>JAGKPX010000057.1:0-167783 GCA_022609215.1 Alternaria triticina
TATACTAATTATTATAAAGCTTATAGTATAAAGCTAAAAAAAAATATTAAGTTAAGTAAAATATATTTTAGTTCTAATCTAAAAAATAATAATATAAGAATTAATAGTATAGACTAGTAATTAATAAGCCTATAGGTGTATACTAAATATCTTTTATAGCGTAATATCTAGCACTAAACACACCTTACTATAAAATACTACAATTAATTGTTAACTAGAAAAAGCAACTCTGCCGTAAGATAGTATTAGCCTGTTCGCTTGCACGATTACCATCTGCACAGGCTCTATTTCCGCCGTGAAACTGACAAGACGATCAGTCACACATCTCAGCACACTTCGGGATCTATTGCCATGATGTAAATATTCGCAATTGCTGAGTGCAGTTCCCGCCGTACCCATACATAGCACATGCACAACATGAGGAAGATGATGGTCTCGACCACTAGCGCAAGCATCCGTGAACTGCCGATGAACTCATCGCCCGGCCTGACCAGGACCATCCTGAACCTTGTCCGGCGCACCTGCAACCTTAATCCAGCTCTAGCTATTTTGATACTATTGCCAAGTGTATCAGGTCTCTTCGGGGCTAAGCGCGCGATGCGCTCGACAACAAGAGGTACCTCGGTACCCGGAACCAGCGCGTTACGGACGCTCAGCACCCTTATCGCGCAAGTCCAGGACTAGATATGCAGCGCGATGGATGCAAAACACCGAAACATGCAACTGTGCGATGACGATTGGGATGATGGCCGTCTTGCATGTGTTAAAATGGGTTGCGCTGCACACCTTCCGTTCTAGTCGTCCAGCCACTGCCAGCCCCGCAAATAACGGGCAGCGGAAGGATTCCCGCCTGACTTCTGCCTGCGTCAACCTCTACACAGCTTTCTCGAGCAATGTCGCCGTGATCCGACCACCAACGGGCTTCAATGGCGGCGACCTGTGCTCGTCGTACAATTCTTCACCGCGACCAGGAACAGCACCAGCTCGTCAACACCCCACGACCCGCAATTGCGCAGCCTCCGCTGCTGCGAATCAAGGCGCGCCCCATTGAAATCCAGCGCAACAACGGGTGACACCACGCCAATCAATCGCCACAATGACCGACTTCCATGAAACAAGATCGCCCCTGACAAACGAAAATGTCCAAGCATGGGCGCGTGCGAATTTTGCCGCGCCCTTTCGCGCCCTGCCACGCGCCGCAAGACTGCATTGGATCCAGTTCGACGAGAGCTTCACCATCAGCAGAGCCATCTGGCGAGGCCTCGGGCGCTCCACCCACAAGCAATTGCTTGTCATCGGCGGATATGCGCCAGGCCCCGCGGGCGACGACGATGAACCCATAGATCGGGTCACCGCGCACGTCCACGAAGATGAGGCCGAGGTCAGCTTTTATCGCATTACCGAGTTGGAGGACGGCGCACACGAGTTGCAAGCTGTGAATAGTACCAGTACTGTTGCTTTCCATGCGCCTTTTTGTGATGTTGGAGACGATACCGGCGGCTCCAAAGCCATCCATCGTGTGTCGGCCCTCATTCTCTACTATTTCTTGGCTGCTGGCCACGTGAAGGAGTTATGTCGGACAAGATCAGATCCTACCATGTTTACCAGGAATTTCCGAGACGCGTGTTTGTGGGTGCAGAACGAGGGGGAAAGACCATTGCTGCCGCCGTCTAGGAAATCGGAACCCAGTACGCCCATTGAAAAGGATTCGATCGCTGTTCGGCCAAAGCGATCATCTACCGTCTGTATGTCGATGTTGATTGTCGTTTGATTGATGAATGTACTGACTAGAGACAGCATCATTATCAAGATCCATACCGGAAGACATCCAGGTCCAGGCGCCATCCATCAAACGCGCAGCAACCGACAACTTGAGCGTCAAGATCAAACGTGAACGCGATGAAGACTACCCCAGCATTGCATCGGCCATTCGACCAAAGAAACACCGTCGCACCGTCAGCGAGCAAATCGTGCCACCCTCCAATCTCAAAGACTCAACCTCCGTCCCGTCACCATTATCCATCCTCAGCCCACGCAGTCCAGCACCAGAGCGCGTAAACCGTGCATTAACAGATCGAATCCAACACCTCAAAGACGAAAACGCCGGTTTAAAAGCCTCAAACACCAGCCTAGAGACCGAAAAAACCGACCTCCAAAAGCGTATGGAGAAGGAATCCCACGCCTACCGCGGACTACAAATCGAATCCGACGCGCTGAAGAAAGAATCCGAGAACATGAGGAAAGAGATGACGGCCATGAAAGAGCGGTTAGAATCCGTCGAAACATCAGGCGAAAAGATGCGGGTGGAAGTAGACCGGTTAACAGCCGTGGAAGAAGCAAGCAAAGAACTACGAAAAGAACTCAGGAACGAAGTCGAAAAACTGAGAGGACGCGTCGAGAGAAGCGAAAAAGAGGCTGAGAATGCGAAAGAAGAACTTCTCGCTGTGAGGCGTGGGTTGACGAAAGAGCTGGGCGAGGCGGTCAAGAAGTGGGGTGCGTAAGCGACGGACGTGTTGGGGCAATGCGCTGGCTGTTGATTACTTTTTGTTCTTTGTCAGATGACTTTGGCGGACGGCTTGTGGAGGGATGTTGTACACAATGTGCAAGGATGAAGTTTTAGGGCATTTTCTTTGGTTTGATGAAGAAGCGGCATCCTCGGCGTATTACTCGGCGTCTCTATTTCTCCTTCGATAGGGTTGAGGGCAGCTCGCAATTTCAATGGGATAGGCACAGTAGCGGTGTTTTCCGGTCTTCCAAGGTTGTATTGGAATGGTCACATGTTTCATGTCTTCGTTGATGCTGACGTTGAAATATCGGTAGAGAGATGGATCCCAGGGATCTCCTATCATCTAGTCACCATCCCTCTATTCCTCTCAAAAACACCATACGAGTCATCGCATATCCTCACTCATACAACCTCAGCTCGTCATCACCACACAAGCTCATCTACTCCCACACCAATCTAAACCACAACAAAAATCTCGTATTTCCCATACATAAACACCCTGTAATGCTATATAAAGTACAAACCACATCTCCCTCAGCCTCGCAAACCCCATCCCAGAGCCCGCACTAATTCCATGCATAACTCGCTGTTTTACCCATTTTGATAACATCCTTCATCCCTCGGTCGGAAAGATAACCATGAACGTGAACCTCGGAGAAAAAAAAAACATTGACAAAAGAGAAAGAAAATATATATGCTCGCATCCCATCCATCTCATCCTTTGAATCTCCGAACTCGTGAACGGTCTTTACTCAGCGCCCGCCTGCCCTCCACCACCATTACCACCACCACCACCCCCACGTCCACCCCTCGCCCTCTTCCCCCCTCTCGTCGCACCCTCACTATCATCCTCAGCACCGCGCTTCTGACCGCGTCCAGCCTGCCCTCCATTACCAGCCTGACCAGGTAGGAAACCCGGCGCACCGGGGTTAAGCCCCCTCGCAGGTGAACTCTGGTTCTGACCCTGGCCTTGGTTCTGATTCTGTTGACCGCGACCCCGTCCACCGCCTCGACCGCCTCCGCGACCGATTTGCGATGCACCAGGACCTTGGTTTTGTTGTTGTTGTTGGTTCTGACTTAGCTGTTGTTGTTGTTGTTGAGGTTGGTTCTGGCCTCGTCCGCGTCCGCCGGGCATGGGGATGCCGGTTCCGCCGGCGGCGCCGCCGCGGGGGATGTTGGATTGGAGGGCGCCGCGGAGGGCTTGGGGTGCGGTTCCTGCGCCGCGTCCGGATTGCTGCTGCTGTGCTTGCGACTGTTGAGCTTGGGCTTGGCCTTGCACTGTGAAACCTGGCTGCGGTAGTCCTCGTCCCATTTGGTTCTGGTTTTGCTGGAATGGGTTTGGGTTGGTGCCGTGGCCGGCAGCCTGGAGGAAGGGGTTGGGCTGGGATGCTTGCGTAGGAGTAGCATTGTTGGTGCCGTTCGCCTGAGGCGTGTTGGTAGCAGAAGGCGCCGCTGTCTGTTGCTGTGCTGGTGTTGATGTATTCGGCGCAGCTTGTGCGGGAGCAGGCTTTGCGGGTGTGGCTGGTGTGGCGGGTTGTGCAGGCTTGGTAGCTTCCACAGGCTTCTGGGTCAGCGCAACGGCGTACACCTTTGCGACCTCCTCAGTTGGCGTCTCCTTCGCAGCCTTCTCGACGTAGCTGAACCTGGTCCTGAACAGCTTCAACTGTGAAGCGTTGAGTTTCGCCTTCAGTTCATGCGTCTTGGTCAGCTTCGCTTCCAGTTCCTCGAGCTTCTCCTTCAGCTTCTTCTCCCAAGCAGCGTTCACGGCAGCCAGTTCCTCGCCCGAACCAGCCGTCTTCGCTTGTTCAGGTTCCTGCTTCACGCCCGTAATGCCATCGATGGCCTTCTGAGTCTTGAGCTGTTCGATCTGTGTGTTGAGCTGCTTGATCTGTTCGTTGAGCTGTTTGATCTTCTCATCTTTCGCAGCTGTCTGCTTCTCGAGGTTCATTTGGATCTGAGATTTCACCACCGCCAACACCCCGCTGTTGGTCTTGAACCACTTCCTAAGCTGGTCCTCCGTGACTGCGGGTCGGGGTAGATCTTGTGTGTTGATCATGCCGTCCGGTACAGGTTGAGTCTCGGTTGTTTCACTGGGGGCGTTTTGAGTCGAGGCTGCGGCCTGCTTCTCTTGTCGTAGACTCTCGAGCTCGGCTTGATGAGCCTCCTTCAAGCGTTCGACCTGTTCGCTGGATTCGGCCTTGGTCTTCTTGATAGACTCGTTGTACTTGTTCTTGATCTTCTCCAGGGCGCCTTCACGCCTAGTGATCGTGTCTTCACGGGCTTTCAACGATGCTTCGAGTTCGTTCAGCTCGGCCTCTCGCTGGTCGAGTGAAGCCTTCAGGGCTGTGATCTGTTCATCGTTGTGCGAGGCTTCCAGTTGTGTCTGACCCTCTGCCGGTTGTTGGGCAGACTTCGCACTAGCAAGTTGAGCCCGCAAATCGTCGACTTCGGCGGCCTTCGCAGCGAGCTCCTCCTTGAGCTTTTCAGTCTCCACGACCGTGGTAGAGTCGGTTGCGGGCTCGCCAGAAGCCGGGTTCGATGACGGTTGTTGCTGTGAAAGCTGGTTCCGAAGCTCGCCGATGGTGGTGTCCTTGGTAGCCTGTGGAAATGTTAGTCTGGGGTATTTGACATGAACGTGACTGGAACTTACAGCTTCCTTCTGGAGCTCGCCCAGTGTCGACAGTTGCGCCTGTAGCTCGGACAGTTGGTTTGCAATGGCAGATCGGCTGCTCTCGGCATTCGAAGCCTTTTGCTGAGCTTCACCCAGCTGCTTCTGCAGAAGAGCCAGCTGGGGTGTCGTAGCATCGGAGTTCTCGTTGATCTGACCCTCCTCGCCCGCATCTGCATTCTCAGCTGCCTGGGTAGAAGTGTTCGCCTGAGCAATGGCTTCGTCGCGAGCCGTCTTCGCAGCATTAAGCTCTTGCTGGGTCGTCGCCAGTCGTGCGCGGGTCTGCTCCAACTCCTTCTGAAGTGCCGCCGTTCGTTCCTGGGATTGTCCAGCGTTCGCACTTGTGGTTTGTGCGTTGGTGAGCTCTTGGCGGATTCGGTCAACTTCCTCTTGTAAGCTTGTACTTGATTCCTGCGCCTCCTTGAGCTGTGCAGTGAGTGCGGTGATTTCAGCCCTCTTCTCTGACATGCGCTGGTTATGTGTCTTTTGGAACTTCTCTCTCTCGGCCGCCTTGATGTTGTCTCGCTCCGCATTCGCCTTCTGTACGTCGCTTGTGAGAGCTGTGATCTGTTCGTTGAGGCCGGCTACCTGCTCAAGTGCCTGATCGCGCTCAACCTTGTGGTCTTCGATCTGTTGTTTGAGATCTTCGAGGTCCTTGGGGTCGATGCGATCGTATCGCTGGAGCACATCCTGGTGACGCTTCTGCCAGCGGTCGCGATCCTCCTCAACAGCCTTGAGGTGACCTACATTGAGCTCGAGCTCGCCCTCAAGTTCAGTTACGCGAACTTGCAAGGGCTCCAACTCAGCCTGTAGATCCTCCAGTGCCTTGGCCTTCTCAGCAAACGAGGCCTGGAGACGTGTGTTTTCGCTGCGCAACGTCGCATTGCTCTCGCGGTAGACGTTGAGTTCTTCGAGGTTCTTGTTGAGATGTGCAAGGCTGGAGTTGCTCTGCGAACCCGAGGCCTTGGCTTGCTCTTCCAGTAGCTTCTCTCGCGTCTGGTCGAGTTGACCCTGGGCGTGTGTGAGTTGCTGCTCGAGACGCTTGGACTCCTGCACTTTCAGATTCAGCTGAACCTCCAGAATCTCCTTCTCTCGGCGGAGATAGGTCTCGATGTCCTGGAGGTTGTTGGGGCCAGACTCTGTGCTGCTGGGCTCCCCAGTCGATGCGCCTCGGTCGTTCTTCAAGCTATTGATTTGCTCTTTGTATTCATCAAACTGCTTGAGCAATGTCTGGTTGTACTGCTTCAAGTCGTCGTGGCGGCGTCTGGCTTCAGCAAGCTGCTCCTCATAGCGGCCCTCAGTAGACTTCCAGTGTTCTTGACTCTGCTCCAGCGTTGTGCGTGCAGCTTCTGCTTGCGTCTTGAACTCTGTGATCTGGGATTGAAGCTGGTTGTACTCGTCGCGCAGCTCCCGTAGTTTCGTCATGCTCTCGGCGTGCTTCTGGAACTCGTGCTCGTAATCCTTCTGGGCGCGCTCAGCGATGTCGGCTTGAGTCTTTACGTATTGCATTTGGTTCTCGGCCTCAGCCTTGTAGTCGGCTACATCGTTGTTGAGTCGGGTGATCTCTGCTTCCAAGGTTTCCTTCTCTTGTCTGAGGACCAACGTGTCTTGCTCATGCTTGCCTCTCAGCTCAGTAAGCTCGGTGCTGCTTGTAGCGAGCTCAGAAGAGATGTCTTCCACGCGCTGCTGCAGATCGCGGATAGTAGCATCTTTCTCTTCTTGTGCAAGGTTAAGTTGCTCCTGGAGTCGTTCGTGGGCCTCGACGAAGGTCTGCAATCGGTTCTCGGCATCCTGCGCGATGTCCTGGAAGCCGGCAATCTGGGCAGTGACGGCCTCCAAATCCTCTTCCTTGCGCTCGATCTTGCGCTTAAGGTCCGAAACCTGTTCCGCCAGCTCTTCCTCGCGGCTGACAGGATCCTGCTCATCGTTGGCCTGCGATCGTGGTTGAAGAGCCTGTAGGCGCTCCTCGGAAGACTGGAGTTGGTTCTGGAGTTCCTTGAGGCGTTGCTCCAACTGATGGCGTGTCGTTTCAGCGGTCGCGGACTTGACCTCTGCACTGTTACGTGCTGCGATGAGGTCGTCGATCCGTCGTTGCGTTTCGGTTCGCTCGTAGTCTCGTTGCTGGGTGGCCCTCTTGTGCTCGGCGATCTCGTCTTCCAGCTTACTTTCAGCGCTCTGCAAATCTGTCCGCAGCTTGTCCACAGTGTTCTGCAACTCGCGGCGGCTTTCCGCGGTAGCCAACTCAGCTTCGTTGCGCAGACTCTGAATCGAAGACACCATGTTGCTCAACCGATCGCGCTCGGTCATCAACTCCTGGTTCCGTTCCTTGAGACGTGCTTCAATGGTCGCGGACATTTCCCGAGATGCCTTGAGCTGCACCATCTCGCCCTGCAAGCTCTGAAGACGTGCCTCAGCTTCCGCAGCGTTCTGGGTGGCCTTGACAAGCCTGTCGTCCTGTTGGGCCATGGTGGCTTGGACCTTGTTGTAGCGTTCCTGGAGGGAGTCCTTTTCGGATTGGAGCAGTTTGATGCTGCCCTCAAGACGAGCATACCTGTCTTGCTCTCGGCGAACCTGCGACTCGAAACGGAGTTTGTCGCTCTGGAGCTGAGAGTTGTCCTTGGTCAAACTGTCAACCTGCGCCTTGAGTGTAGTGCGGTCCGTGGCACTCTCCTCCTTGAGCAGGTCAATGTGTGATTGAAGGTCCTTGATAAGCTTGCTGTACTCTGGGATCTCGCGGGATGAAGAGCCGTTCTCGAGAAGCAGGGGAGCCCCGCCTGCGGGTACAGACTGTGCGAAAGCGGATGTTGACTGCGAGTGAGATGGCAACTGGCCCCGACCGCCAACTATGCGGCTGTACATATCACGCTCGGTCTTGAGGGTTTGCGAGCGAACGTTGAGCGACTTGATCTCTTCTTCTTTCTCAGCGACTACGGAGCGTAGACGGCCGAGCTCTTCGATGTCTTGCTGGTATTGCTCAGACTTCATACGGACCTCTTGCCTTTCTTGTTCGTCGCCCACTTGTCGAAGTGTGCGCGTCAGTTCGGCGTTCTGTTGCTGGAGGGTTGCAATATCCTTGTACAGGACAAGGTGCTTCGTGATCATCTGGTGTGTAGGCGAGTCGTCTGGTACGTGCTTGTCCGGTACTTGGTTATTCTCGACAGCGTTGACGATGAACTCTTGCTGTTCCTCTGTGAGGCTACCCATACCCTGCTCTTCAACCTGGCGGCGCCAAAGCAATGTGCGTAGCTGGATCGTCATGTCCTGTACCTGGCGACGCAGTAGAGCAGATTCGTTGTGCACGCCTTCCAAGTCACCCAGGGCCTTGCGCGAGTCGCGTTGTGCTGCCTCGCGTTCGGCAATGGCTTCTTCGAGAAGCGCGCTGATTTCGTTGTTCTGCTCGTTCAGGGCATCGTTCTGTCGGCGAAGTTCGTCGAACTCGGGTTGGTGACGCTCCAGCTCCTGCAGCATCTCGTTGAGGACACCTGTGTTCTCTTCCAACTTCTCGCGGACCTTGCGAAGCTCTTTCTTGAGGTCGTTGTTCTCGATCAGTAGCTGAGTCTTGGAGGCATCGGTCTTGAGCTGCGATCCGCCCGGGGAGAAGACGACAGCAGGCGAACCAGCTCGGCCGGGCGTGCTGAAGCCACCGTTCATGCTCATGCCGTGTCGCGGTGTTCCAGGTACGCGGACGGAGCTTCGAAGCTCGGAGTTGTCGCTCTTGAGGGTCTCGACGAGCGTCTCCAGCTCAGCGGTGCGCGCATCGGCTTCGGCAGCCCTCTCGCGTTCCGCCTCGACTTCGGCCATGAGCTGGCCAATCTCGGTCGCGGCTTCCTCTTGTACGCGACTACTGTCTGACTGCAGCTGCTCCAAGCGCTTCTTGGTCATCTCGTTGTTTTGCTGGTGCAGCGTCGACAGGCGGCGCGCGCCGTCGAGCTCGACGCGGAAGTGGGCCTCGGCGGCTGATGCTGCATTCTCGAGCTCTTCGATGCGCAGGCGGTCCTCCTCGGCCTTGCCCTTGAGCTCCTCAATGTGTTGTCGCAACAGCGTCTCGGAGCGGTTTAGGGTGTCGATGGTCTCGGCGGCGTCGGCGTTCTCGCGCTGGAGCTGGGCGATCTGGGCGTTCTTCTCCTTCCGGTACTTGCTGTGGTCGTCTGCGCGCGTCTTGAGCTCGGTCGTATACCAGTCGTTGTTGCTGCGGAGCTGCTCGATTTCCTGCTGCAGGTTGGCCTCGCGGAACTTGACGTTGGTGGCCGCGCTCTCAAGCGACTGCGTCTTCTCCTCGAGCGTCGACACCTGCTTGCGCAGCTCGACGGACTTTTGGTGTTGCTCGGTGAGCTCCTTGGCGAGGCGGTCGTGTGCAGTCGTCTTGGTCTCGTGCATGGCCATGAGGTCGCGGTTCTGGGACTCGAGCGTCTTGATGCGCGACTCCAGCGCCTGCGTCTCAGACGTCGAGCTGGTCGCCGTGGCGCGCAGGTTGTGCAGCGCCGACTCTGCCTCTTGCCGTGCATTCTCTATAAACGCGTCAGTATCAATTGGACATGCATGGCTTACGCATCCCGTACCCTCTTGGACTAGCTTCTTCTTCAATTCCTCGGCCTCCTTCTGCGCCTTCTCTGCGGTGGCCTTGAGGGTGCGCGCGCGCTGCTCTCCGCCCTGGATGGCGGCTTCAAGCTCGACATCGGTGCGGATCTTCTCCGATTGGAGGTCATCGTATGCGCGCGCCTTCGCTTCGATCTGAGTGAGGAGCGTCTGGACGAGCTCGACTGTGGGCTCTGATAGTAATGACTGTAGTGTTGTCTCTGGGACGGAATAGGACGCGGCCAGGTAGCCGACGTCGACGGTGGCCGCCATTATCGTGTATTAGTTTATTGCAGGCCTCGAACCATTCTCCGGGTCGGTCGAGTGGGTCCCGGGGAGAAAAGAGACAAAGGAGGGGGGTGGTGTTGACGCGAACAATGAACGGGTCCGCGGTCAAAGTCGCGAGTTCAGTTGTTTGACGACGGTCGCGCAGGGGCCAACCACTAGCGCGGCTGCCTCCCAAGGTTGAGGTCATAGCACATACGCGTCTTTCTCCGACGCCTTCACTCGACGACTTCCATTCACTACCTCCACCTTCACCCGCCGCACCTTCCGCGCATTCACGCTCACTACTACCGGACCTTCCCCGTTGTCTACCGTGCGACTCTTTAGCTAGACGCTGCACACTCGACTGCCGACAGCAGGCATCCTCGACCAGGCAACAGCCACCCCCGACCGCATCTTCAACTTCTACCACTACCACTACAACCACCATGTCCTTCCTCAAAGCGAACTCGGCCACAGGCATGAATGCCCCCTCACCCACACCCTCGAGCTCCTCCGCCAGCGGCAAGCGCAAGCGTCCTACCGATGGAGCGCCCCCCGTAGTCTACTCGCAGCCGCAGGACACAGGCACCGGCGAGCACGTCTTCACCCGCCTCACCTACGTCAACGACTTCCTGCGCGAACGCAAAGAAAAATGGCACACCTTCGACGACATCATGGAATACCTCAACATCCCGCCAGGCCACATCCAGCGCGAACAGCTGCGCCAGCTGATGCGCGCCGACAACGCCGGCAACAGGATCAGCTGGGACTCTGCGAACGAGCGGTACAAGTACAAGAGCAAGCTCAGCATCCACGACCGCGCGCAGCTCAAAGGCCATTTCCAGACGCAGAAGTCGGCCATGGGACTTCAGATCAAAGACCTGAAAGACGGCTGGTCCACCGTGGCCGACGACATCACCAAGATGGAGAACAAGAAGGAGGTGCTGGTGCGACGCGCCAAGGACGGCGTGCCAAAGACTGTCTGGGGCAACGACCCTTCTCTCATGCTGCCCATGGACCCCGTCTTCGCAAAGGCGTGGCACTCGGTCCAGGTGCCCGATAACCCGGACGAGCTGCGCAAGGCGCTCTTGGCCAACAAGCTGACAGCTGCTACGCAAGCCAAGGTTATTGTCGCTGCCCCTACGAACAAGAAGAAGAAGGGTCCTCGTCGTGGTGGAAAGCAGACCAATACTCACATGATTGGCATCCTGAAAGATTTCTCCGGAATGAGAAAGTAGACGATATTTGTTTCTTGACTGCATAGCGACGGCGTTGGAAAATGTTTTAAGTGTACTGGCGTTTCATCTCTGGTCAACGTGGGAAGACCGTTGAACCTCCTTCAAATTGGCATAAACAATAAACATATGTAACATTATGCATTCCCTGCTTCCAATTACTCATTCCCATCAAGCCCCTCTCCCCCAATACTGTCTCAGTGAACTCAAACTCCGCAGCAACCGACCTACACGCAACTGTTAGCAATGTCCCTGTTCTTTTCTCTGGAGTAGGTAGGCTACTCCCACCGCAGCTAGGACAGTCGCTACCACAGCCGCACGGCGGCACAAATTTGGTGGCGCAGCAGCTCTCGAACTGCTGACGGGCTTGTAGGTCGCCTTCTGCGATGTCGTAGGCTTTGATGCTGCCGTCGACTTGGAGGACGTAGTTCGTGGCTGCGAGCGTCGTGCTCGCGCAGAGGAAGGTGAGGAGGGCGGTGAGCTTCATGGTTGGCGAGATGAGGAGGTCGTAGTTGTACGTGGACGTGTTATTACTACTGTTGTTTGGGTGGATGTATAAATGTGAGGCCGATCGTACTATACCCAGCTACTTGTACCCACACACCCATCCCCCATCTCCTACTCCGGCCAACCATCCTACCCAACACGTACCTCCCTCTGTATATCCACATATCCACCATCTCCACATCTCCATTTGTCCAGCCTTGTTCATTTTCGTCCGTCGCATCACAGACACTGCGTACGCCATTCTGTGGAGACTTGCCCCTTGCATTTCGGCCCGTTGGCAGACTAAAGGGCTGAATCACACATAGGCGGGATTGGGCATCACACCATGGATATTTGTGATGCTGCGGTGAGGGGATGGGGGAGGAGGTGGCCGCTGGTGGCTTTGTTGTTGTTGTTGGTGTTGGTGTTGGTGTGTATGGATCACTGTAAGTGCGGACTTTCGGACTACTGTAGTATCCAGTGAGATGTAGGGCGATGGGAATCGTCCCGATGTTTCTCCGTTTGCTGTTACTGTGGTTTGTTCAGCTGGAGTTGGTGGGTGGTTGTTTGAGATGGGGAAGGAGAGGGAGGTTGTGGTGGATGTTTCGATGGTGTTGCTGATTCTTTCCAAGAAGAGGTATAAAACCGTGACGTCGATCTTGAGTTTTTTAAACTCGTTCTTTCAGGCCATGGCAGATGGATCGTAAGATTTCCCAAGTATTTTGCCCTGAAGATTTCATGCATAACCCCAATACACTTCTTTCCCATCCTTTCTCTCCTCCCTCAAAGATTACAGCAACTAGGCTACATCCACCAAGTCAGGAAAAACCTCCCACCCAATCCATCATTTCATTTCATCTCACAACAAAACATACACCCCAAGCATTCCCACACGCCCTCCAACACCCACAAGGTGGAGCAAAGTTATTGGAGCAGCAATCCGCGTTAAACTGGCGCGCACTGAGCTGCGTATCTGGTACAGTCTTGACAGAGCCGTCGAGTCGGAGGATGTGCTTTGCGAACGCGGTGCTTGCGCAGAGGGCGGTGAGGAGGGCTGTGAGACGCATGTTGGGTGGCTGGTAGATATGGTGGTTTATGGGATGGATTCGGGATGTGAGGATGTTGCTGGTGTGGATATAAGGATATACAACTTGCATCCCAAACATCTCCAACCTTTCTTCTACCTCAACACCACATACATACCTTCCCACACCTTCCCACACCTCCCTTCCCTTCCCCTCGCCTTCCCTCCCCTCCCCTTCCCTTCCCTTCCTCCCTCACCTCACCCACGCCCACACAAGCCGGCCCATTCCCACCCCCACCCCCATCATTTCGGCCCGTTCGCGCCTACTTTCCAAGGTTAGTCCGTACCCAGGTATATAGGCTGAATACCCAGCTCTAGCACCTGGGCAAAGCCGCCCATCATCACCTCCATCTGTCTCTACTGCTTACTGTGGGTACCTAGTATTCGTTACGCGGACAAGAGCCGTGCAATGACCTGCAGCTGTCAACGGCAGTTGGATGCGTCGGCATATAGATACCCGGCCATGGGAAGCGAAGCGGGGAGAGTGATGAGGGAGAGTGATGAGGGAGGGAGTGTTTTGTGTGGGCGGGAGGATGGGAGGATGTCGTGGCGATGGATGTTGGATATATGTGTGTAAGTTTCGCGCCGTTGGAGTAGAGCATTTTTTAGTGTCGTGGTTGTTGATTAGGTCGATGGTGGTGGCCTCGTGTCGAGTATCTCGTCGCCACCTGACGGCTTTTGGTAGCATTTCGTCGCATCAACATTCACCGCCTCTCTTCCCTGTCCTGTATAGTGCTTCTACGATTGTTTCTCGGTCGCTCAGTCCTGCCTAGATAGCCTTGCACGTCGCAATTTTGGCACGAGTGACGAGGCTGTACATGAGGTGTAGAGGACAAGTTTGAAGGGTCTTGTCCTTGGTGGAGTGTTTGGTGTATGGATTGGTGTTGTGTCACCACCTCTGGTTTACTGTTTTACCTCGACCTTTCTGATATGGTTCGGGTCTCGATCCGTTCTTGGTGTGATCGGCAGGACTACCTAGGTGGGAGGCTGGAGGGCTGAAACACATCTGGGCGCCGCTGGGCTTCACATTGCGACTTTGGTGTGGTGCGGTGAGTTGGGGCGGTGGGACGGGATGGAAGTGCCGTGCGATGGTATTGTTGTTGGCGTTGTTGGTGGTGGTGGTGCCCAGGTGGTAGTGCCCAGGTGGTGGTGCGCAGAAACCACTGCCATGTGTGTATTGTCGGACCGGGTAACTGGGAAATACAAGGCTGGAGGACAGTTCCGATATCTACTCGTGGCGGTAGTCCAGCGTGGTTGGCGATTGGCGGTCCGTGGGCAGTGATACAAGAAGGCACGTCTGTCGTAGTCCTGTACGTGTCAGCTGTTATTGCTTCTGGTAGTTATTGACTTCAACCTTCATGGCACTCGGAAATTTGGAAATGTTGAAATCTGTACTTGCACGCTACCTAATGTATACATTAGCGCAGATGTTCGAATTCCATGCTGACATCATGCTATCGCGCGCCCTCGGTATCCTCTCTTCGTCGTCATATCTTTCACTCTCTTTCATTTCTTTGACAGTCATCTCATACAACTCCCATCCAGGAAGCCCTCCTTTTCAGAAGTGTCCGATTATGGTGGACTATCGCACCTCTCTAAAACCCGCAGCACTCAAGCTACACCCAGATATGTTAGCAAAGCGTTCCTTGATCAACCCGACTTATGCCTCTCATTCATCCCCTTCATGGCTCTCTAAGCCCTCCTTCTTCTAGATTCGACTAGGAAATACGTACACCGCAGCTAGTGCAAGGCGCAGGAGGGCAAACACAAGGCCCATTAAAATTGGTGGAGCAGCACCCCGGAATTTGGCGTGGTAGCAGATCGCCTTCTGCCATCGCTTTGATGGAGCCTTCGGCTTGGAGGATGTCGATGGCAAAGGCGGTGCTTGCGCACAGGGCGGTTAGGATGGCGGTGAACTTCATGGTTGGCTGTTATAGTGACGAGCGCGTGTCGGCAATAGGGATGTTGTTGGGACGAGATAGAGATGGCGGTGGTGGTGGCCGTGGTGCATGTATTTATATTCACCTACCTATCTGTTGTACATGAACTTTCGTACAACGTTTGTTACTGCTTACTGTATTCCGCTTCTCCCGACGTACTCCGTATCGCATCGTATATCACCAAGTACGTATGTCCATGAGTGTTGATCTCCCTCTCTGTTTTCTTCGGCCCGTCGTCGTACGAGGTCGTCGCTAACCTGGGTAATATAGGCTGAATAGCAGCTGGGCGAACTGAACATCGCCATTCTTCTGGTCTCTACTGCCCCTCGATCATGGTGCTTCTCTTCTGCGCGTCATGCATTCCGGTCAAATGGTCTTTCCGTCTGCGAAGCCAAAGTCTGGTTTATCGTGATGGTTTCTCGCCTGATACGCACATGCAGTCCTGGAATATCGGGTTGAAACGAAATGTCTTTCGTCATCGTCGTCGTTACTGCGGCGAGTTGGGGTACTTGAGGACCTGATCGCCAGCGCTTTATTCGTACTACATGGATATCACTTGTTCGGGTTGATAGCTGAAGATGCGCATAGCATGCGAGCCCTCGAGTGCTGTTTGAGGCCTTTGGTTGCGTATCACTGAAACATGTTAGTGCTCTTGCTAGTAGCGATCTATTGTGACATCATGCATACATGCATTCGCTAACCCACGAAAATCAACCGAACCAAGGGACACTTGATAACCCACGAATAGTGCTAACCACTACTACCACACGCAAGATGCGATGAATATACTCCAAAGCATACATGAAGACGCGAAATTTCCTGACGTGACGAACACTGCGATCCAAGCGTTCACCGCTACCTTCCCTGCAAGGTCCTTCTTCGGTTACATCTTGGCTAACTAACTTTAGGGCTTACAAAAATGATGCCAAGGTTTGATTTGCTCGCTTTGGTCGATTTCGCCAGCGTTTCCATCGTCTCATAGAACAGTAAGATGCAATACGGCGATGCGACGTGTATAATCCGTGGCGTCGTTATTGGCATCATGTCACCACCTCAGGTTTGACACCGCGACCTTTCCAATATGGTTCTTTTCCCAATCTCTCGTCCACGAAGCGTTCAGGTGCACCGATGCCTTTGCTAGAATCGTAGTCTCCACTCTGATAACAGTCATTGCACAGCGCGCCCAGCTTGTTAATCCTAGCTTTCGCTTCTGTGTATCGCTCATTCTCTTCTTGGAACCGGGTCTTCATGTCTTTGAGTATGGAGGCTAGATGTTCCTGTCGCTGCGGCGTTACCTCAATCCATACCTTTGGGCATTCCCTATTGTCGCTGTAGCACGACGGCTCCCACTTCATGTCTTCATTCCAGCCCCAATCCCGCTCCGAGCTTATAGGCCCGTATCTGTCGAACATGTTGTATAAGATGATGGATGTATGGATTCCCTCGGCGGCAGCAGCTCGGCTGATCGATGCCAAGCTATCCAGCCAATCGTCGTTCCAGTCCAGGAGCGGAAGTTCGACACGCAGGTGCGCGAGCAGGGGGAAAGCTGTCTGCTTGTTCTGCACCACCAGATCGAGTGCCGGGAGTAAGCACTTCGGGACAAACTCGACAACCTTCTTGTGGTCTATATGCTGGTTCTGGGCTCGTGTTATCCAGAGTTCTTCAAGGCTCTTGGGCAGCGTGGACCAGAGTCTATCTCTCGATCCGGCGGACTCGAAAATCTCCTCGTCAGTGATCCCGCGGTGGCCCCATATGTACATAGGGGCGACTTTGAGGCGATGTAGGGCTGTGAAAGAAGAGAATGAACACGGGTAAGCTTTCCCACGCTCGGCACTTTCGTCGTCAAGGTAAGGGTAGAAGTCTTCGTGGCTTAGCCCCAGCGTTTCCAACGTCTCGTGATGTGGCTCCAGGCTTCGCATCATCGCTGGGTGCTCTGTGTCGCACCACGCCCACGGGCCTCCGTACTCGTAGTTGAAGGTCTTGAGTCTTCCGGGTATTGTCGCGTCCAACATGCCTTGGAAATTCTCCATGTCAAGCTTTGCGCATCGCAATTCCAGATACTCTACTGGGCATGATAGTGGATCCAGTTTCGGGAACATGTCATTCTCGTCGTGGACTTCGCTGTCGCCGTGCTTCCATCCGTATATAGAGCGCACATTGGGTAGGTGAAAGAAGGCTGCGACGTGGCTGGTGGAGCTAGAATATTTGTCGTCTGCTCCAGCAACCAGGATGTCGATAGGTTCTGACATTGCTTGCGGATTCCCACGGATGACCCTGGGTAACAACGAAACGAAATCATCATGTCCATATAGGCCACAGTTGATGTTCAATCGTCGAAGCTTCGGGAAGCTAACAAGTAATAGCGCCATAATAGCATCCTCATTCTTAGCCGACTGGATCTTCTCATAAACATCTTCAGCCTCTTCGACACTGGAAGTGTACTCCGCGCACTTTTCCCTCAAGACATCGTGGGTTCCAGGGTCGTCAGATCCTGGCCACGACCCGTTGGAATATCTCTCTTCAAAATCCGCCCAGGTACTAGGCACAATGAGGGATTTGACCAGACTGGCATGGGCGGGGGAAGTGAAGACCAAGTATGCGAGAGCGGCAAGGTTGTCGGTCTCTCTCAGGTAGATCTTTGAGTACAGCCATGGCGTCGCGAGCCGATTGAGCGTTCTGGAAGTCCGACGTAGGCTGAGGAGAGATTCGCGTGTGGATAATGAGACAATGTGTTCGAGAAGCTCGGTGGGAAGCCTCTCCTCAACAGAGAGTGACATGGCAAGAACAATGACTTTGCAATGGCAGTTTGCACGAACGAACGTGAGGAAATGGTGGCCATCTTCATATTTGGGGAAAATTTATCGTTTTGCTGTTAGTTGTTGCTCGTTATGCAAGGCCGCCAGGGCGTAGGGGATGCCTGGTTGGCATCTTGCTAGACGCCTGCTTACGTGACGTCATCATCGCTTCACCCAATCACTTCGAGTTTGCTGGCTGATTCATCCACTCTTCATAGATCTAAAACTTTCTAATTTGAAAGCTAAGTACTGATCACCGCTTTCTGCCTTCGCTATCATCGTTTAATTCGCATTCGCCCCAAATGGCCATCCATTGAGGTCGATATTGAGCAACCTCCCCGACTCAATCTCCTCGGCGCGAGACTTGAGATCGTCGATATCCCAATTGCACCACAAGAACTTGCCCTTGAGGAAGCGAGCCTCTAGAGTCGAGAGCCAGAGATTGAAGCTCGCTGGAAGAGTGACTACGTCAAATCGATTAGTCTCATCGCAGTATGCAGTAGGGTCGTACACTTACCATCATCAGTCTTCACATGCTTGAAGCTATCTGCCCCGCCGACTCTGCGGTTCATCTCCGTCAACACAACGCCAGGCTGGGTATGGAAGACACTGATATTAGGTTTCGCAAGGAGGACCATGTCCCACAGGCGGTAAACGGCCATCTTAGCGACGCAGTAAGAGGCGTAAGCATCGTTCAGACTCAAATGCGCGCCCCAGGAGTTGATAGCAACGACATGCGCATCAGGTGCAGCATGGCGTATGAAAGCTTTCGCGACCCACAAAGAGCACTCGATATTATCAGTGACGCCTTTGAGGAACTCGCGCGCGTCAACCTCGGCGAAGTTTTCGGTCGGGCCAATGACTGCAGCGGCGTGGATGAGAGTGTCGACTTTGCCATCTCTAGCGAAGTTGCCAAAGGCCGAATTGACTGATGCCTCGTCGGTGACATCGGTGCTTTGGATGAAGACCTTTGTGCCAGGACACTCCTTCTCGATAAGAGCTTTGTTCTCGAGCAGCGGGCCCTCGCGACGTCCCAGAAGACCAATACGTGCGGCGCCTGCGCGGGCGAAGAAACGTGCTGTCTCCCCTCCGATGCCGGTGTTGCCTCCTCCAGTGACGAGAATGGATTTGCCTTTCTGGGAGAGGGCTGGGAGGCTGGGGTCGCCGGCGGCTTGGGCTTTGTTATGCCAGCGCTTGACTGGAGATGGGAATGGAGGAGCGGAGGATACCATGCTGATATGATTGGAGTTGGTGGAGGAAAAAGGATGAATTGCGACTGATATCACTTGGAAAGATGCGAATGTTCTGGGTATTCGTAAATGAGGACGATCCATCATTCTTATAATGCTCCTGTTCCATAGTCGAGAAGAGAGACACACGGCGGAGTTCACGAATCCCGCCGTACAAATTGTTGCGCCCCGACACTGTTGAAATCCGACCGCACTGATCCTGTTCGGGTGGGGTAGCCCTTTTGCCGGTTTCTATGCCATGCATACTTGTACATGAGTACCCATTGATGAATTTGGTCAGATACACGAGACTTTCTGAAGTTTATAGACTTCTAAGTAGTCATTGATATCTCAAAGTTGATATATCTCGGTACAATCCATCAAGCCATGTCGCTAAGCCATAGAGGCCGTGAGCATGATTAACCCACCCATGCTGTCCATACCAGAGCACCACTCGGCCCAGCAGGCTGCGCTACGACTAGATCTACTCGTGTTGACTTGAAGAGTCGCTTCATCATCTAACGGAACATATGGCAACCACGCATCGCGGCACGACAATCGACGCTGGTCCAACTTTATAATCTCACCGTCGATAGCAAGCGCAAATGATGTCTCTTCCCGCGGCTCGTTATGCCGTTGCTTTTGCCACTCCTGTGCGTCCTGTGCTTCCCAGAGTTGCCGTTTAGCAGGCAGAGGTGCGATTACAAACTCAGTGGGCATGTCGCACATGGCTGCTGGGTCGAAGAAGACGAGCTTGTTCAGGATGCGGTAGATGACTGCCAGTCTATAATGAGTGTCAATGAGGGATCCGGAACGGCTGTTGCAATGAAACGTACCTTCGTCTGGACTCTCTGTAAACCCAGTCTTGCCAGCTGTCATTTGACTTGCTGCGACATGATGTGTCGTGCGTATGACAGTCAAAATCATTACGAGAGAGTTGCATGGCGACGAGCTAGAATGAAGGTCATTAAGTCTGTTTCCTAAACGTGCAAACAATGTAGACTCACAATGACTGCCCTCTCCAAAAGAAAATCTAAATTATTATGTTCAGTCTCACCTTCGTCAAGACGAACCAGAATGTAGATTGAAAGAGCCTGCATGGCACCGAGTAGCTCCCATCTGTTGAGTGTCTGGTTCTGATCACAGATGCGTTCACACTCGGTTCTCACGTTGCGCCAGAAGAGCTTCCGGCTTCCTTTGACTCCGTTGGCCATCATATGCATTAAGGCGATGCAATTTTCAAGTGGTTCTGTTGTTGTCCCTGCATCTGTGAAAGACACGTAGCTTGGGTGTATGAAAGGCGGTAGTGTGCTTTGACGCAACATCAGCGGGTAGGACTTCAATGCGTAGAAGATCAGGCCGGCAGCTCTTTCTGCTCCCGGGTGTATCTTCGGTCGTTGCAGCATCGATCGGACATTAAGAGTGGGAGCTGGTGAGATGGAGAAGCTCAATAGCCGTGGTCTATTATCCTGTAGCTGCCGTTGATGAGTAAGTTGAGGCTGTTCGCGGGATACAACGCTCGCTGCACCCGGAAGCAACGATGGTGGTGAACTGGTTCTTGGGTCGGCCGACGCTGGAGAGAAGTGGGATGTAGGATGCACGAAGTCTTCAAAGGCAACCATGGCGTCGAGGCTCCACTGTATGTCATGAGGGCGCATAGTATCTTCAGCGGTTGCTGTTGTATCTTCAAGACTACGAGCCTGCTCTGCCATAGCTTGTGTACTCGCGGTCGCATCATGGAGCATGTCGCTGGACACGGTACGAGCCATTCCCAGAGCTTGACGTGTTTTGATTGGAGACTTAGAAGGATAGTGACACGTGAGAACCTTTTGAATACAGCGCGAACATGCAGGCGTCGTGTTATCACAAGCAGTCTTTGACTGGGCGCAAGCTGCACACGATCGCCGTCTCGGAGCTGATGCTTTCGTATTGGACCGACAGTAGTATCCATGACGTTTCAATGTTGATTCTTCGAGAACGGTCAGTCCGACGATCTTTGTAGCATGCTTTAAGCAGCGCGGCGAGGATACTGACGCTTAGTGAAAGGCTTGTTGCACTGGCGGCACCAAAGCACGCCAGCAGCTACCTGCTCCGCCATCTGGCGCTGTTCCCAAGGCGGAGATGAATGTCCGTGACACTCACAAGACAGGCAGCTCGGGACAAATTGAAAGTTCCTGGGTACTTAGATGGCGCGAACAGGAGCTTGACCGTGACAAGCACAAGATAGTCCTGCCCAGGTGAGGTCGAGTTGGGCGGTGCTGACACATGCGGCAGGGACGCGCCCCACCTGCATCCTTCGGGCGGGACAAATTGTAATTGCCACTTCCACCATCATGCCGGCCTGCTACGATGTAGTGAAGGGCCGTGTGGTTGACACGTTGACGTGCGCGTCGCTCTACCCGCGCGTCGCGTTCAAAATTCGTCTCGACATTCCGCAGCATTACACCAACGTTCTCGGTGACAGTTGGAAGTCTCGCGACAGTCTTTCAAGGTTTGACCTCGCACCGAAGAAGAATGTGTGCCTCTAACGCAAACAGTATCCCACTCTCTCTTTGCGCTGATCATCGGCCATGTACCTGATGTGCGGAATGGTTGAATCGAGGCTCTAGTCGTCTTCTCCAATCACTCTTCCCTCCCCATCAAGCCCCACCACATGCTTCAAATCGTCCGGAGCTACCTAGGCACATCCAACATATTCTCCTTCATTTTATGTCTTTTCACAGCTTCGACGTATTTGTGCACGTCACCTAGGCAATTCAATCTCCAGGGCTGTTCTACCGGCTAACGCTACGTCATCCTCCCCATCTTCAACGCCGATCACCCAGAAACAGATCCACCAACACCCCGCGGGATTACCTCCGCATCCATCCCCACGTGTACATCGGCCCCCGATCACGCGACAAATCCTGTCAACCCCAGAATCGCAACCCATGCCAAGCTCCAATTTCTCCAGATAAGCTTCTCGCGCGCTAGTGGTGCCCTCTTTGCCGTCGCTCTACTCGCTGCACGTATGGGAACCAAGAGGCTAAGGCTTGAGATCTGCCTGGATGGAAAGCTTGGATGGAAAGAGCCCGGTAGATAGGAGGATGGGATGTGAGTGGGTGCCTCGGTAGGTGCGTAGTTAAAATGCGACCTAATGGGAACGGGTGAAGCCGGGGTCTAGAGAAGTGTGGGTGATCTTCGGAGAAGAAATTGTGGGTTACGTAGGGTGATGGGCTGGGATCTGCGTTGAGCGGGATGAAGTGCATAGTTATATGGGGCGGCTTGCGTCTCCAGGTCTTCTAGAATAATACGTTGACTCTAGTTTTGGACATACCTAAGTACCTGGAGACACGGGACCAAAGACTACCTTGGTATACATAACGGACACGACAAACATCAGCATACGATACGACGGCACACAACGCTTGGTTCTCAATCCTACCGGCACACGCATATCTCTGCTCAGGACGCAGTATCCCACCATGTCACCACACTCGACACAAGATCCATGTATCCCCTACGGCCGCGGCGGAGCAGGAAACATGCGTACGCCAACCCCTCCCATCCTCCACATCTTCCCATCCCTCATAGCCTAACTATCCCACCTCAGACCGTCGTTCCTCCATAGCGCACACCTGGGCCAATATCCTCTCTTCCTCGTCCTCCAACAACAAACTCGTCCTTACATCAAGTCCGGAAGAACACTACGCCGCGTCGAAAACAGAACGAAGGCGTCATTCAAGTTCGAGGTCAGAAGGAGGGAGGAAAAGTAGTGTAGAGGGGAGGAGGAGGGCGAGTAGTCTTTGGAGTAGGGAGACGGATAAGAGTGGGGAGCATGGGTTTGGGTCAAGATGGGGGAGGTTATTTAGACGGGGAAGGTAGGAAGAACATCGTACGGATGGAGAGAAGGATGTGGATACCGAGTAAGAGCAGAAAGTAAGGATGTGGAGATATGATGGATTTTTTTGTTTGAGCGACGCGATATACAGAGTTTGTCTTTCTCATCTCTTTATGTGTCTACCTTTATCTTCCTATTCCTAATAGCGAGAATGATACCAATTTGTTCATTTATACACAAAACACGTCTTTTCCACATCCCCCTCCCCTTTGGACTCCTCCTCGTCATCCCGCTTCTCCCCATCCTCCACTAACACAACAACCCCTCTCCCATCTCTCACCATTCTAACCACGCCCCCTCTCCCTCTCCCTCGACCGCGCACGCGCACCCAAGCCAGATGCAACCGCGAGCAACCCCGCGACAAGACCCGAAAGCCTCTTGTGAGCCCGCACGCTAGACCTGATTTATGATTAACCCGATATGAGTCGTCGGTGTAGGGAGTGACTGTGTACTCTGGTTCTGCCTTTACGCTAGAAGTGTCGCTCGGTTGGATGTAGTTGGTATATGACGACTTTATACAGGCGACGGATCGGGGTCTCGAGTCGTTGTTGGCGGCGTTTGTATGGGAGTCTTTGAAGGGGATGGAGCGAGGATGAGTTTCGCTAATACGTGGATAACTCTCACTCGTTCGTGTATAGCTTTCACTCGTGCGGATCCGGTCTTCGCTTTGGCGTATACGGCTTTCGCTCAAGCTGGGGCGGGAGTTTATGAAGGATATGGCATCGCACCGGATAGAGGGACGACGAGGAGCCATAGTTGGTCGAGGCGTCATACTTGGGACAGTAAGACTGATTTGGTGCGTAGTTGGGGGCATGGAGAAGATAACGTGCGGTAAAGAGAGGAAATCATTCATCTTGTACAACCACCATGCCGCACATACCCAACCCACATATTAAAAGCCAACTACATCTGCGCAAGGACCACCTCCCGCCATCGAATCAACCCCCATACCAACATATTAATATCTTCGATCTTCGTTTTGACCCGCTGGTTTGGAAATGAACGCGTGCGTGTACGATACACAACTTGTCCTTTCACACCGACATACCGGATCATGGCTTCTCTCAACTGCGAACTGACGTGTATTTTTATCTCAAGCGCATTATAATTCGCCTGTCGAAGGGATCTGCTTCGTCTGTTTCTTCCGCATGCGGTAAAGGTAGACCACATGGCGCACAGTTCTGCCACATTCTTGCATGCAACATGTGAAACAGCAAGGGCGGGCCGTCGATCGTTCACCCTAAGCACGCCAGGCTGCGGGAAGTCTTTCACAATACACGTGCGAGACGTTGCGGATCATGTGGCGGTCTGGGTTGGAGTTTCGGTATTTATTGCTGGGTTTGGGGTTGCTCGTGTTGATCGAGATTGGCGGGGTGGTTGATGTTGGGATGGAGATCTGCTATCACCTTTCTTTGTTCTCCAGTCAGGGTACTTGGTCGACTTGCGATATGAATGGCTGCTGCTTACAGGACGCGAGTCAGTTGAATTGAAGGTGTTATGACATTGGATTGCTTATTCATATACAATCGTGATCTTCAGGTGGCCGTGGCCGCCTACAATGGCACCGCCGCACCGTCACCTCGCAGATCACTACCTCCACTCCAGACCTGCACACCGTCGTCTACGTGTCGCCGGATGATCTGACCTCGACCAAACATACCGCGTCCGTAGCCATCCAGTTGCTTGACATTATGGCCAAGTGCTCGCAGCTCCTCTACGACCTTTTGGTCGATACCCTCTTCCAGGTAGATCGTCGCGTCAGTCATCTTGCCGTCAGCGCTAGGCATGCCAGCTCCGATGCAGAAGCGTGGTGAATCTAGCGCAGCTTGCGGGTTGAGTTTGAAGACTTCTTGGTTGAGGAGTACCTGTACATGACCCTGAGGCTGCATAAAGCCCCCCATGACGCCGTATACGGAGTGCAGACTACCATCGTTGATGTATGTTGTCAGGCCAGGGATGATAGTGTGGTATGGACGCTTTCTAGGTGCCAGTACGTTTGGATGGTCTTTGTCGAGACTGAAGTTTGCGCCTCGGTTTTGAAGAGTGAATCCGCAGCCTTTGGGAATGATGGCAGTACCAAATCCGCCATAGTTGCTGTTGATGAAGGAGATGGCGTTTCCTTCGGGGTCAGAACAGCAGAAGTAGACAGTGTCGCTTTGTAGATGCGCTGGAGAACCATGGACAGGCGCTGAGATGGCCTTCTTCTGGTCGAACAACTTCGCACGCTCGGCGAGGTACTTCTCCGAGATAAGCTCGGCAGATGGCACTTTGGCGACATTTGGGTCTGTGACGAACCAATGGGCATCACAGAAAGCGATGCGCAATGCTTCGATGACGGTGTGAAGATATTGCGTGCTGTTGTGGTCTTTGAGACTCCACTTTGGAATCTTCTTCTGCTTCTCAAGTTCCTGGATGATGCCGAGGGCCATCAATGCGACGATTCCTTGGCCGTTTGGTGGATGTTCCCATAGCTCGATACCGCCGTCGGGTCGCTCTCCAACACCTTGGCCTGTGTACTTTAGCGAGATGGGGTCTACTGGCTCTGTCCCGGTTTCTGCATGGTGTTTGAGATCGTCTAGAGTGAGATAGCCACCGAGATCTTGCACTACTTTTACGAGCTGCTCGGCTACTTCGCCCTCGTAGAATCCTTTCTTTCCGTGCTTGGCCAGCAGTTTGAAGGTGTTGCCCATGGCGGGGTTCTTCATGATTTCTCCGGCTTTGGGCGCTCTGCCATCCTTGAGCATCTCGCGGCCATTGGGGGATGCTTTCAAGAGGTCTTTTTCGCTCGCTGCCCACTGTGAAATATCAGAACATCACCTGTACATGAAGTGTTGCAAAACTTACGAATGTTGCTGATAGCTCGGAGACTGGGAAACCGTTCTCCGCGAGATCAATGGCCGGCGCGAGCACGTCCTCCATGCTGACCTTTCCACTACCAAATCGCTCGACACAGTCAACCCATCCCGCTGCTGCGCCAGGCACTGTCGCGGCATGTACGTGATCCATAGGAATCTGGCCGCTTTGTCCATCCGCAATATTGAGGTCTTTCCTGACCTTGTCGAGAGTGACATTGGCACCACTCCGGCCGGAACCGTTCATGGCAGATACCTTCTTCGTCTTCGCATCGTAGTACAGACAGAACATGTCACCGCCGATGCCCGTTGAGCCCGGCTCTGTGACATTGATGGCCGCCGCGACTGCCACCGCAGCATCCTTTGTAGCGTTAGTATGTGATGGGAGTAGTGATGGATTACGTCATACTGCCGCATTACCACCTTTCCTTAGGATCTCGATTCCAGCAGCGGCTGCAAGTGGCTGCGTACACGATACAATACCTTTGGTACTGTGTACAACTGAACGGCGGCTGGGGAAATGTACGAATTGGGGCTCGGGATGTGGGTAGACATTGCGGGTATTCGAAGTTGTGTTGTTATCCATGGCGACTTTAGCGACTTTAGCGGGCCGTTCTTGCTCAGGCTCTTGTTGGGGTTTGGATCTCTTGCTTCGTCGTGGGGTAGGCATGGGGACTTGATTGTGAAGCTTGGAGCTATGAGTGGGGTACGGGCAAGCTGCTATGGTATACCTAGGTACCTAAGTAGTCTCCAACGGTTATCCCCGGAGATGGTTGATGCCGTTCAACGTGCCGATTTCGCTCGATAATCCCTCGGGACATATCGCAGCGTCCCCGCCTATCTCCATGACGTCTCCAAAACAGGAAGGTGGTAAGGCGGTGTAGTCCGCTTCAATCTGCCGGGGTGAGGGTTATCATCACGTGCACACGTTCCGAGCCGATCGGAACGCGCATTGGACATGGAGAAATTCACAGATTGGAGCTTGAGGCAACTCGACGATGCTTACAACGTCATGGATATGTCGCAATTGCCTGTCGCGCATTGCTCGTCCGTTGATAAATCGCGGCATTCGGCTGCAGAGTAGTGGTATGTCCTGAACGTGTCCAGTTTGGCCCAGTCGCTAATATTGCATAGCTGCGACATCCGAGTCTATACCCCCAGCCCTCCTCACAAGAGCCCGCGCAATCGTTTCCGAGCATAAGCAACTCACAGAAAAGCTTTCAAATGGCTTTGACACACGTGCAGCGAAGAAGCTCGGCGAATACAGCCCGATCGTGAATGCGTTGGGTGAGTGGGATAAGGCCAACGAGGTAAGCAGGATATCGCAGCCAGCAGGAGCACTTCAGTAGCTGATATAGACTAAGTCTGTGACAGAGCTCACATCGATGATACACGACTCCTCGACCGATCCCGAACTACGATCACTCGCTTCCGACGACCTAGGTGAAACACGGACGCAGCTCGCCAATGCTTCACAGAACCTCATCACCTCTCTGGTGCCCGTACACCCATTTGCACACCTCCCATGTCTTCTGGAAATACGGCCTGGCGCAGGCGGATCAGAGGCAGCTATATTCGCGGGAGACCTCTTTCGCATGTACTCAGCCTTCTGCAACCGCAATGGTTTTCGCACAAATCTTCTCAAGTACGAGAACATAAACGGCACGACTGAAGCTGGCGTACCGCTATCAGAAGCTATCATCGAGGTGGAGAACGATGGCGCATATGGCGTCTTCCGATGCGAAGCAGGAGTACACAGAGTGCAGCGCGTGCCCGCCACTGAGGCCAAAGGACGTACACACACGAGCGCGGCATCCGTACACGTGCTACCTAGTGTACAGGAGAACTCTGCAGAAGAGCAGGACTTCGAAGACCCTGAAAGCGACTACTACATCGACGTGAAAGAGGTCAAACTAGAAGTCATGAGAGCAAGCGGTGCCGGTGGCCAGCACGTCAACAAGACCGAGTCAGCAGTTCGGCTAACGCATATCCCAACAAACACGGTCGTCGCGATGCAAGATTCTAGATCCCAGCACAAGAACAAAGAGAAGGCTTGGGCGCTTCTGCGCTCGCGTATTGCCCAGTCAAGACGCGAGAAGCGCGAAGAGGAGATGGCCAACATGCGACGAAGCGTTATTGGCGTGGCGAAGATGGGCCGCGGTGATAAGGTGCGGACCTACAACTGGGGGCAGCAGCGGGTTACCGACCATAGGAGTGGAACCACTGTGCATGATTTAGACGATGTAATGGGTGGTGGCCAGACGCTTGAGAAGGTCATGGAGAGTGTCCGCAGCTGGCTCATGGAGCGAGATGTTGAAGCCTTGATCGCGGATGATGCTGGATCGAAGGATAAGAAGTGAGATGCAGAGGTATGTCCGGACAGAGATGACCTTTCTCATCCGGTATCCGTGTTGCACAACATGTACGAAAAGCACCTGAAGAGCAGGCCCGTGGAACTACATCGCCGAATCAGCGCTCAACACAAAGCAGGGCCCTCTGCATAGACGTACGCTGTCGGATGCATTCATGCGAATTGCCTGAACCGCACCGCCGGAATTGCGAATGCAAATGGTTTCAATCGAGCTACGCCCAGTACTTGTTTTCGTCTCTGTTCCCAACGTGACTGCGGCAGCATTCATCTGAAGGCCCATTCTGTCTAACTAAACAGTATAGTCGTCTAATGAATACTTCGTCTGGTGGATAAGATAGGCTTGCGAACTGCATATAGGCTACTCAGAACCTCGCCGGGGTCATATTACCCTATGTACGCCATCTTTACCACAACGCAACCTGCACACCAAATCCGATCTATCCAGACCCGCCACCAAAAACAAAAAGCTCGTAGCTGAGCCGCTCGCCAAGTCCATAGGGCCCGATTCCCACATTGCGGGGTACATGGAACCTTTTCCCGGCAAGATGCTAGCCACAAAGGTCTCTTCCTCACGATGTCGCTACAATCGAGTCAGTCTAACCTATGCGCCACCTTTGATCCAAAATGGGCCCAGATCGTCACATTGCTGAAACGTTCGTCAATTCCCCGCACTCAGTAGCTGCAAACTACCCCAGGTTTCGCTTGTGCTAGTCACTGGAAACATTTCGAGTGGGTCGAATGTGGGCTTGGTATGCGCCTACTGGGTCGTTACGAGGAGGTGACTGCGTCTTTGAGAGGCCAAGCTGAACTGATGGGAAGACGTTTTCAGGCATGTGGGGTGCGTTTGGTATCGGGATGTGGGAGATATAGGATAGTGATTATCCCCTCACTGGGGGTAGAGAGTTGCGAGCACCTCGTCTCCTCCTTTCAAAGCCGCAGTATCGATTCAACAGGATTATTCTACTCAGCTTGCTAGATCATGGCTTCAGATACCATTCAACCCGACTACGAAAAGGAGAAACAACAAGTCAGCCACCATATCGAACATGCAAACCCGCATCATGCTACAGACTTGTCGCTGGAGTCACAGCATGACCAAACAGACCAAGGCGTGGACATGAATAATGCCCACGCACTCAAAGGCGACGACTCAGATGGCAAGGTAGAATGGAGTATCCGTAGCATCTTCGCCGCCATCTTCCTCGCCGCCCTATACACCGGTACAACCCCCTCTCCATCCCATCTCCACCCAAGACTAACCCACCGCAGGCTCCCAAGTAATCCTCTACTTCGCCGGCGCCTCCCTCTCCTTCATCGAAGCCGATCTCAATCTCGACCGCGGCTCAGCCTGGCTGCCCACCGCCAACATCCTCGCCATCGCCGCCGTATGCCCCTACGCAGGCTACCTCCAAGACCTCTTCGGAAAACGCTACATCGCCCTCTTTGGCTCCTTTTGCATCTGCCTCGGATGTGCGTTGATGGGCAGTGGACAGAATTTCGGACAGCTGTTGGCTGGCATGGCGATTTCGGGGGCGGGGGCTGCGACGGGGGAGTTGACTGGTCTTGCTGGGTAGGTTGTGTTCTTTCTTCCCTTTCGTCTGTTGTCTTCTGTTCTAGTTTCTTCATCCACTGGTTCAGTTGCCACGACCGCTAGTTATATCAATCCCTACTAACAAACACCCCCACCCCAGCCTCGCAGAAGTCGTCCCCGTAAAATACCGCGGCTACTCCCTCGCCCTCGTAACCGCCTTCGTCCTCCCCTTCTGCCCCTACCTCCTCTACGTAGAACTCTGGTCCCACTCCGCCACTGGGCCAGGTTGGCGCTGGGGCCCCTGGGTCGCTTTGATCTTCAACGCAATCGTCGGCGCCGGGCTCGCCCTAACCTACTTCCCACAGCGCCACACCAACTCCGACCCTTCCTACTCCCGAAAAGCGATCTTGAAAAGAATAGACTATGTAGGTGGTGTACTATCTATAACGGGCCTAACACTCTTCCTCGTCGCCCTCCAATCAGGCGGCTACACACACCCCTGGACCTCCGCTTACGTCCTATGTACCATGCTCATCGGCCTCTCCCTCATCCTTACATGGATTTTCTACGAAGCCAAGTTCGCAGCGTACCCCATGGTCCCCGCCGCCCTCTTCTCCGGTCAACGCATCGTCGGTCTAGCATATGTCGTTGCGTTTAGCGCGGGCATGAATTTCTTCAGCATACTCAACTTCTTCCCCATCACTTTTAGTAGCGTTTACAGCCCCGTTCCTGTTTCTATTGGACTGAGGGGCTTGGGACCCGCGCTTACGACGGCAGTGGGCGCGATATTTTTTAATGCGGCGTTGAGCAAGTTTCCGGGGCATACGAGGGAGGTGCTGCTTGTGGCAGTGGGGATTATGACAAGTTTCGCTGGGGCGCTGGCGGTTATGACGCCCGAGAACGAACGCCTAGTTCTATTCCTTGGATCCATGGCGGGCTTTGGTGTAGGCGGCGTTCTTGTTCCTGCTGCGACGGTTGCGATGCTGGTTTGTCCGGATGCGCTTATCACGACGGCTGCGGCGTTGTCGCTGTCGATTCGCACGGTTGGCGGCAGTATCGGGTATTCGATTTACTACAACATCTTCGCGGGGAAGCTGACTGCCAATCTACCCAAGTACACGGCGATGTATGCGGTGCAAGCTGGTTTGCCGCTGGAGAGTGTGGAGGCTTTCGTGGGATTGTTCTTGACGGAACCGGAGAAGTTGGCGGAGGCGGGTATTCTGGGTGTTACGCCGCAGGTTATTGAGGGTGCGACGGTTGGGACGAGGTGGGCTTATAGTGAGAGTTTGAAGTATGTTTGGGTAAGTCAACGTCCGCAAAGCACCTTGGCAGAGGATGTAGATACTGACTCTCCAACTCAACAGTTCACGAGCATCGCCTTTGGAAGCATAGCAATAATCTGCACTCTTCTCCTCCCCAGTACGAAGAAGTACCAGACAAACCGGGTGGCAGTACGGATCTGAGAAACCACTCTATTACCTTCAGAATACTTCGTTTCACACCTTCCCTTGCTAGTCAGCTCTTTAGTTGTTACATTGCCATACAGTCATACTACACACATATTCCCTTGATGTATCCAGTGTCCACACTCCTGAATCATCACTTACTGGAAGGACATCGAGAATAGGCGTAGACGAAACATCCTCATTTCGGTATTCAAAGATAATGAATCTATGGTATAAAGGGGGCTACGCAAACAGCGAAGTAAAAACCAAACAGACACCTCCTATACACCCAAAGAACCAAGTCTGCGCGTTTGCATGATTCAGTTCAAGCATGCATCTCATCTCATTCCATCACATTCCATCCATCCCTTTCCTCATTGATCGTGCCATGCACACTTCGCTGCTCCACAAAAGCGCGACGCCATAAACACCCTTCCATACCACCTTATTCCATCCCATCCCATCCCATACCATTCAATCAATGATACCCACCCAAATCCATCTCGTACTCATACTCCACCCTTTCCCCTTCCCCCTTCCTATTCCCATCACCACCCCCACCCCCACTACCGCTGATTAAAGAACCAGCTCGTCCGCTTCCCCTTATTCGCATCCCCCCCATCACCGTCCTGCTTCTGCAGATTGCCAATGACAGGGAGGACAGGGCCGTCGGCGACGGGTCCACCACCGCCGCCACGAAGCGGTTTGGCGATGCGGGAGCCGACGCCGCCGAAGCCAGCGTAACTTGCGCCGCCAGCGGGGGAACCGAGACCGCGGGTGGAGCCCGCTTTGGCGGACTCGAGGCGCTCTTTGACGGCTGTGAGTTGGGCTTCGAAGCTGTGAGGAAGTAGTTAGTATAAAGACCTTTTTGGGATGAAAAGGTGGAAAGTACCGGTGATTCGCAGCTGTGAGCTTCTCCTGGGAGTCTTGCAACAAGCTTTCTAGAGACTGTATCCGCTCATTGCGGGCCATGAGTTTGCGCTCGGCGATGGCGACTTCCTTCTTCAGGGAGCTGTTTTGCTCGACGAGCTGGCGCTGGACGACGGTGAGTTGCTCGAGGTTGCGCTCGAGGAACATCATCTTCTTCTGCTGAGCGCGGTTGTTGGAGGTACGGAGCACGTTGTTATACTGCTCGCGTGTCTCGTCTAGCGAAATCTCAAGCTCGACAACCTGTGGCTTATTAGCAATGCGTCTTCGTTTGAGAAGCTCAATCTGCTCACTCTTTCACAGCGGTTCTGGAGATCGCGCATGAGGCTCTTCTTCATGTTGTCAAACTCGGCAATCTGCTGTTGCACAGTCTTGCCGTTGATGCCGTTTGCGACACCGTTGGCAATGGCGCCACTCTTAATGCGCTGTTGCAGGCTTTCGTTCTCGGCCTTGAGCTTCTGGTTTTCTTCCAGCATACGCGCAGTATCCTGCTTGAGACTTTCGACAAGTTCGAGGTTGCCTTCTTGTCGGGCAGAGTAGGCGTCGGCAAGGCGTGCCTTGAGCTCCTCCTTGTCTTGCTCTGAAAGGTTGCCTTCGAGGAGTTCCTCATACTGCGTCTGCAAGGTCTCGCAGCGTGCCTCCAGTGCTTCGCGGCGCTTGGCATATGTGTTGTCCTCCTCACTGCGGGCAGTAAGGGAGAGCTCGGCCTGTCGTACAATGCCCTGTGTTTCGACAATCTTCTCCCGCAGGCCCTTGATCGCATCCGGAGCAATCGCCTCGCCAGCCGCGCTCATGTCGTGGAGCTGGTCTAGCTCCTCAATGATCTTCCGTATCGTGCGTTCGTTGTCACTGAACACCTCGCCGCCGAGATCGAAGCCGGCCATCATTTGTGCCATTGCCTCGGCCTTCTTCCTCTTCTTCTCGTCCATAGCGGCGGAAGTCTCCTTGGCGTTCATCTTTGCGTCCAGGAGCTGTTGCTTTACGTCGTCCAACTCGGTAGTAAGCTCAGAGTTGGCTTCCTTCAGTCCGTCCATGGTGATTTGCGCCTCCTTGCTCTCGAACTGAATCTTCTCAACCTGCATGCGCATTTCGTTGAGTTCCATGGTGATTCGCTCATTGTCCTTGTTCGTCTTCGCGTCCCGGTCTTTGTAGTATTGAAGCTCCTCTTTGGCAGACTTGAGTTGGTCCTCAGCCTTGGCGAGTTGCGATTCCTTTTCTGCAACCTGGTCCTGAAGTTCGTTCTCTCGTCGCAGGAAGTCGTCCTTCTCGTCCTTGTCTAGTGGTATGCTTGGTGTACCTGCGCGCTCCAGATCCATTCGCGAATCAGGTCGTGGCGTTTCCGAGTTTCTCACACCTTCCAGTCTGGATGGCGTTCCTGGACGGGGTGTTGTCGCTGGCTTCCTTCCAGAAGACGGACTTGTCTCTAGAGGCGGAATCCACTTCTCCTTGGGCACGCTTTCGCCTCCGCGCCAAAGCGAGACTTCGCCCTCAAGCGAGCCGATGTAGGTTTCGTATGACGTGACTTGTCCTTGTACCTTCTTGAGCATGGCTTTAAGCTCAGCCGGACTGAGTTCGGCGTTGACCTTAGCCTTGTTCTTGATAGTCTTTGCGCGCATACCGAATCGAAGTGTGCCCAGCGTTTCGGCATCGTTGTAACTACTTGGCGAACAGTTGATGATTAGAGTTGTCCGGGAGTTACCACCGAGCGATTCTTGGAGGATACGTGTGAGCTTCGAGTCTCGGTAGGGGATATGTTGCGTTTTGCTGTCGGTCAAGCAGTTGATGACCATGCCCAAGGCACTCAAACTCTTGTTGATCTTCTTTGCTTCCTCTAGCGTCTGTCCACTCGCTCCGGTCTTGCCGACCTTCTCAGAACCAGCCAAATCGACCAAGAAGAGCTGTCCGCTCTTCAATGACCCAGTCTCGACGTTCTTCTGGTTGACCGTTACGACAAAGATGGAATGCGATCGCGAGGATTCGGCGTTCATGTTGGTAGCTGAAACCGCTCGTGCAGATCCACCTCTTCGGAGGACCTCGTAGACTTCTTCCTCGCTCGAAACGTATACTTCCAGCAGACCCTTGACGTAGACTCCCCTGTTCTTCTCCTCGTGCACCGGCAGATTGTCGTTTTGGGGAACCAAAAGATCGCGAATGCGCTCCATGTAGATCTCCATGTAACTGACGCGGACGGTGTATTCAATGTTGCTCGGCGATGCCAGAATGCTTGCGAAGATTTGCTGGATGATACGCGGGATGACTCCCTTGCCGACCTCATCGTCCATATCACTACCCATCATGGTGTACGACTTTCCGGCTCCTGTCTGCCCGTAGGCGAAGACTGTTCCGTTGTATCCATTCAGAATATCGTCGACGGTGGGGCGGATGGAGTAGTCGAAGACGTCGGCCTGGCGGGAGTTCATGTCGAAAACGCGATCGAAGGTAAAGGCCCCGGAGGCCTCTTTCGACTAACACACAGCATTAGTGGCTCTGCTTTGCATCCCTCGAGCTGGCATGCCGTACCTGGATCGTACATGTGTCGTCGGATTTGAATTCGACTATGGGCTCTCCGCCGCTGGCTATCTCGACCTTGTTCTGCGGGCGGAACCGCGCCACCACTGCAGTCGTACCGTCAGTAACCCGTCTACCATGCGTCTCCGTGTCCCGTGTATGGCGGCGCACCTTTGATAGTATTGGAGCCCCTGTCGCCCGTTTTGTTAGCCATGCCACCCCTCTTCGCCGCCATCTTGGAGCTACTCACGACATGATTGCTGCTGTTCAGGCGGTGCGGCCCAGAGGCCTCGCTCTGTTTGCTTCGCTCGCGCTTCGGGGCAGGTGTTGCTGCAGGCCCGCCGGGAGGTCCTGTTGTGGCACCGTCACGTCTCGCTGTGTCTCGGCGCGTGGGAGGTGGGTAATTACAGGCCCCGCTATGACAATGGTTAAGGGGAACTGCTGAAACGGCCACGGAGGCTTCCTGGGGCACACCGGGGACTCCTTCGCTGCTCGCGCCAGAGGAAAGTGAGGGGACAACAGCACGGGGGCGCGCGCGGTGAGGGAGACGAGCGATGTTGATGCCGGGCTACTGTCGAGGTGCGGGCTCGGGCTTGTGTTGATACGCCCAGGGTCTGCATGCCCATAGCGCGCCTTCCTCCTCCCCGCCGCCAACGGCCGTGACGCAACCTGCCTGGTCAAAGCATGCTCTGCGCATCTTCCTTTATGGCGACCTCTTTGTCCCGCCTACTTGCATTGCTTCATGGCATTGTAGCAGTTGCAGCAAGATACCGCTGCATTGTGCCCAAGACAACTAACCAGGATCCCTGCATTAGTGGAGCGACAAAGACAATCACGCTTCTCTCCATGATCATCCATTCCAACGAAAACGGACGTATATTGGCTACGCCACGAACATAGAACCATAGTGAACCAAACTCCACGCCGCAGAGCCTCAAACAAAACGCCCCTGGCTGCCAGTAACAAACATGACATTGTCCCCGTTCCTTGTAACTCCATTCCATGCCGTCGTGTCATGATATTCGTACCCTAGTCGCCCCTCAGTCCTCCCAGCTCTTCTCCACCGTCTCGCGCACGCGCTTGGTGTACTCCTTGCGGTTCTCTTTGTACAGGTTCGATGCTTCGACATTGGCGGGAGACGACGTGTTCGGGTCGTTTAGCAGACTGGACCCTGTTAGCATATGTCGCGCGGTAGCCCACCAGCTCTACTGTGACGTACCTCTGAATACTGGTCAGGATGGCTGCCACGTCGTACGTGGGCGACCACCGGTTTTGCAGAATGTCCAGACACAGCTCGCCAGTCCCGTATACGTTGGGATGGAACATCTGGCTAATAAACTTGACGCCCGGCGGCTTGTTTGGGTATGCCTCCTCGAAATGCATTATGAGACGGAAGGTCCCGTCTTCGAACGGTGTGTCTGCTGGGCCGATAATAACTGCGTTCCTGTCTATGTGTCAGCAGTCAAGCTCAGACATATACTATTGCCGCTGCTGTGTGTCCGAAAGTCGAGAGTGACTGCGAGGCTTGGTGTCGCGTGCGGGGGAATGCGGTGAGCCGTACCAGGTCATGACATTATCCGCGACTGGAGAAGCAGAGACGCCAGCGGGAGGATCAGTTTGCATGCGCTGTTTTTGTCAATACGGTGTTCTCTATTAAATTGCGCAAACATCCAGAGCTTGCTGGTGCTGCTCTAGTGGCGTACCTTGAAGTCGCGCATCAAACGGCGGCGGGCTGCAGTAGACATGGTTGTGCGTAGTTGATGGACGAAGCTCGAGGTAGTTGAAGCGGAGTGGGAGGTTGAGGTAGAACAGACACGGTGGATATAGCTACAATCAAGGTTGGTGGTACTGAGTCGCAGACGTAACTGGCACCTTCCGCTGTCGGTCGTTCGGCTTGTGGAGGCAAACGCCACCTCACGTGTAGCTTGAAACTTGGCTTATCGCAGTCCCCCAATCGTGGTACTCACCATTACACCCCTCCTTGTCCCCGCCGCTTCGCACCAGAGTCACACAGCTTCACAGCACCACCATCATTCTTTCACGCATGATCAACGCCGACGTCAGTTCACACGGCACCGAGTTTACGTTTTCAGTTTTATTGTTGTACTGTGCTATAGATAGCCAGATCACCCGTCGCCCATGTATCGCCTGCTCAAGATCATCATCGCCATAACGCCCTGCCCTCATATGCCCCAAAACGCCGTAAATGCAACTCATTCTGACCATGCTGTTTGCAGAACGCTTGACAATACACACCCTGCGTCGTAAAGTCATACGCCATGAGTCGCTAATAAAACTGGACATTAACAGCATCGCTAGAAACAGACTGGAAAGATGGAATCTCGGCATCCGTAATAACACAAATTGACCGAAAGGGAAAGAGGTCGTGGGTGGTTGGGAAACGTGCCCTCACTGGCCAGCTGCTCCAGCAAGACCATGGTGGGATGCCTGAGCTGACTTCTCACGGCCCAAGTAGTCCACGATGGGGAAGCGGGCTCGACGCTCGAGCTCATCCAGAGGAATGTGCGAGCGGATGAAGCGGTTCTGGTCGTTAGCCGGCGGCTGGTAGTCCCAAGACTCCTTGCGACCAATCTTCAGTGCACTGCAAGCAACCTGGCGCATGCGCTGGCTTCGGACGACGTCGTTGTGGATGGTCTTGAAGTCCCACTTCTCGCGCGCCTCCGCCTCGAACTTTGCGAGCATCTTCTGGTTGTGAGGCTCTGGGGAAGTGGCAAGATTATGCAGCTCCTGCGGGTCCTCAACCAGGTTGTAGAGTTGCGGTCCGTCGGCAAGGGAGTAGGTGAACTTCCACTCATGACGACGGATCATGTAGGTGGGAGTAACGGTGCCTTCGCCCATGTACTCGCCGAACACCTCGTCCTTGCCTGGCTTGTCTGAGACAAGGTACTCGTGAAGGCTGACACCGTCTAGTGGCAGACGATCATCGACTTGTCCTCCAGCGAGGTCGACGAACGTGGGCAGGAGATCCATCGTGGACACCGACTCCTTGACCTTCTTGGGGGCGATGTTGGGCCCGTTGATAATCATCGGTACTCGCGCGCTGTTCTCATACCAGCTCATCTTGTACCACAGGCTCCTCTCGCCAAGCATGTCGCCGTGGTCTCCAGAAAAGACAATGATGGTGTCCTTGTCCAGCCTGCAATTCTTGAGGAGACGGACGAGCTTGCCAACCTGGTCGTCGACAAAGCTACAAGCAGCGAAGTAGGCACGGCGCGCGCGGATCTTGGCCTCGTCTGGAACGGGGTTGTCCCACAGGTCGATGGTCTTGAGCAGGCGCTGAGAGTGAGAATCCTGGTTCTCTTGGGCGATCTCAACCTTGGGCAGGGGAATGTCGACGCCCTCGTATCGGTCCCAGTACTCTTGGATCATGGTGTAGGGGTCGTGTGGGTGGGTCAAGGAGATGGTCAAGGCGAATGGCCGACGGGTCTCGGGGTCAGACCGAACGTAGTCGTAGAGGTACTGTTGAGCCTGAAGGTATGTTAGAAGACTTCCCTATACCGCTGGAGTATGCTGTACTACTGAGATCCCTTACCTTGTGCATGACATCTTCGTCATAGTCGAGTTGGTTGGATCGCACACATGGTCCGGCTTGCATGACCGAAGCCATGTTGTGGTACCACTCTTGACGCTCCTCTGGCTTGTCCCAGTTGACGGACCATCCCAGGTCCCCAGGGTAGATGTCGGAAGTAAGTCGGTGCTCGAAGCCATGGAGCTGGTCCGGGCCGATGAAGTGCATCTTTCCTGCGAGCGCAGTCTCGTATCCTTCGCGGCGGAGGTAGTGGGCGTAGGTCGGGATCTCTGGACTTAGGATCGAGGCGTTGTCGTATCCTCCGATCTTGGATGGCAACTGACCGCTGCACATGGTGAACCTAGATGGTGCACACAAAGGTGAGTTGCAGTAAGCGCTCGCGAAGTTGACGCCGGTCCTAGCAAGCTCATCAAGATGAGGTGTCTTGATAACTGACTCTGGGTCATTGAACTTTAGCATGGGTGCGGCCATCTGATCGGCCATAATGTACAAGATGTTGGGACGCTTTCCGCCACCCGAAGTGCGAGCCTGAGTCGCATAGCTGTCCGATTGTTGACGAAGAGTCTGAGCAGTAATGAAATCGCTTCCGCCTTGCTGAGCATCTGAGAACCCGTTGCCGGAGAAGCCATCGCTACCGTTGACATGGCCGTTACCATTACCGTTCATGGCTGTAGAAGAGAAGGAAAAGTCGCCGCCAACGGGAGCCTGGGCCTCCTTGAGTGAGACACCGCCGTCCTGGCTGAAGGCTTGCTTGGTGGTGTGGACATAGGATGAGGGCGGCGACTCTGGGTCTAGCAAGAGACTGGGTGCCATACTGTAGTGGCAGTGGTTGTGGTGGTAGACTTGAAGCTTCGATGATATTGTAGGAAGAAGCAACTAATTCCTGAAAGTTGGTGAAGGCAGGAAACTTGGTGAGCAAACCGTGGTTGAGATGAGGGCAGCGGGACCTTTATAGATAGGGAAGATAAGAAGCGCGACGCCCCGGAAGTCGCGTCGGCCGCACGGTGTATGTGGGGAAGTGCGACCCTGACGCGCCTTACAAAAGGTTGGGTCGTGACTTCCAGCGGTCACGCAATCCTACGCAATCCACGCTTCGAGTGACCAATCCCGCCCGAACTAGTCCCTTTTGGGTGATGGCGAAATCCCACCTCTACGAGCACACCGCCGTCTGACTTCAAAAGGCCCGACCAGCCGCAGTTCGATGTTCGATGCTGGAGGGATCATCATGGAGCGTTTCATCGAGCACGCGATCTTACCTTACGTCTTGGCTGGGGTATTCACCATCTAGCGAGCAGGGTTACATCAATCTAGAACAATATGATGTATCTTGTAATTCATAGTGATTGCTGCAAATGTTTCGACATGAAATTCTTTCAGTGATTTCGTCGTCGCCTCGCCATTTCTGCGTAATATGCAAGTTGTGTGCGCGGCCAGACTCTGGTAGCGCTCAGTCATCCTCCCGCCTTCCGCTGCAGGATTCAAGATTGCCACGCTGCATCACCCATAGGTCGCAAATTTGGCCAGACCAATCCCTTTACAATTATATCCGCACAGCCATGCAACAGGATACAGCATGTCTGCCCGTCGCTAGCGCATGTATTGCCAGTGTGATCGATCCCTTTCGAGGAGCAGCGACCACGGACGTCGAGATTGACAACGCCATGCATAGGATCCATATGCAGGGTAGTCGATCAAGTCGGGACTACGTAACAGCCAAGCATGCAAGCATGTACATCCGCTAGAATTTGAGCACATGAGGAATTGATGAAGTTTGGGTAGGAGTCGTGGAGGACTTGGCACGTCGCTTGGCACCGCAAACCTTACCTGTGTAGTGTGCAACTTTAGTTGCTCATCCTCTACCTACTGACTGAACATCATCTTGACATTTCTCAACTAATACTGCATGCGATAGCTCAACTGCATGCTGCGCGTCCCCTTGCCACCGTTATCGCGAGCGCCACTCGGTCAACTCCTCGCGACCTCGCGACTCCTCGGGACGTCGCTCCTACGTGAACATGCATGGCACGCGAGCATTGAAGTCGTCCAGGCTCCACCGGTATACACTTTCGTGTTCGGATCATCTAGCGACCGGTGCGAGGCGGAGTGTCCGCATGTTCTTCCAGATCCCACCGTCATTGGTCTGCTGCGTCCGCCTAGCCCGAACGAGAGATGTCTCGTTGCATTGGCGAATCAACACTATTTGATGCCAAGTGGCTGCAGGCTAATGATAGCGCGCTGCAGTCTCCAACGACACATGCATGCGGCTCTCCGAAGGCTCGCTGGCACTAGAGTTTTCGCAGGATTCACCGGACAGGCACGTGAACATGATTGTTTTGTCGGCTCGATCCGTTTGTGGTCTGACTCCTTCAAAAGTCTCTCCGACCTGCACGCAGATTGATGTGTTGGCATTGAGCGCCGAGAAACTACTGTAATTGGATTGGACGTCGTATCAGTTCGGCCAGACTTGAGCTGCCTCGTGGTACAGTCGACGTTCGGTTAGAGAACTGCAGGGGCAAGGGGCCTTCGGAGCTTATCCATCGTGTCCACAACTCCAGATGCAGTTATCCCCACGCGATGGTCTTGATTCTCGACTCGAGGGCTAGATCGCGCACTGGACATGCATGCTCACTCCGCTCCACCACCACTGTAAGCAGCATACAAACAATTCTGGATTGAGTTTTGAATTGTTGGTATACCCACCCACACCTAAATGTCATGTTTACATCCGAAGTCCACTAAACTATGTAAGGTCGTCAGGCCCACAAAAAGTAGTTCACCACACTACAACACCCAGCCGTGATATCACACAATCTTGTCCTCCAACACCACGACTAGCACAAAACAACATCAGTCATTATGCCCGCCACTCCATTCTTCCCTGGACTTTTTCTCCCATCCCGGGCAAGAAACCCTCGCAATCTCGATAACAACCACCTCCCCCACTTGCGCTAACAACCACCCCTTCGTGCCCGCCTGGTACGAATCGATAATGAAATCTTGCAGGCCACAGTGCTGCGTCAGCCCGCCAACAGCATCTCCACATACGCTAGACTCCAGCATCCGCGACGCACGCACGACTTGCAGTCCCGTCCGTCAACGCACCGCCAATGTCCAGACATACCAGATCACGCGGACCCTCAAAACACCAAAACACCAAGGGCACCCAGCCAATCGCCGGCGCATCCGAAGACAAAGTCCGCGAGCTCAGTGTTCTTGGCATTTTCCCGACCGACGCCCGATACTCTCGAATGACTCTTGATAACCAGCCGCCGGGTCGTCGCCCGAGCGTTGAGCGACGATCCGGTCGGTGAGAAAGCGACAAAGCGACGGCCCGGGACAACGACTCCGAGACGACCGACGACCGAAGTGCGCATAGTCGCCACTGAGCTTTGGACTTGGGGTCCACATACGCTAGTGTAAGAGGAACTTCATGTTTTGGGAAGGTTTCGTGGAGGGGGCTGATTGGTGGGTATGACGTCCAGCGCATACGTCGCAGGCCTTCCGAGTCGACTCGACTCGACTCGACTCGTGCTGCTGAGTCCTTGTTTGGCATGGTAATTCTCGCCGTAGTTGCTGATAAGGAGAGTGTAGCCGGAGAGCGGCCTTGCTAGGTCGCTGGCTGGCGTTACGTACGAGATGGTCATGAGACGTACAGGGGAGAATATTTATCACGTCTATATTGCTGAAGCGAACTGATATAGCAGGACCATGCATGCAAAGATGGTGAGCTAAGGAACGGAGTATGACAAGATCGTGAGATCACATCGATCCAGCCTCGTTCATTCTCCAACAAAGCATTTCTAATCAGCACGACTCTATGACCAGGAAAGCAATCATCCCAACGTCAACACTCGACTTCCCGAATCGATGTGTCGTGTCAATCTAGAAACGAAAGTGCCCTCTCTCGCATTGTCACGATGATATAGACAACAACAACATGGATACGTGGGCAGACACGCTCGTCGATCACGATCATGAGTAAACCACAACTACTATTTCGTCAACCGCAACCCAAACTGCCCTCACTACTCGACGATGAGTAAACCACTAACACAACCCACATCACACAACCCACTTTACACAACACCTTACATCACAGCACAAACCCATCAAACGCCAACCATCTCTAACGCAAACAATCTCAGATTCCTATAAACACCTTGTAATGCTATAATACAGACACATGCCCTCCTCCACGCGAGCATCTTCGAAAGATCCGCAAACTTATCCTAGAGCCTTACTGTTCCTACACATGAACCTCGCTGTATACACCCATTTTGATGACACATCTTCTTATCCCTCGGGAAAAAGATAACCATGGAAGACTGTCGCAAGACCTTGACATCTGCTCAATATTTACCGACATCTTTCCCAATCCTCCACATACGACCATAGGACACTGAGAATTAGGCTTCCCGTCCGCTCAGCCATATACAAGCAGTGTACCGGCGGATTAGTAGTTAGGTGGGTGACCACTAGCGAATCCCCGCTGTTGTATGTTTTTGCTCTTTTTTGCCCTTTTTTTGCTCCAAATTCGACCGCAGGAGACGAAGCTTTAGCTATGGAAAAAGATATGTGTGACATGACATGCTCCGCTTACGGTATACGATCTGCCTTACAGGCGAGTGTGCCTTGCATTCCAGCCACTAGCTACCCGTAGCTGCGCTTCCCTCCTCTGCGTCTCTGCCGAATACCGTGTATCATCTTCTCTACACATTCCCAAAACCCTTCGAATTCCGAATCGCCAACCCCAACTTCCCCTCCAAAACCCGCCTATCCCCATAATCCGGCAGATACAACTTCCCAAAACACGTGCTACTACTCGGCAAGCTCCCCGGGCTTCCCATGATCCTAACAACATGAAACGTAATACTCTCATAGCCCGTAACAGGCACACGATCAGACGCCGTCACAAACTCGAGAAGAAGGCGCAACTCTTCTTGACTGTACCCCTCGACCACGTCCCAGAAAGCGCGGATGTTGGAATGTGTGGGAGTGTACCCGTCTTCGTATTTCGCGCAGCGTTTCAAGTCAGGGATGGAGATGTGCTGTGTGCCTTCGATGAGGTGGCGAAGGGACGATGGGGTGAAGAGTCCGAGGCTCTTTGGGTGGATACAGGTGAGGAAGCCGTGCAGGAAAGGGATGAGGGCTGGGGCGACGGAACTGTATGTCAGGGCGCGGACGTAGTCCTTCACATACTGCAGACGGTTTTCGTTGGTGACTAGACCGGGCTCTTCGATTGGGGAGTTTGATTCGGCGAGGGCAGGGAAGTTATCACCTAGGTTTTGGTCGACCGGCTGGCCGAAGGCTGAGTAGCTGAATACGTACTCGCGCATGAAGACGTCTGCGACGTCGCCGTCGCTCCAGGATAAGAGGGTGCGGAAACTTTCTGCTAGGCTGGGCCAGCCGTCGCTGATGTAGTCGATGGGGTCGTAGTCGGCTGGACCTTCGACGCGCGGGTTGCCGAGGGTCTGGAGGTACTCGTAGAAGGCGAGGGGAAAGGTGACGGGTAGGGTGATGCCGTTGTATACCGCAAGACTGAATAGTATACCGAGCATCTGGAACTTCCAGGGAGGTTCAAAGCTGCCCGGTTGGAACCATGTCATGTGCGTCTGTGGATCGATCGTGAACATGCCTGGCAAAGTTAGTTGAGTGGCTTCTACAGTATAATGTAGCTCACCATTCTCAGGCTTGAATGCTTCACTCAGAACAACACGGAAGAATTCGTACGTCACGCCGCCGTGATCCGCACCGACTTCTCCTTCGTTGTGACCCATCTTGACCTTGAGCGGTTTCAGCAACATCCTCTTGTCCATACCCCACAGCTGATCAAGTGTGTCTTTCAAAGGTTCTTCGCGACTGACATCCAGCACTAGGTATTCACTCAGGGTAGTCTTCATTTTCCTCTTAATAATCCACCAATAGGGTTCCTTGAGGAACATCTCCAGCGACTTCTGCATTTGGTGGGTGCGCATAGTGTGGTCGTACTGCTTCATCATCTCGGTGAAGTTGATGGTACGGAAGTAGGCTACGAGATGCTGCGCTGAGAAGAGGCATGGGTACTCGAACACGTGTAGAGTATTGGGGTGATGCTCCCATGTGAGGTAGTTGATGGGCTCGTTTACTGTGTCAATGCGCTCATCGAGTATCGGCATCTCAAACATGTTGGAATGCAAGTGCAGAGCTTGCCGCTTAGAATCTGTAAATGTCAGCTTCTTGATGGTGGAATCAGCTAAGCTCCTTACGAAGTTTGTCGAGGACAATCACGGCTGTGCCAATACTGCTCCACTTGTTGATTTCAGCCTTGCTGTCCCATTTCTTGACGATGATAGTCCTCAGCCACTCCATAAAAGTAGCTGTCACAGTCCACCCTGGATCTCCATCGCGATCATAGCTCGAGTTCAGCCTCATCTTTGTCGCCATACCAACGCGCTCTACCACCTCCATATGTTGCATAACCGTATCCACAAGCCCGACAGAAGCTGTAACTTGTTCTGACTCATCCCGGTTCGTTTCTGCGACATCTAAACTGGCGAGTATATGTTCGAAGCAAGTCCGCGTTCCGATAGCCCGAAGCAAACGATCGGCAAGACGCACTGCCGGCTCGTACTCCAACTCGTCGATGATGTCCATGTAGGGATGCGCAAAGGCGTCGGTATTGGGAGTAGCAGTGGGCACCATGACACCCCAAGATCGAAGCTTCCGTATTTGGGCCCATGTGTGCGGCCATCCCAGCGGTACCAGGGACGTGAGTGCGTGTATGCATATCATGACGATATGAGCGGCTTCATGGGTATTGAGATAGCGCGAGGCACCTTGATGACCACTGGAGGACTGGTCGGAAGGACTGTTATTGGAAGCGCCCTTTCTCGATGGCCTCAGACGAGGACTTTTCTGAATGTCGAGTTCAGGTGGAGAGACGAATAAAGCATCCAGCGCGAGCCATAGGCTATCGAAGATGAGCGCACCGTTGCGATGATTCCAATCTCTAAAAGAGTTCGCTAAGCGTGACGAGTCGAGATGAGGTAAAGGTGAGTCTTTGAAGCCTTTGTTGGTATCATGGAATGACGCAAGTAGCTTTTCTGGGTCGCTCAGGGTATAGAACAGAGATCGGTTGACGAGGGGTTTTGTGCGTCGCGTACGTCGCCGACGATCAAAGTCCACAACGTAATTGAAGTCTGTTGAATGACTTTTCCCATAGCGATGGACGTCCTCTTTCAGCTCATTGAGGATACTGCAATTCAATGTTGGAACAACGGGTACACCGGATGATGAATGTTCCTCAACAGGGGTGTTCTTCGTGGGTAGTTCGGTTGCTGCTGATGATGGCTTCGCGCGAGGCGCAGCAGCTGGGTATGCCCCACCGATAGTGAAGCTTTTCTTTCCTGTTTTCGAGATGGAAAGCATTGTTGTATCTGATGCACCATCCACGGCAGTAGGATGTGCTGCTGAAGGATGTCTTTGAGTCGTGCCGTTCGAGGGATGGTAGGGTATCCTGTGGACATGATGCCCATTAGCCAGGACCTCAGCGCCAGCGTTGTCTGGCTGTGGACTTTCACGAGTGGCGGCTGATAGATGTGAATGCTGACGAACGATACGCGAGTTTTCATTCAAACAAGATGTGTTCGAATCGTTTGTACCGAGCGTTGGCCCGGTGTTTGAAACCGCATCATGCCCTTCTGGTCGGGAAGGCGGTATAGCGGAGGTTTGAGTAGAACGAGCGTCATGTGCAGGAGTATGCTCGGATTTGCGAATGGAAGCAAGGACAGAAGCAGGTGTGGGTATTTGCGTGGTATAAGAGTATATCATAGTCAAGCTGTCGTACAAGTTCTGACTAAGAGCCTTTGGGTCTTTCCTAGCTTGCTGCCGTTGCTTGAGGGCATTGACCAAGTCGCCATCCAGCTCTTGTTGACCACTGTCTCCCGCATGACGTTGCCTGCGCTGTTGTGCCAGTTGCCATACCGAAGGATAGACAAGGTAGTCCTCGGCGGAGCCGTTGCTAGCATGTTGGGCAAGGCTATTCGTAATCTCGAATGACTCAGGCGCGACCTTGAGCTCGTGGGGGCATAGGCCGCGGTTCGGGTTGTCTTGACCGGCGAGGTAATGGGCTAGGGCGGTGGCCGTGAGCAATGTAGGTGGACGGTGTGGTCTGGACGCGATGCGCTTGCCGGATGAGAGGCACGTGGGTGTGTCGCAGTAGGCACTCTTACAGCCATGTAGGATCTGAGATAGGTAGCTAGTTAATAGTCAGCAGTCGCTCCGAAAATGAGAGGGAGTGATGGGCGCACTGTCGGACAAGATGTTGGAAGCGGCGCTGTCTTTCTGTCTGTGAGCATTCCAGGACGCGTTTGGTGTCTTGTACGTCTATCACATCTTTTCTACGCGAGCGGTTCGAGGCACGTGATGACCGTGTCGATGGGCCAGCCGCTGCAGAAGCCGATGGGGTTTGGTTGGTGGCATTGAACGGAGCATCGCGAGGGTGCTCAGTCCCGTCTGACATGCTCATATCATCGATGACGATGTTGTTGCAAGAGAGAGTGGCGGCTAAGGATGCGGACTGATATTGTATGTGCGAGTGTCATGGTATCGCATAGTCGCTCCCATATGTACGGATACGTGAGTGTAGGGCTGAGGTAGTGGCCGAGGGGTGCTCTTGCCCTGCGGCTCTAATCCGCTGCAGGGATGGCAGGTGCCAGTGGCTTGGCACAGCGCCTGCCGATTGATGTCATGCCTGTGCGCTTCAATATTCGCCCCAAGTCGGCCTTTTGCGCAATTCACCATCTTTGCCGTGCGCAGGACTGCTGATAAGACGCAGAATCCGTCTTCCGCGCCTTCTCAACTTTGTAATCACGCCCTGCTCGGCCTAGTCGACTTTTGCCCCTCGGCCAGTCATAAAGTCGTGAAATCGTCGGCGCTACCACATCCCACACTCAACCCCACCTACCGCCTATATTTCTATTCCTCCCTCCGAGTGCAACCACACCGTCAACCTCCCAAACACTCGCAAAGATGGCGTCGCAAGTTCCTTCCCAGGCTAACATCCAGTCTACGCATCCATTCACTTGCAACACATGCCAGGTCGCCTTCCGATCGAGCGAGTTGCAGCGGGCGCACATGCAGACCGACTGGCATCGCTACAACCTCAAGCGTCGCGTGGCCTCGCTCCCACCGCTATCCTCGGAGATCTTCACCGAGAAGGTTCTTGCGAACAAGGCCACCGCTGCCGCCACAGCCGCCAAGGCGTCGTTTGAGAAACTGTGCACCCCATGCCAGAAGACATACTTCAGCGAAAATGCCTACAACAACCACCTCAACAGCTCCAAGCACCGCATCAACATGGCCAAGTCGGGCAGAGGCGCGCAACTAGACGACGCCGCCTCGGTGACGGGCTCCATGGTCAGCTCTGCCTTTTCGCTGGGAGAGTCCATGGCCGAGTCGGAAGCCACCACCGTCAACGGTGACAAGGAAGTTGCAGATGTCGCCGAAGGTCTGCGAAACGCGAGCCTCGAGGGCGAGGGCACAGCTGAGAACGATCCCGCCGCCGCCGAAGACGACAAGAGCTCCGTTGCCGCATCGACCAAGCCTGCCACCGATCCCCTCCTCGACTGCCTATTCTGCAACTACAAGTCGCCCAACTTCCAGCTCAACATCACCCACATGGGACGATACCACGGCATGTTCATACCTGAGAAGGAATTCCTTGCTCAACCCGAGGAGCTTATCAAGCATCTCCACGAGAAGGTCCACGCTTATCACGAGTGCTTGAAATGCCATAAGACTCTCCACACCGCCTCTGGCATTCAAACGCACATGCGCGACCGCGGCCACTGCATGATTGCTTTCGACTCGGATATTGAGTTGGTCGAAATTGGCGAGTTCTACGATTTCCGGAGCTCTTACCCCGACGCTGCCGACTTCGACGAGATGGCAGAGGAGGCTGAAGATTCAGACGATTCGTCATCTACAACAGGAGGCGGAATCAAGCTCGGTGCCAGGCGCGAGACCAAGACTACCACAGAAGATGACGCAGCCATGTCGAGCAACGCCGAGGAGGACGCAGGCTGGGAGACCGACAGCACTGTTTCGAGCGTACCAACCGATGAGATCACCGCCGTACCCATCGACCGCAGCCACCGCCACAAGTCACTCAACAAGTCGAAGCACCACAACCACGCCGACCCCCGCCCACACCGCGCTGCCGACGGCTTCCACTCCCACGCGCACCACACTCCCCAAGCCGTCTACCACGACGAATACGAGCTCCACCTCCCCTCGGGCCGCACCGCAGGTCACCGCTCACTAAACAAGTACTACCGCCAAAACCTACGCAACTACCCCGGCGTCGCCGAGCGCATGGAGGAAGCCCAACGCGCCCGCATACCCGGTGCCATCACCGCCGGCGACGAAGACGAAGAGGACCAGGACGGCGACGTCACTATGGACGGCGAAGAAGGCGAGGAGGGCAGCCAACTCCAAGTCCGTGGTCGCGGCCACGACAAGGACCGCCAGCTCCTCTCCCGCGCCAACGGCGGGCGGGGCATGGTCGGTGTCACCGACGCCAAGAAGAAGGAGATCCAGGCTGTCGAGAAGCGCGATAGGAGGAAGGAGCAGGCTGCTCGCAGTCGCTACCAGGCTAATGTTGAGAAGGCGCAGAACTCGCAGAAGCACTTCCGCGATCCCCTTCTGCAGTAGTTGGAAGGATTTCTGTGTGTGGGCGGATTGGCGGTTGCTTTTGGGTTCTTCTTTTTCTTTTACGTACGTGTCTTTTTAACGAAACTTTTTATGAGCATGGGTGGGCGTTTGCGTTGCAGACAAAAGGCATTACACCTAGTGACTAGAATGTCGCAGACTCTGTGATACACTTTGGAACATGAATTATATCACAAAAATGACGTAGGTGTTCAGATGTGTTGTGATCTTATCGTGACTGGGTACCGAGTACATGCTACGCATGTTTGACACTGATAAATCGACTTTATATCCATGACATTATACTACGTTTCCCTACATCCCATCATCCCACATTTATTCAACCATCAACCTTTCATCCCACATCCAACCATCAACTTTCCCCCCAAAATTCCCGTGATCAACCTACTTCCCACTCCCATCACCTCACCGTCCACCCTCCCCCCTCAACCCCGCAGCATGCACCTGCCTCCTAATATCAAACAACGCATCATCAATCTCCCTCTCCTCGTCGCGCCCTAGCACCAGACTGGGGCTGCGGAAAAGATATTCCTTGAGGCTCTTGAGCTGGTTGATGATGCTGCGGGGGGTGAGGATGACGCGTTCGGCGAAGGAAGGAGTTGGTGTGGAGGTGCCTGTTGGTGGGTGGACAGGTTGGAGTTGGGGTTGTTGATGGGACTGGGAGTGAGAAGGCTCGGGTTCGGCGTCATGCTCATCTTGAACCTCCGCCACACTCCCCCCTCCCTCCACCACCTCCATCTCCCCATCCCCACCCCCATCCCTCCCACCTCCCTCCATCTTCCCCGACCCAGCCGACCTCGGTCTCGGACTAACCTGCACATGACTCAACCTCTTACTCCCACTACTTCCCGGCGTCGATCTTCTCGCTTCACTAACATCCTGATCCGCATTCTGTCTCGCTCGTTTAGGCGCTGGCGTTTCCGTTTCATCCACAGAGATATCCTGCGTGTTTTCGACGTGAGAGAGGAGGGATTGGGAGCGGCGCAGGTTTTGCTTGCGATTTGTTGATGCGGGGACGGGGGTGGGGGCTTCGGTCGTGGTTGTTGTGGTTGCTGTGGTTGCTGTGGTGGTGGTGGTGGTGGTGTGGGTGGATTTCCGTTTCTTGCCTCGCGGGTTGGAAGGTGGGACTGGGGCCGCGACGGTGATGTTGTCGAGGATGTCGGTGTCGGAGGGCTGGGATGGTTCGGGCTCTGGTTCTGATACCGGGGCAGGGGCGGCAGCTGGGGCAGGCGCGGGACTCTCTTGTGGCTGTTTCTTGCCGTTCTTCTTGTTCTTTGCGGGTGTGCGTCTGGGTTTCTTTCCGCTTGGAGGCCGAGAGGGGCTACCCATGGAGTGCCGGGAGGAACTACGCAGGGAGTACGGTGTTCCTTTTGCGGAGCTGTTGTCGAATGAGTCGCCTACTCGGCTCGTGCTGCTTGTATTGGCTTGGGAGCTCTTGCGTGGAGACCGGCGGGCAGGGCCGCGGGTTGGCGTTTGTGACTCGTCTACTTCGGTGTCGCTACCAGCTTGGTCCTCTAGCAATGATGATTGTGGATGTGATGCAGCATCGACGTATTCGGCATTCGAATCTGATTGTGCGGACTCTGTCGCTTCGGCAGGAGCATCATGTACTTGCATGTCGGCGTCGATTTGGGCTGTGAGTTGCAGGTCTATGGTGGAACTTGGCACTTCTGACATGATAGTGTCTGAAGGGAGTTCAGCGTCCATTTGTGTGTTGTCGTGGAGAGCAACAGCATCAAGCAGTGCTTCCTCATCGATTGTGGTTCCTTCATCAAAGGAAACCGAGACCGAGCTTTCTGGTTGACGGTACTCAAAGCTGGATCCTACGAGAACATCAGGCTCGCTTTGCTTGTTGTTAAACCTGTCGTCCTTGCTGAACTGAGGCGGCGAAGAGTCCAAGTCATCGTTCGCAAACTGTATGCTCCGCACGGCCGTCGGCGTTGCAATGTCCGTGTCCTCGCTCACGATATGACGAGTATTCTTGCGGGAATGTGGTGTCGGCGACGATCCAAGGTAGCCGTCCATAGGACCCATCGCTGCGAGAGCCTTGAGTGGAGTTGCCCGAGAGGCGGTATCTGGCAAATCATCTGCAGTCAACGCATCTGAGTGTATCTCCATCGGCGACGGCACATCCTCTGGCTGAGGGGAGACAGCGCCCATCTTTGCGAATATACCAGTGCTGAGCCTTTGACGATCGATCATCTCTTTTTGTCGATCAGTCAACACTTGTGATTCTTGCTGGAACGGGTTCGATGGCGAGGAGACGATGGGTTCGAATTTGATCTGAGAGTCATCGTGGCGGAGACGAATCTTCGGCGTTTGTCGCGAGGGCACTCTCCTGGTGGCTGAGGTGGGTACTGCAGGAGAACGAGACTTGGACCTTCGCGACGCTTTAGAGATTTTGAAGGGCGAAGCCTTTACTCGCGGGCTCTTGAATGCTCTTTTGACCTCGTCCGCACTCGTATCGGAGTCGTAGAACGAGAGCTTGTTCTCCTGTTTTGACGTCAGTAACGTTTTGGAGGTACTGATATATGCACTCACAGCATCGTCTTCCGAGACTTCCAGCGAGGGAAGAGAAAGCTCGACACTATTTCGTAATTGGCGCAGGGCCTGCTCGAGTCGAGTAGGGTATCGCAAGCTATCCTCTTTTCCAAAAGTGGAATTCCAGGTCGCAATAGAGATGTTGACGATGCTTCGGCGTCTGCTTAGGAAGCCCGCGGTAACCAATGCTTGCAAATGAAGCAGCGTTTGGCTGTCCTTGCGCGGTAACCGCTCAATGGCTTTGTTAACTTCCTCCCACATGTTGATGACCTGGAAATGGTTAGTGACTGCTGAAGCTTTCAGACAACGGTGAACGTACCTCACGATGCAAGCTCTTCAGTGGCTCTTCTTTGCTCTGCATATTCTTCTCCGGATCTTCCACCCAAACCTGGATTGCGTCTTGTATCTTGCGTAGATACCCAGCAAGATGAGACGTCGAGCAGTGTTGGACCGAGATGCTCAGCGCAGAAAGAAAGCCTTTAGTAGGCTCTACATCGTCTTTGTCAAGATTCCTGTAAGCGGCTGACCCAACGGAAGTGACGGCTCCGTAAAGATGGACATAAGGATCGATATCGTGGGACCTTGCAGCTGTGTTCGAAGGCCAGAGATTCTGCCGACCTTGATCCATCACTTTGCGGCTCATCTGCTTTGGCAGGTTGCGGAGAAGAATGCTTGCGTAGACCAGACAGGAAGCTTTGTCTTCGTCGGGTGTGCGCTTCAAGACTTGCTCAGAGACCTTCTCGATCACAGCGAGTGCAAGTGCACCTTCTCCCGCTTCCCGTCGGACGGTACCGACCAAAGTTGACAGGATTTGATGCCCGACAGGCTTGTCTAGCAAGTAGGCAGAACCCAGACTGAGGACTTCGACCACAATTTCGTACTCTTTGCCCAATGAGCGAGCGCTGCGGTCACCTGAGGGGGCTGTTTGGTCTTGCAACATGGTATCGAGCAAGGTCACAATCCGCGTCCAGAACTCTGATGCCACAGCACCCTTAAGCGAGCCATCCACCGTCGCGGCACAGTCCCGAAGAAGCTCCAACTTGCTCAACCGAGTGTTTTGGGCAGCAAAACAGGGCTCGATGATCACGTCCATTGCACGGAGTCGAACAGGATCAGCTAGCTTTCCTTCTGATTGTGTGACGAGAAGATCCAGCAGGAAGAGGAGTGGGGAGGATCGGGTGCCTTGGTGCCGTGATCGATGTGATGGTGTCGATGCGACTTCGATCTCGTTATCGGCGTTGCGTGTGAGACATTTGTCTGCGAACTGAAAAGCGCCCATCTTCTGCACAACAGTCTCTATCAGGAAGCAGAACTTGGTTGCCCAAAGATCCTCCCTCTTCTGTTCTACCGCAATGTTGTCCGTGTGGCTGTCCCAGATCCGACGCAGCAGGTTGATGATATGTGCCATGGCATCTTTGGTTTCTGTGGACGCCATGATCTCCTTGCTGCTTGCTTCCACCAAAGAGTTGATGACTGCTGTCCACATGGTCTGAAACGGTTCGTCTTCGTGCTCTTTGCTTTCGGTCTTGAGTGCAGCCTCTAGAATATTCTCCACAAACTCTAGTACAAGAGCAATCGACTTCCGTACCCACTTGGGATCGACCAGAGGTAGCTCCCCTCGCTGAATCATGAAATGTGGCCGGAGATCTAGGGCCCGATTCTCGTTCCAAGGTTTCCGAGAGCCATCCAAGAGGGCAGACACGATTCGGCATGGTATGGCGTGCTGCGGAGCAGACTTTGCGATTATTGGACTCCAGAGGCCAGCTATGAAGTCAGTCCAATGTCCGTCAAATTGTTCGAAAGAGGCTGCTGGTCGAAATGCATAATACAGCATTGTGAAGTATGCGGATGAAACAGCATCGCGCTCGGCTTTCTTTACTGGGGTCTTCCGTTGCAGTGCGTGTACTGAAATTTTGACGAACATCCCCGACCAGGCTTTGACTTTCTTTTCCTCGGGTAAGTTGGTAAAGTTAACAGAGTATGCCAGGAAGGCAACGGCGACATTGGAGTATAATCGGACTTGGTCGTTGTCCGATGACAGGCACTTGTTAATGAGGACGAGCCATTCCTTCAAGCCTGCGAACGCATCAAGCGAGTCTTTGAGTAGACCCGTGACAGCAGCCACAATCTGTGGCACCAAGACGGCGTAATCACCACCGAGCATACGATCCAGTTCACCTGCGAAAACGCTAGCAATGGTGCCGCCGTCGCTCTTAACCCGGTTCAGAACAGACAAGACGGATTTGGCGACATGTCGGTCATGGCCAATGGTCTTCGCAGCTGTTACTGCAGTGTCCAGTGCGCTTTGGCTAATATCCTTCTGAACCGACACGAGAGCTTTGAGAGTATGCGTGAACCATCGTTCGGTATGCCTAATCATAACGTCCGGGCGTTGCTGAAGCAGCTTCCTGTATATCCGGACCCTGTATGCCTGTACCGCGTGGCCCGATGTTCGCTCGTGGATCGTGTCTAGTGCCTCGAGCACCTTCTCGACGCGTGTCGCAGTCATCGTCTTCGGCCGGAAACTTTGCTGCATGAGCACAGCCAGGTGTGTGTTGACAGTGGTCTTGGGCATGGAGCTATCGGAAGCTACGCGGATGATGCGGTCTATGATGAAGGAGCAGAAATCTTCGTCCATGGCCGATATCAAGTCGGTGATGCGGAACAGAGCCATGAGCAGCTTCATCGCCTGTCCAATGAGCTGTGAGTCCAGCCCTGTCCCACCCAAACCTGACGCCGTTATGTCGCGTCGTATGAACTGGGTCAACAGAGACATCTTCTGCTTCAGCGCCTGAGGGTCGGGTATCTTGTCGTACGCCTGCATTGTCCTCTGCAAGGAACCGTATGCGTCTAATCGAGTTCCGCGCTCGGAAGAAGCGAGCAGCTTCACTATCGCGTCCAGCATCTCGGCGAACGACTTGTAGTTGAGCGGGTTGGCAGCGTCTTCTGCGGGAGGTGTCTGCGTGCCGTCGGAGGGCTTCAGGATCGACTTGAGCGGCTTGGTAAGGCGGTTCTGGGGGAGGGGCTTCAGCGGTGAGCTACGCGTGGGTGTCCAGGACTGCGCGACTGCCTTGTTGGTGGGTATGTCGCATAGCTGCAGCTCAAAGTTGACTCTCTTCCGTGCGCTGGCAGAACTCGAGGGGATGTCGATGTCGGACGACGGCGATTGCTCGGGTGTGTTGGGCACTCTCTTCGCTGCTCGGAGCCTGGGCGGGATTGGCTTCTCGCCAAAGGGGTCTTGGAGGAATTGCACCGTCTCGTCGGCGGCTGTGTCTTCTTGGTCTTTGGGTGGAGTCGGAGGGCGCACGGAGAGAGATTCGAATTTGGACGACACCATGGCTATGCTGGGAACCGCTAACAAGAAAAGAGAATAAAAGCACAAGAAGACGCTGGCATCGCTCTGGTATGCGTGAGTGAATGTGTCGAGCGTGTGGAGGTGATCGACTACCCCGGTCTACAAGTCAAAGGTTGGTGTTGGCGACGCGTCTAGCGCGACGCTCCTCGTGCGCGTAAAGTGCTAACCTTAACCGCCATTCACTGGACGACGGGCACTCGAGCCAGCACCCGCCCCCTGCGTCCGAAACATGTTTTGTTGTGCCAGTCTGATGTGCGGGAGTTCTTCAGCGCATATTATCATGTTCCCTGGGATGATGGGAACGAAGCAAAGGATCAACGTATTCCGTATTTGGATGTTGCTCTTATGGCATGATGCTGCAACAGCACGTAAGGGCATCATACCAGATGGAATAACATCTGCTCTAAATACGATAAACGATCAATGCATTCGTGAACAGACTATGGCTACTTGCTTTATGCCACCTGTTGTAGTTCGTTGCTTGTTGATGCGGACCCTGGAATGCGACAGTCGATGCAGGTCCCACAATAGTGGGGCTTTCCGAGCGCGAGCTTCCACCCCGAGTGACGTGATGCGCTCTGATCGTGTCCAGCAACGCAACCGCCATGTTGTCGCAAAGAACGGGGAGAGGTCAGTTCTTCCCAGGGGTATTGTCTCATCTGAAGACTACTAACGACTTAACAGCAAAGCTCGACGACGTCACCAGAATACTCTCCGAGTTGAAAGCCGATCTGGACGCGAAGAAGCTGTCTACTCAGCGCATGTCTCCTCCCTTATACAGAAACACTTCGCGCTGACTGGATGGACAGAAAAGCAACAGCTACTCGAACAGCTCAAAGTACACGGCCGATCAGTCGAAAACTCCGATCCTATATTCACAGAAGATGTACGCTACACTTCGGTCGGATCTCTGGGACGGCATAGTGACCGTTACAGGGCCTTCGGACACTAGGACGCCATGCATTTGACGGAGAGACTACTGTCGCCTCACAAGAGGCTCTTCGGTGTATAGCCAACGCCCTTCTCCTCCAACCCAGGACGCGCCAGATACTCGTCGATTTAGGCCATGGCCCACATGCAGCAGAGAAGCTGAAGGTACGCAGATCGCCTACTAGTATACACAGCTCTATACTAACGCTTCCCAGAGCGAAAGCATCGACAACGAGTTCCTCGCCTCCCGCATCCTCTTCCTCACAACCTACGACACAACCCTCGACTACACGCAACTCGTCCGCTCCAACTCCCTAGCCTCCAGCATCAACGCCGCCATAACGCGCCATGCGCAGCTATACTCCAAATCCGCACCCGCAGGTCCAAAAGGCCACAACCAACCCATGGAACTCATGGCCCTCGCCGAAACCCTCAAGCTCGTCTTCAACATAATCCACTTCCACCCCGACCTCAGCCCCCACTTCACCCCCTCCATACCTGCCGTCTTCAAGATCCTCGTCCGGCGCGGCGTAACCGAACCACCGTTAACGGTTCCAGCGCGCGAACTCGTCAACGTGCTCCTGCACCTCGACCTAGAGTGCGAAGAAGGTCAGAAGGCCGTTTTCCCGTCTTTCGAACCGAGAACAAACGCAAGACACCTAATCTGCATCCTCTCCCGCGCCCTCATCGCCTACCCCCCCAAAGAACTCGACGACGCCATCGCACCCGTTTTGACGCTCATCCGCCGTATCTACGAATTCGCACCTGAAGATGTAAAGAAGACGATGGAGGAGATGCTCCTGCCCACAACCGAGGAGCGCGATAAGCCGCTCGGGAAATCAAACACACTCTCCTCCCGCCTGCTCAACTTGTCTACGTCAGCCATGACACCCGCGCTCCGCGGATCAATCTCCTCGATGCTCTTCGAACTCTCAGGCAAAGACCCAGCGACGTTTGTGCATAACGTAGGATATGGATATGCGTCGGGTTTCCTCATGTCGAATAATATTAGCATGCCGGAGGATTTGGTGAAAGCGAACGCGCCGGCGGGTGACGTGGAGGGAGGTATTCCTGTGAATCCGATTACGGGACAGAGGCTGGATAAGGAAGAGCATGTGCAGATGGAGCCTATGACGCAGGAGGAGAAGGAGAGGGAGGCTGAGAGGTTGTTTGTGTTGTTTGAGAGGTTGAAAGCGACGGGTGTGATGGATGTGCAGAATCCGGTTGAGGAGGCGTATCGGTCGGGGAGGATTCAGGAGTTGCCGGATGATGAGTCGAATTAAATCTGGGCTGAGCTGTACAAGATCAGTGGAGCACAGCATGTCAGGCATGCATAGATCTTTCCCTGATCTAAGGATGAATTATACGTTGATAATATTGAAAGATAAATACAGAAGAACTACCATACATGTGCCAAGTTGCGCAGTTTGATCCACTCCACCCTTTTTTAAATATGATGTCGAAATCTCCCAAGATGTTGTGAAATATTGCTCCAACGCCGTGGAGATGCTGTCGTAGAACAGTAAGAAAAGCCAGACCGCTGAGATATGGTTGTGATACAGGCGATGCTGGAAGCAGTCGCTTAGAGATATATGTCGTAAATGTGTTGATGATATGTTGACGTTGATGCCGAGGACTCCAGACAGCCCGTCGCACACACTGGTGGTTGCTAGATTTCGCTGGGTGGTGAAGCTGACTTCGAGTAGTCGGGATAGTTGCGGTAACCGACATCATCCCGGTGATAACGGTCATCGGTACGACGAGGATATGCAGCGGGGATCTCGATGCTGGGCAAGAAAGCAGTGCCATTTTCGTTGCTATACTCGCTGATACAGAGCGGGCTCAGGATGCGCTTCAATGCTGTGGCTATGAGGTTTCCGAGGTAGGCGTTGATACGGCACACGGGGTAGGCGGCGAGCCAGAGTAGTAGGACGATGCCTGCACCTTTTTGCCAGGACGACATGCCAGCGACAGTCACAAGAGGAGGTTCGCTGTGAAGTTTGGTGATGCGGGAGGGAAGATCGCCGAGCCAGTCGAAGATACCGCACGTGTGCAAGAGGAACGCTGAACTGCATGCGCCGGCAGTGTAGGCCGCGAGTCTGGTGTTGAATTTGTACAGGACAGTGAAGATGAATAGCGTGCCGACGGTGACTATAAAGCCGCGGACAAGCAGTGCGACAAGTGCTGGTATAGCACTGAGGAAAGCGAAACCTTCAGCGATATGCTCAGTCTGCGTCTCGAAGATGTCCAGTCGTTGCGCAATGCTGTCGACTTTGGAAAGAGACCGATCCGCAACATCGTTGGTTCGATTGATCGTATCCTGTGTGACCCCCATATAGCCTGCCAGTACGGTATAGCTGTCGACCTGAGCCTCGTGATTGGACTGGATGCTCAACCTGGCTAGATCATGGAATTGTTGTAGTTCGCCAGTGAAGTGTTTAGCGAGCTGTGAGCTTTCTAGCATCAAATCTTGCGAGAAGTCTTGCATCCTCTCATGTATCCGGTCAATCTCGTTGCTCTGACTCTCAGCTAGAGCTGTGATGAGATCCGAAATTGACACCTCCATGAAAGTACGGAATTTGTCATCCAGCGCACCCACAGTGGCGACGGCCTTCTCTTGAATCGCCTGTATGTCTTCTTTGAGCTGCTCATGAGAGTCGCGCGCTTCCTCAGAGTACTGCCGCTGCTCACGGATCAAAGAGTCGTACTCTTCGGTCGTCTTTTGCATGTTCGATGTCACATCCCCCAGCACTTGGGTCAGGTTCTTGAATATCTCAAGGTGGTTTTCTCGCTCGATGACATCTCTGCTGGCCTGGCACATGACCACTGCGTTTTGGCGGGCGTTGCTGAATGATGTCCAGTACTGTGGTGTCGATTGAAGACTCTTCAGGCATTGAGTGTATTGGTATTCTTTGAAGTCGGAGTAGCATTGCTTTTCGCTAGGAAGGTCCGGCCGGGCGTGCCACCAGCTACCGCCTTTACCGCAATGTCTTGATGCTGGCACCAGGATGTCGCAGTTTGCTGGTGGTGTTGGGTTCACTGGCTGAGCACTGAGGAGTTCGCATACAGCTAGTTTGGCGGCGTACTCTGTTTTGACGTTGTCCAGATACGCTTCCGGGCGAGATTTGGCGAAATCTGGTGCATGTTCCAGGAGTTTGCACTCGTTCATCAGGTGAGAAGCAGCCATGCGAGTGCATGTCGGCGCGGTCTGCATCGACACCACGAAATCGACTGCTTGTGTTATCACTTTGTGGTTCCTGGATGTTGTGTACTGGAACAGGGAATCCACGTTGACTGTTGGGGCTGCATGTGCCGGCGGGGAGTGGTAATGAGAGTATACCGTAGGGAGGAGGAAAAGCCCCATCATCATCAGCTTCGCCTTGATGAGTCCATGTTGGAGTTCCATATGGGCAGTTCGATGATGAGCAGTCAGGGTCATCGAAAGCACGGCACAGAAAGCTGGCGAATTGAAGCAGGAGCCAGGGAGTAGAAGAAGGTAGAGAAAGAGCAGAAGGCGAGAGGTCAAGGATGGTAAGATCTCTATTAGTAGCGACCATGTGAGTTCACGATATGGTAAAAGAGCGGAGAAGACGCAACGTTGAAGAGCCTGAAGCATGACGCCTGCCGCGACAGAAAGGTGAGGTCAAATCCGGGGTAAGAGCACGCGCTGTTAGTCGACGATCAAGAGGCACATTCCTGGGTGAGAGGACGGTCAGACGAAGGTGTCAAGCGTCGAAATTTGACGCTGCATCGTGCAGCATGTTCCCCAGGGAGTGATGACGGGTGGAGTGTTGTCGTGCTGTCGTGTTGTTGTGTTGAGGGGTGTTCGTGGGAAGGTGCGACCGCCCAACCAATCAGAGACGTCGATGACGCGCTATCACGAGACTGGATGAGCTAGCAGCGAGTTGGAGATTCCGAAAACTCTCGCGATAATCATTGCCGGCATCCAGACAACATGTTCGCCCCAGCACGACGGCGGTGCGCCCAAAGCTTCGCAAAGGCCTCGAGCCAAAGCAGCGACTCAATACCGACTTTCCTGCTGCCCACATTTTCCAGGCCCGCGCCGACCAGGACCTTTACCTCGACGGCATCATGTCAATCCAAGATCGGGTCTTTACCGCTCTCAATACCCCAGGGAGTCACGTTCCAGGTGGTCGCGCCTTCCGCTAAGGCGAGAAGTGCGAGAGTGCAGGCCATGTCCACAGTACACATCAAGGGACCACTGGGCGAGCTTTCAATGGCCATCCCGCCATACGTCAATATCAACCAGGACCCGGCATTGGGCGGGCCGACGTTGACAATTGAGGATGCGAAGGATGCGAAACAAAAGGCAATGTGGGGTACGAGCGCTGCAATCACCATGGGCTGCGCAATCCGCTGACACAGTCCCAGGCACCACCCGCGCATACCTCCAGAACCACATCCTCGGCGTCAGCGAAGGGCACAGTGCAATTCTCCGCTTCAACGGTGTCGGTTACCGTGCCTCAGTCGAAGACTCTGCGACGACAGTAAAGTCCGAATTCCCCGGCCAAAAGTTCGTCAACTTGAAGGTCGGATACACACATCCAGTCGAACTGGCCATACCAAAGGGCGTCACTGCGAGCACACCGCAACCGACACGTTTACTGTTGGAGGGACCGGAGAAGGAAGTGGTCATGCAGTTCGCAGCTAAGATAAGGAGTTGGAGGGTACCAGAACCGTACAAGGGCAAGGGTATCTTTGTCAACGGAGAGACCATCAAGCTCAAGAACAAGAGAGTGGGCGGCAAGTGAGCGCGGGTCGTGGTTTGGTGGATGTATACTACATGTGTGGGAGTTGTACCATGGTTACTGACCTGCATCATATCGAGCGCAATTCGTTCCGATGCCGAAAATACACAACACGCGTCCGAAATGCGCCACGATTCAGTCACCCAACCATTCGAATCTTTTCTTTCGACTCTTCGATGGATTGAGCGCCCGTGAATTATATACGTTGCAACTCCAGTACCACACTTTGGTAACGCTGCTGCCTAAGGACACCTGGCAGAGAGTTTGCTCACTGAGTGGACCGCGTTTTGAAAACTATATCACACATACTGACCTCGACTTTTCGATCTAGATACCGACATTACTAAAATCGCCTTCCGACACCATGGCAGCTTCCCAGTCCAACACATGCCATCTCCTACGCATTCCCCGAGAACTTCGCGACGAGATCTATGCTCACTGCCTTGCGAGCGACGAGGGATACCATTACCATGCCGAGACGAAGACGCTACGATACATTAATGGCACAGCTATCGATCTCGGACTTCTACGTACATGCCACCAAGTCGCGGCGGAGGCAGCAGAATTCACTCTGAGGAAAAATGCTATCAAATTCAAGACACGCATAGCACTTGTACCAGGGGTGGAAGGTGAATTTGGGCTGTCATTACAGTCCATGGACTATTATTTCAACAGCTTGTTACGTCTTCTGGACCTGGCGATGTTCGACGCATTTGGTGTGGTTATTGATGAGTTTGGTACGACGATCCTGACGTACACATGCGCTAACGTATCTTCTTGATCAAGCAATAGCTAACTAGGCATCGCAGGTACCGCGGAACTGGCAGAACATATCTCCAAACAGTACCCTCACAGTGGCATCGGAGCTGTCATCCAATCAGTGCTACGAACTAAAGGACAACATGACGATACACCCGATGAGGCAGTGGTAACGCTCTCTCAACTGACTCATACGGATCGTCAAGCTTTGCAAGAGACTCTTCAGTATATATGTTCGCATCATGGCCTCCCTGAATGGCTCAGATCACGGAATATTGTCAGGTGGCTAACCTATCTGAACCGCTGGATAGGTTTGGGGCGAAGCCGTGTGAGAGATGGAGAAGAACCTGTGGGCAGGAATGCTCTTGAAGTCGCATCTTCAACCATATCGACCGTGGCATGGCAACCTTGGGTTACGCCCACTGCCATACGAATCAAGGAAATAACCGAGCTTTTGGAGTTTCTGACTATTCACGGAGGTCCTCAATACTGGTGTCCCATGAATGCCGATGGTGGGAGAGAGCTCAAATGTTACGAATCGGCCGCCTCGCAGGGCACCCGCTTTCTCGATACACTGCCACAGAGACAGCGGCACCGATTGCGTCATTTGGTCATACGCGAAGATCGCAAATGTTCTGCATCACGATGTCATGCGTACGGCCTGATCCCATATCTCAAGGACCTTGCCCGGTTACGAATCGACCACTATGTCGACATGTGGAGTGTTATGTAAGTCACAACTCATATTCCAACTTTGAGATTTAGTGCTGACGCATCCGGAAGCTTTTTGCACACTAGCGTGATGCTTGCCTCGGTCAACACTGATCCAGCGTCAAGAGGAAAACCAACGTGCAGTCTATTTCGCGCCACATTCAAGACTATACAGTGGATCAACGAGGCCATGGACCTTCGACACGCTGGAATGCCACTATCGACCTATTCTCTACATCTCGAAGCGAATACCAATACCGCCCAGCGTATCCGGAATGCTATCAGGGCGCTTGCGGCCCTCAGTCTCGCCTGGCTACACAACACTTACGACATTGAGTACTCTTCCCCCATCTCTATTGCAACAGTTCCTAAAGACATGTTGGACTTTGAAGCACGAATCAACAATCGTCTAATTATTTCTGTACGGCTTATCCTATCCGGGAGCACTACAGTGCGACTATCATGCCCTACGGGCACTCTGGAAGAGTTTGAAGAGGAGGCTCGCTGTATAGGGGATAAGCTGAAGGATGAACCGAGAGACGCTTGGTTGACCTATGCCGAGAGCCTAGTTCAAGGCGATCTTGACCCCTCGGACTATGATTTTACGGCTCTAGATGAGTTGTATGCTGATCCTTGGTGGCAATGAGACGGCTATTAGCGAACCGGTCTCAGACGTGCGAGCGCTTTGTAATGAACTAGGGTGACTCAAGTTCTGTTCAGCGGTCACTGTGGCCAGCCCATCTATACATCAAATCTGGCTATTGGCTTGCATGATATCCATGGAAGTTGCAATGATACAGCTTTCGAATAAACTTGTCCTCAGTGACAAAGAGAACGCGTTCAGACCCAACTGTGAGGTCAGGCTTGCTGGATGTTGGAGTCATAAGCTTCGCTACCAAAACGTGCAATTAGATCCGCGTCGCGAAAACCCGAAAACCGGCTCAACCACTTCTGTGTCGAACCGACGCACCCCGAAAATAAGCCCACAAGCCCACAAGATTGCTGCTGTTGCGTGGACCATGCGACAAACTGGTTGTCCTTACACACTAATGTGTATCGTACTTGCGATCTCTCATTTGTGTGAGTATCTTTTCGTCTAGGTTGTCGATGTTGCGGAAGGTGAGTGACTCGTTGCGCTCTGCGTCATTGGAGTACCATGGGATGAAGTAGATGGCAACCAAAAGATGGAATCGAACACAGATATGAGTCAAAGAGGATAATACACAGGTGTGATTCAGATAGCATTGCACACAGATATGAGTCAAACAGCATTACACACAGGTGCCCTCTACTATCCATCATAAATGTCCTGCCTCCCACGTACCTAGGTATCTACCATCACAAGTACTGCAATACCATCTCCAGAGCTAAAGAACACAATGGCAACGCAAAACCCGTCCCAGCAGCAACAGTCGCGCCTTCTGCGTCTACCCCGGGAACTCCGCGATGAGATTTACACCTTTTACCTGCAGGAGCCTGAAGGTTACGTCCACTCTCCCATCACCAACAAGCTTCGCACTTCGAATGGCCATACTATTAACCTTGGCCTGATGCGCACCTGCAAATTAGTTGCGAACGAAATGCAAGACATGCCACTTGCAGTAAACGAGGTGATCTTCAGGCCCGTTCAAGATACAAAGGCCTCGACCGAAGGTACCGACATATGGAGTGCGTGGCCGCAAGCTGGAAAGTACGACTTCTTGCTAGATCGGCTGCATTTCTTGCAGGAAGAAGCATTCTCAGTGGCTGCACGAACGCCGTGTAAGTCAGTCGTGAATTTGAGAGGCGATACATACTTACTGTATTGTGATAGTTCTCGGACAGCGCTTGAGAGATGTAGCAGAGTACTAGTCCCATAGCTGCATCGGCGAAGTTCTCGATCGCATGACGGAACTCGAACACGAAGATTACGTGCCCCTCATCGCTGTCATGGGTAGCCCACGATCGTTGAGCTATCATGATCGCGAAGTCCTGCAGCGCGGCCTCTTGCTGTCGACATCGCACGCCGACATTCCGGAACGGCTCCGAGCGACAAGTTGGTGTGTAGACATCCTTAGCTTTTTCACTGCGGGGCCGACGAGCAGATGGGGTATTCATCTGGTTCCAGATATTAGGGGGGCAACATCCTATGATCGTGTCGACAAGGGGAGGGCTCTCACGGGCGATCATAAGTTACGCGGTGCGGATGAGCTAAGTCTTATGGCACTCGAGCACATCCGGTCAACGATCGCTACCACTCACTGGATACCCTGGATCTTACCAACAGAAGAGGAAATGTGCAAACTGCGTGCTCTGTTCGCTCTTCCATGCCCAAGTACCTGGGCCAACTTTGAGGACAATTTGCCCAATCTTCGCTACTTCCGATCGGCTACATCGCAAGCTATCTACTTTCTGGCATCACTCCAAGCCCGTCACCTAAAGCAAGTGCGAAAGATCAAGATACTGGAAGAAGAGAAATGTACAGCTCTTCCGGAATGTCATTTACGAGGACTGCTGTATGCCCTCGATGAGGTTCCTGCATTATCAGTGGATAGATATGTTGACCTTTGGCGATGCGTGTAAGCAGGACAACGAGTTCCGCTTGCCAATTATGTGCTGACAACCAGATAGATTCCCACACAGCTACAAGCGTCTCTCAAAAATGAGTACGTTGACGAATTCGGCCCACCAATGGACGGATTGTAAGGTGGCACACGCGGTGCTTCGAACAATCACTTGGATAAACGAAGCTACTAGCTTATCCTTGGGTAGGAATGCCCGCATATCCGTCAAAACACACTTCATGGGCCCCTTCGATACTGTTCAGCTCATCTGGAACAAAGTCAAAGCTGTTGCAGCGTTATACGCTGCAGCCGTAGCTTGTGCGCGCGAAAATGGGGATCCTTTTCGAACACGAGATGACGTAGCCATGGCTTTCGCGAACAGGGGGGACGCTGCTTTCAGCAACCCAGAGTTACTTCCTACCTCAGTGAGACACGTCCTTTCGGAAGACTCTCTTGTGCGCTTTCCGTGCATTCTAGGCACTGTGGATGAGTTCGATCAGGAATGTGAGTACGTCTCTAGCTTGTTACGGGATAGACCGAAAGAAGAGTGGGAAGCGTACCGGAACAGCATTCTGGGAGGGGTGATTAGAGAAGAAGGAGTGGACTTCAAGGCTGTACAGTCTCGGTACGCGGACTATCGCCCTCGCGCTACCTGAACGCCAGCTGGTACCGCTCATCGACAGGCCATCCAGTCAGTAGTTCGCATGTCACACAGCATTCATATACGAAATCATCATGATGTACAGTAGTATCGCCCACTGCTAGTAGTAGAAGTTCATATGCGCATTTTCTTTTTCCACACTCTCCAATGTGACCTCAGTACGAAAAGTACCTTGCATCAGGCACCGGCGCACGATCCAACTTGAAGTACCCAGGCTGCAGCTTCTGAAACACCTCCTTCGGATCATACTTCTTCGCAATAGTCTTCATCTTACTCTTGCTGTCCGACCCATAACTTGCAATGACGTCCTGAAACATCGCCGCATAGTTCATATACACCCAGTCGTTCTGCACACCCAGCTTTACCGCGTCACTCTTGACCGCCTTCATGATGTCTGACATTACCTGGTACACCGTGTCGTCGTCCGCTGCTTTGTTCCAGCTACACGCTAGCTGGATGATGTGGATAGGGCTGCCGTTGGCATCGAAACCCATCGCGCTGCCGCCGTTGCGGGTACTGCCTTTGAGCGAACCGTCGGTAATGTGCTGCCAAATGAGAACGGGATATGCGCCTTCGACGGCGGAAAGAGCGCCGATAGATTCGTAGAAGATGTCGACGGAGCGTTCGGCAATTTCGTAGGAGGCTTTGACTGAGATAACGTAATAGACTTCACGAAGCCCATACTTGTTGGTAGCTTCGTTGTCGATCACATAAGAAGCATGGCCTCGCGTTTTCGTGCTATCAGCCACGGCGGTGATGTTGTAGAAAGGTGCGAGGATCGCCGACTCGTTACCAGCTGGTGCGCCGTACCAGAGTTTGGTTGAAGCAAGCTTTGCGCCTTTGTCCAACCAGGCAACCCAGCTACCGGCCTTCGGGTCTTGGGCCGAGTTGAGCGTGAGGTCCATCCACGCCTTGATTACATCCGGAAATTTGTCTTCGGTGAAAGTGCGGGTTCCTCCCCAGATCTGGTCGTTGTCGAGGGGTTTTGTTGTCAGGTTGAAGCTGGTTACGATGCCAAAGTTGTTGCCGCCACCGCGAAGAGCCCAGTAGAGGTCTGGGAAGGTCGTTGGGCTTGCCGTTACCATGATGCCGCTTGCCGTGACAACCTGATCAATGTTAGAAGAGCGTGATGTCGTGGGATCGCGCAGCGAACTCACATCGAAGCTAGCGACGTTGTCACAAGCTAGACCGTACTCATTCGTGAGGAACGATATGCCGCCACCAAGGGTGAGCCCACCAACCCCAATATCACCAATTCGCCCAGACACGACTGTGACACCAGTGGTCGACAAAGCGGTAAGCACATTACCCCATACATTCCCTGGTTGGACTGCGACGGTCTTCTTGTCGTCGGAAAGCTCGATGCCCTTCATGTTCTCGAAAGATACAGTGATACCTCCCTCGATGGTAGCTGCGCCGGCGAACGCACTATGACCACCTGACTTGACGGCAAACGGACATTTCCATAGCCGAGACAGAAGTACCACTACCGAAACAGCAGCAGGGCTCGAGGGCTTGAAGATACAGTATGGCCTGACCTGAGCCGAGATTCCAGACCAGAAGCTGGATGTGAAGGTGGAGTAGCCGGCCTCATCCTGGAACTCGACGGATTTGTTTCCGTAGACTACCTCCAGCGAAGCACACTATTTTTGATTCAGCTTTAGCTTTTAGTTACTTGCTTGAAGATACTCACGGCGATGTTGCAGGCCAGGTTGGATGACCGACCTACAAGGCCAGCCAACTCTGGCAATGCGGAGACATTGACACCTTGATCAAGGAGAGCTTCGGTGACGCTGAAGTCGGCAGGCTCAAAAACTTGAGACGCCACGGACGAGAGCAGTGTCGCAAACAAGAGCGGTAGACGCATAGTGACGGGTTGGAAATCAGACTACAGGATTTTCAACGAAGGAAGCGCGAAGGCCGACTTTATAGATGCACAACGGCTTGGAGTTATCTTCTTCATTTGCAAAGGCCCACGTGAAGAGCGTCAAACCGCGCAAACGACCTGAGCTGCTGCATGCCCAAAAGCCAGCGCAGGGGTCGGGTCGGTTGTAGCCTAGCCCTCTGCACGCGTGCCGTACCGCATGCTTAGTGGTGAGACTCTTGCCGTCAGGCCGCGGAGAAGAGACTTGGTCTAGTTGTTTGCCATGAAATTGCGAGATGATACCTAGGTAGGCGGAAGGCATGCCAGGTGGCTCCTCGGTGTCGGACGCGTATGACCCGCGACGAGCATGTCGAGTAATACTCTTCCGTCTTTCGCCGAGGAGTATGGAGTATGGTTTAGCGTACGCAGATACAGCTACGCCGCAACGCTGCAGTTGACTGAGATTACATCGATCCTTTGGCAGGGTCGGGTGCAGGCGGCGTCAACGGCTTCCCCGCCACTAAGCTCATTTCGTACATAGCGCCGCAAAGTTCGCGCCCGTCCTTTTTTCTACCCGTGGACCGGCCACTCCATCCCGCACCTTGATGTAGTGTTACTCAAGTACTGCGCATCCAAGTAGATGGCAATGTCTTCGCTGCAGTCACGAATCAGTGGAAAGCGCTCCGGAATTGATTCCCGTTTGGATACAGTTCACATGCGATGGCGCACTACTCAGATAATGAAGATGGCAGTGATGGAACAGTTTATGATAATTATTTACAAGGAAATAGGGTGTGTCAACACTAGGAGAACAGAAGGGTACAGCTTTGCAAAAGCAAGACCAAACTTGCGAAGCTGGAGAAGAATACACTCTCACGGAGAGAGCATCTACTTGTAAAGGAAAGTAACCATGGAACGTGCGGGCACACTGTTTCCGGTCATCGCATCAAGCCCGTGGCTCTCGTTGGTAATGTATGCAGACGCTTTGCCAGAGACACCAGTGATGCTGACGGTCGCTGCCGACGCGCCAGTGTTCAAGACCTGCACAGCGATTGAGCCATCAGTGTTCTTGAAAGCGGATGTTTTGAGCGTGCTGGTCCTGCCACCAGCGCTGACGCGAACGGCGCCAGGCTTGACGAAGCGGCTCCACTGTGCCATAGCCCAGAAGCGCTTGGAAGGCGCAACGACTCCACCGTGGATGTCGATGAGGACGGAGTTCGTAGGGTTGGTGCCGGCGTCCTCGGCGCCTTCCCAGTAGAGGTACGCGGAGAAGTTGGCGTCGACGAGAGCAGTGTAGATCTTGCTGGCCCAGGTCTGACCTTCGCCGGCTCCGCCGTTGGTGTAGTAGCTGGCTGTCCACTTGCCACTGAGATCAGCAGTCTCAGTCATCCACATATGCTTCGAAGTAGCGAAGGGAGCTGTTGGGTCGGAGCTGTAACCGTGGGTGGTGACGACGTCGTATAGGGAATCGACTGCAGCGAGTCCTGGAAGCATGGCCTTCTGAGCGTTGTACCCGGTGGCGTCGCAGCAGGTGAGCTTCACCTTCAGACCAGAGGCCTTGACAGTTGGGGCAAGAACTTTGATGAAGTCGGCAGCCTGTTGACCAGTCGATCGCATGGAGGAGTAGGCGGTGCTATTATCCGTCAGTAACAGATCGACTGCACAGAGGCATGTGAGAGACTTACGTGTAGTCGGGCTCATTCAAGAAGCCAAGATGGGTCACGTCAATACCCTCCTGCTTGTAGTATTTGACGTATTGTGTGAGGTAGTTGGCGTAAGCTTGGGTCCAGTTGCCGCAGGACGTGCCATCGACACCGCAAAGGCTTCCTCCCTGGAGCAGGTTAGCTACTGCTTCCGATTCCTGTTTCGGTGGTAGTACTTACGTTTGAGTCTTTACCGTTCGTCTTCATGAACCCAGGAGCAGACCAAGCATCGGCATAGATGGTCTTGAGGCCGCGGGCCTGCGCTTGCTTCGTCAACCAAACCTGGTTATTGTCGGAGCCATCCCACTGATACTTCGGTGTTCCAGTGGGCGATCCGGGGCTGTTGGGCTCGATAGAGAAGCCGCTGGATGGGCCAGAGCCGATGCCGTTGCGCAGGATGTTGAAGCCAGCGCCGGTAGTAGGATCGAAGAGAAGATCGAGGGTCTGCTTCTGAGCAGCAGCTGCCAGAGACTTGATGTTTCCAGCGCGACCGTAGAATTCAGAGATACCGAAACCGTCAATCGTTTGGAAAGTCTTACTGGAGTCCACGGCAATGGTTACTGCCTGACGGGGGTCGAGACTTGGTGCAGAGAAAGCAACGTTGGAAGAAGCAAGGAAAAAGGCCAGCTTGGACAGCATCTTGTCGGTTTCGTCTTGGCGAGAATGGATACGACGGGTAAAGCGTGGGATGTGAAATGAAGCCAATCAAGAAAACTAGACGAACAGACCAGTGCTTAAAGAATGGAAGCCAAGGATTGATAGTGACGCTTTACAAGCGACGGGCAGGAGATGTATATACTACCTCTCGCAGTCGTCTGTGAACCTCGCATTCGTAACATGCTCGCGTTCGCAAAACGCATTGCAAGAGAACAATCTAGAGTAGGCCCGAGATGGCACGGCCTGCCAAATGATGTCTTATATTCGGCCTCCATTGGGACACGAGGTTTTCCCGTCGAGGCGTCGCGGTTGCAGGTACTGAGGGTGCATGGGTGGAAGACGCCTAGGTAGATGTGAAGAAATGACAGGTGTTGCTAGTCGCGCTGTCTAGACGTCCTTGGGCATGGTGGCGTAGCGCTTGTGTTGTAGATAGACAAGGCTTGATGATCCTTTACGAAGCTTAGCAAGGCTTGGCCTTCTTAGCCGGTGGTGCAAAGTGAATGCACGGAACGTGCGGGGAGAACTACGTGTCCCATGCGCGAGCACCGCATGAATCCACCAATATGAGGCGGCGCTCTATATGAGTTATCCTGCTCATTATTACTTTTTCGGAAAATGTGTTTCGTTTCATAGGTCTGGCATGAACGATGAGCCTCGAGGATAATTTTGCGGTGTGTCACGTGCTCCGTTCGGAAACGATTGCTTCCGAGATCCCGAAGGCTGCACGATCTTGCGCACAACATCGCCATCATCCACCCTTCTGACACCACCAATACTATCGCTCTCACCCTCATCATCGCTACTGGACCCACTATTTAAAGTCGTGCGCATCCTTATTCCATCACGCAACATCACCTCTTGTCATTTGTGGGGTTGGATTGCCGCTCCTTCACGGTCGCGACGCGCGGGGTCGGCATCTTCGTGTTGCATTGATGGGGAAGCGTCGTGAATGATTCATTCATTAATTCATAGCTCCCGTGAGCATTATAGGATAGCCGAGAGAACCCCAACACTCTCATGACGCAGATCCAGAAACGACCGTTGTAAGTAAAGGTTGTCGACAGAAGAGAAGCGCGCGTCGCATCCGACCATCTGAACTAAGCATATTACAACTGTAGAGGCGGAGGTACGAAGTCATTGCATATCTCACATGCATTTCGTCTAGCCGAAACTTCCTCCGTTCCGCTTCATCTGGAAACTTGGGCTAAACTTGGGCTAAACTTCGGGACTAGACTCATCGTCTTCATCCGGATCGTACCCTATACAGCTGCCGTGCCCTCGTACGGGTAGGAAGCAACCAGGGACTCTCGAACGACAGGTATCGCAACTCCAAGATACTTCGACGGGCATACCCTCGGACCACCAGATTTCGAGGCCGCCGTAACGTTCGAAGCACTCATCGCTGTAGAGCTGCAGCGTCCATTTCTCCTCCTGACTCGTTTTGAACCATGACCTCAGATGCTTTTTTTGGAAGAGACTTTGCACATATCGCTTGGTCTTTTGCCTTTCTTCAATACGATCGGTTGGTTCATCCAGTAGATCACGATAGAGGCTGACAAGATCGGGTGGCGCAGTAGTCATCTCCTGGTTCCAGAACCCGTAAGGAGCGGCGGGGTATACTGCGCGTTCGCGATGTTGTGTCATATCTGCTATGGCCATAAAGGGTACGGTTGCGAGATCAAGGCCAGAGTTGACTTCCGAACCGAGTGCTGAGAGCATCCTGGATATATCGTTGTTGAAGATCGTTTGGATTCTTTGCTGGCGATGTCCTGCTGAATGATTGTAGCGGTCTGCCACAGAAGCGTAGTGGGTTGCTTCTTCGTTGAGATATTGCTCGATCTTTTCGGATGCTGATTCGCGGATCCTAGAGGCGAACGATAGTGTGACGAACGGAGTCTTTACACCGAGGCCGCCATGGGATTGCGGTAGATAGATTATGGGCTCGAGGTCGAGAGAGATACGCCTCAAGCCATGTGTGAGATGCGGACTCAGCATTCTCGTGACGTATGTGGTCAGATCACTACCACCCAGTACGATAGAGTAAATACGTTTGTACGCAGCCTTGACGTCGTCGCGATGTGTTGCATCGAATACATTGGCAATGGGTCCGAAGAGCTGTGCCGCGTAGGTACCGACAGTGTCGTTCCATTCACGAACCCATTCGAGAACAGTTGAGCATGCTTTGAGCCTAGCTCCTACGTGGGTTGCGTACAGGGCGACTTTGACATTATCAACGCGTAATTCTTCGGTTGTATCGAGGGACAATGACCCCGACGAACCCATGGTTAAGACTCCAATGGATAGTCCGCCAGTGGACAAGGTATCGCGCAGCTTCAACCCCATAGTATCGGAGAAACGGGCAGCTTCTTTCTCGAAGCCCTCGTTCTGAAGTTCGGTACCGACAAAGTGGCAGCGGTCATACAGACGGTACATGTACGACTCTGTCGCTTTGCGCGCAGCAAGATCGAGGAAGAACAGTACAGCTTCGCTGAAGAACAGTTCTAGTCCGTAGTCAACTGAGACTCCGCTCTTTGGTATTAGGAGCGTATTGGACTCGTTCGCTGAAGCTTTGATGCTCAGCATTGGCTCAAGAGCGCGAGAGAATAATGAGACGAAGACTTCCGGAACACCGAGGAACTTCAAAACCGTGACGACAGATGAATGGGGAACTGTGGACGCGAATGAGTCGAACTCCAAAGTCGTAGCGTACGCTTTGCCGTCGAAAGCCTTTCGAAGCTCGTATTCCACGGCGAGCGTCTTGATCAGTCTTGCCTGCACCTCTTCAGACGGGACAATCTCGGGTACTTCGCCGTCCCTCTCGGGGAGACGCGACATGAAGAAGCGTCTCTTATAATCGTCTTCCCGTAGGCTGTTCAGGTCTTGGGGCGCGTTTGGCGGTGGTGGCGGTGGAACAGGGCTTCCAGCATACATGCTCTGGCACTTCTTCTTGCTCCGACCGTACTTTTTCGATCTGAGCAGAGGTAGAGGAGGAGCGGGAGCGGGAATCAAACGAAAATCGTATGGTAGGGGCGGCGGTGGAGGCGACACATAAGTGCCGCATGCAATACTCATGGTTGCAGGACGAGGTGTGTCAAAGAAGAACGCACGTCTGTCGAGATCCGAGTCTGTCAGTGGAGCGCAACGGAACAGATCGGACCCACGAACGAAACTCTTGAGGCATTCTTTCAAGTTCATGGCCCACCCAACTGCACAGCAATGCAGGAACAACATGTCGATAATGCCTACCTCGACGTGAACGTAGTGCTGGCCGCTCTTCTTTTTGCGTAAGTCGACTGGCAAGCCTGCTTCTGCGTTCCTGTAGTTCCAGTCGCGATAACTCATCATGTTCAAGGTCGCAACAAGCTCCCGCAGCGCATCGGGTGACTGTAGGTAGCTTGCGAGGGTGGCTTTCCGCTCATGGCTGATTTGTTCCGACTTCATCAAGTCCTTCATTATCCACGTCAAGCGTTCCTCATCTATCTCGTTTTCCCCGACGAATAGACCATCTCCGTATGCTTGCATCCCGTCTCGGATCGATTGTAGGTGTTCGTCTTCGGACGTGAACAAGCTCGAGAGATAGATCTCGATCGATTCGCTGTCCACATTCGTCGGCTGGGAACAAGCTTCCTGAAATTTCTCGAGGACCTCTTCGCTTTCGTTGTCGACTACTTCGAAGTCGTCGTCGTCCAATGCTACAGCCTCAAGCTTGGTAGCCGCCGTTTCGATTTTAGCCGCGTTTGTAGCCTCCTTGATGAGCTGAGCGTGTAGGCATGACACCTCCATGCGGTTGCGAAACCTGCTCAGTTTATCGCGGAGGCTCTTCTCCAGCTTCAACATCTTCTTTTCGGAGATCGCATCGTCATCCTGCGCTTGTTCGATGCATCGCTGAATGGTCTCTGTCAACCATTCGCCGTCCTCTTCGTCGAGCTTTGGGTCCAGGTTCTTCACGTCGTCCAGCAGCCTTTCGAGACGTACGATGACACTTGGCTGATCAGACTCCGCCGCTTCAGAGAGGTATCGTCGCTCGAAAGACTTTTTGGTGCGTTCGAGCTGTTCGAGGCGATGCTCGACCGCCTGTTGAACGATCGGCGTCAGCGTGAAGGACGCCATTGCCTGCTCTGGAGATGTTCAGTTTCGAGCAGATCGCTGAGAATTACAGCTAGATATGAATGCTAGGAGCTGTCATCAGCCTCCCCCTTCTGCGCAACCGAATCCTGCGCAACCACGTAGGCAGCTGCATGTTGAGAGAGCCACCAGGCAGCATATGTTTCACGGGCGAATACGATAGACGTCTCGGGATACACAAGATTACTGTGCATGGTGTGGCAGCTCAAGGATGACGTTCATCCAGTCGTGACTGGCTTCGTGTCCGCATATGGGTTAGCTCCACACCTTTCCCCGCACTGTTCACCGGTCACGACTGTTGCGCAATTCTCTGTCCAACTATTCTCTCTAGAACTGTAACGCAAACGAAAAGCTCTCTCAACGATCCATTTCTCGATCCTATAGGTGCTCCTGAGTTGACTAGAGGCATCATACTCCGTTCTGTCGCAATATCAAACCGCGCAGGTATGTGTCTCATTGCATTCGGGCGACTATCATCAACCTAGATACCGCAAAGCCTAGCAAATTCGCCATGACCTCCGACACCACCTCCTCGACCATGCTATGCGATGTTTGCGAGGATACCCTTAGCCGGATGCTAGATTCCCCCGAGGACGAGGTCGATCATCATTCTTCGCGTGCAAACCTTGTCCGTTCTGCAGCTGATGGTTGTTTCGTCTGCTCTGGCATAATCGACGAACTCGATCAATGGAATCACAAGCTCGGACAAAATCCTCCTCGTCCGCTCACATCGTGGTATACTGAAAGCGATGGGGATAGAAAGAAAGTAATGCAAGTTCGCGTATACATCAACGATTACGACCAGGACTGCACCATCTGTAAACCAGAATTACTTTTGCATATCGGAAGGAGTTATGATTTCACACCTGTGCCCACTCACGCTCGCTTGGGCGATAGGCAAGAAAGGCAGTTCCCGACAATCTTTTCAGACTACACAGGCTCCGCCGAGACGACATCTTGTATTACGAACTGGATGGACGAATGTATAGATACCCACGACGTTTGCAAAGAAGGGCGCGAAGATATGTGGATTCCATCTCGGTTGCTAGAGATTAACAACATTCACGGCGACCTACATTTACGTCTACGAGATCGATCCGAGCTACAAAGCGGTCGTTACTTTACCCTTAGTCATTGTTGGGGCGCTCTTGGTTCGCAGAGCCTGCAACTGACCACCGATTCCCTCAGCTCTTTCCGCAACGGGATTGCCGTGTCTACTTTAAGACCAACGTTCAAGGATATGGCCGACCTTACGTGGCGATTAGGTGCGCGTCTAATGTGGATTGATTGTATGTGCATTATTCAAGACGATACCCAAGACTGGAGAGACGAATCAGCCTTGATGGGAAAGGTTTATGCCAACAGCTGGCTTAATGTCTCTGCAAATGTATGGGACACTGGCTCTTCAGGGTTATACACAGAGCGATATGTTTCAGGTAACTTCGGGCGCTTTCGTACACGGTATGATACAAGTGGAGAGGCGACTACATGGACAGTGACCCCGGGAGATGAATGGTTCGAGGAAGTCGAAAGTGCACCTGTCAACAAAAGAGCCTGGGTGTTGCAAGAACGCATATTAGCACCTCGCATTGTACACATGTCCTCGAAGCAGGTATTATGGGAGTGCAGACAGCTACAAGCTTCGGAACACCTTCCTTATGGTGGATCAACCTACATAGAATCCGAGAACAGCTATAGTGAGATCAAGCGCATATGCTATGGAAAGCAGGACAAAGGTCAGGACGGTGTTCTCGCAGATTGGAATCGTCTTGTGCGACACTACATGTATTCCGGTATCACATTCGAGACGGATAGGCTGATCGCATTGTCGGGAATAGCATCCATGGTTCATAAGAGAACACAATGCGACTATCTGGCGGGCATCTGGAGAACGTCCCTGCCTATAGGTCTCCTGTGGAGTAAATGGTGGCCTACGACCAGTGAAACATTCGCGGAGAGCATGATAAATGCGAATGGCTCACCAAGATATGTCGCCCCCTCGTGGAGCTGGGCATCAGCAATAACATCTGTTAGCCAGCCAACACGTGATTGGAAATTTCGGACGTACGCTACTGTAAAGAGATGTGAGACATCATTAGCAAATACGGCAGATATGTTCGGCGCAGTACTGGCTGGGATGATAGAATTACGAGCACCACTGGGTACTTTGGATTGGATCGGGACACATGACGACAAACACTACGGCATGACCATTCATTACGTTACGGACATACGAATATCGATACCTATGGAGTCTGACAGAACTGAGACTATCGCGCACTTGGCATCTATACACAACACAAAGAAGCTACTTTTACTCGATCGAGAAGAATACTTAGACCTTTATACAGCCTACTTTACAGTCATACGCACTGTATCGGAAGCCCTCCAACACGACTCTGAGAATGATACCTGGCATCTTGGCTACAACGTACAAGGACTTCTACTCAAACGCCTCCCTTGCTCGCGGTATATGCGAATTGGAGTTGCAATACTGGAATTCGAAACGGAGCAAGACTTCGTCAGCAAAATGCCAGCACATGACATCACGATCATCTGAACAGTAGATGTGGAGCCTGGCAAATGACTGGGTACTACCTGTATGGCTGCTAAAGTCACAATCTCTATGTTGATATCATCTTCTATTTAGAGAACAGCACGGAACATATTAGTTAGCGGGATTTCTGGTACATGCAGCGACATGCGATTCTCTTATTACAACGTATTGGGAGTTCAGTATCTCATACAGAAGCAGATGATTCAATGAAAGGGTTCCCGTGAAGTGCCCGTTGGCTACGTAACGATTCAAAAGATAAGATAACCCTGACTGCTACAAGTGCGAGAAGTCGAAAGTATATTACGCCCGACGGACTATTAGCCAGGTACATCCTAAGACGGCTATGCCGAGATAAATGCAGTATCTGTGAGGAAGCCTCGAAAGACCGACCAGGCATTCCCGAACCCCACATTGCACAGCTTCACTGAATTATATAACTCCACGCCTGTGAGGTCTCCAGGAGTTCTCCACCAACAATGGTGGACTGTGGAGTGAAGATATCGCGGAGAAGGATTGGGGGGTTGTCCAGAAATGATCGGAACTTGAAGCATGACAGATAGCAAATAACGGCCATGTACTTCATTTCGCAAGGACGAAAGTCCGCCGTCTAAACCATCAAGAAGAGAGTCCAAGAACCACTCATGTCAGACCGTATCGTGAACACCATATCATAACCAACCCCCATCACCTCCATTCCTCAACACCAAAAAAACACCACCCTCTCCCACCCCCCATCAACGCCGTCCATAAGCACCCCCCTCATCCCTCCTCTCCGTCCTCTTAACCGCCTTAAACCCCAAACTCCCCGCCTTCCTCCTCCTCCCCCCCTCCTCCACCACCTCACCCCTCTCTCCATCCCCCTCCCCATCCAAAACCTTCCTCCTCCCATACAACTCCATATCCTTAGCATCATCATCATGCCTGCGATCATACTCACTCTCTCGACTAAACAACGCCATCATATCCTTCATCGTCAAATTTTTGATGGCTTTCCCGCCTTCGATGGCGGCGTTGGCGAGCTTGCGCTTGGCTTCCTGCAGCTCGAGAATGCGTTCTTCGACGGAGTTGTGGATGGAGAGGCGGTAGACGGTTACGTCGACGGTTTGGTTGAGGCGGTGGACGCGGTCTATGGCTTGTTCTTCTACGAACTATTTGTATGTTGGTTAGTGAATTGTTCTTGGGGTATGGGGACGTATGAAAAGGATATATACATACCGGATTCCAAAACGGCTCCATAATAACCACCCGACTAGCAGCCGTGAGATTAAGCCCCAGACTCCCGCACTTCAAACTACACAGCAAGACTCTTGTACGCTTATCTTCGCGCAGTTTCTGCAAACTGGCTTCGCGCAGGTCGTTGCGCATGCTGCCGTCGTAGCGGGTGAAGTTGTAGCCTGCGCGCTTGAGGAAGGGTTCGATGAGGTCAAGCATGGATGTGAATTGGGAGAAGACGATGACTTTGTGTTCGCCTGTTTCCTTTTCGAGGATGGCGAGGAGTTGGCGGATTTTGGTGGAGGGGACGAGGGAGGAGGCGTTGTAGGAGGCTTCTGAGGTTGAGGAGTCGGAGGCTGAGGGGTCTGAGTCTGAGTCGTCATCTTCGGAGTCGGTTGCAGAGTCGTCTGAGCCACTGTCGCTGCCGCTGCCATTCTCGCTCTCGCTGTCAGCCTCGTCGTCGTCGGAGTCGAGACTGATGACCTTTTGTGGCTTCTTAGCCAGCTTCTTACGAGCAACAGGCGCACCGTCCTCGCTGTCAGTATCGTGAACGACGAACGAGTCAAGGTTGCTCTTGCTCTCGTCCTCAGTCTCGGATGCGTCTGAGTCTACGGTAGCAAGTGTATCGCCACCGCCTTCTGCGTTCTCGTCGTCGGTACCACCAGCCTTGCCAAGGTCTTCAGCCTGCTGTTGATCTTCAGGGACGAGCCACTCGCCCTCCTCTTCTTCGTCATCGCTGTCGACAACGACGCGACGGTTGCGAGAATGCTTTGCGGCGGTCGATTGTGGGGCTTCTTCTTCGTCATCGGAGTCCAAGACTGGCTTCGGTTGCCGGTGCTTCTTGCTCTTGCCATCTTTGTGCTTGTGTTTGCGGTGTTTCTTCGACTTGTGCCTATTAATTGTTAGTATACGGCGTGATTGGGTCTTCGCTCGACATTGACTTACTTCTTCTTGACAGACCCGTTAAGATCCTCTTCGCACTCTGTACAACGTACTCCGCCAGCAGCTGTATTATCACTGTTAAGTGTGTTTTGACAGATGTCACAGCGCTTAGTCGCAACGCTGAGGCCGCCCAAAAGATCTGCGAGGTCATCGGCGTCGTCCTTGGCTGCCTTTCGAGGGGTTTGAAGACCAGCTGCAGCGTTTGACTTCGAGCCGGTTGTCAAAGCATCCTTATCATCCTTGACGTTGCTCTTCGTCAGGTTGGGATGATTGCAAGCCTGGCGCAGACGAAGTAGCAACACCAACGCCCCAATATAATCTTGCTTTTCGCCGCCCATCATCTCATCAAGACGGGCTTGTGTGCGGTCTCGTAGCCGGTCGTAGAAGATGCGCTCCTTGTTCGTGAACTCTCCTATGATCGTCTCGACGTTTCGCGCAACAATATGGAAGGCCGGCCTCTCCTCGCCCTCCTTGGCTTTACCGCCAAAGTTCAACGCACCCTCCTTCCGCAGCACGTCCTTTGTACGGCGCTTCATGAAAGCACGCAAGAAGACTTGGAGTCGCTTCATGGCGAGATTGCCGCGACCGTTCTTCATTGGCTGGGCGATGGACTCCTTCCAAGAAGAGAGCTCACAATACGGTTGGATGCGGAGGAACTTGATCAGACTCTGTAGCTCGTCGATGTTGTTCTGCATCGGTGTACCAGTCAGACACCATCGGTAATGCGAACGAAGCTCGTAGCAAGCCTTTGCCATCTTCGTTGTGCGGTTCTTGATGGTATGTGCCTCGTCCAGCATGATGCGATACCAGGAGACGGCGAAGCAGCCCTTCTTCAGACCATCAGGGCCATCACCACACTTCGCAAAGTCGGTAGCTAAGCTGTTAAAAGTAGTGATGACGACGTCATACTGCTTCAGCTTCTCAGCGGACTCTGTACGGTTGGGGCCGTGGTGTACGAGGACCTTGAGGGCGTGCGACTTGGCAACCTTGCTCTTGATCTCAGCCTCCCACTGCTTGATCAGAGCCAGAGGAGCGATGACGAGAGTGCCTTTGCCGGTGGAGTCGGAAATCTTGTTCTTCTTGTTCTCTGGCTCAACCCCCTTCTCCGGTCGTGGGTTGGAAAGAATTAGGGCGAGGGATTGCACGGTCTTTCCCAGACCCATATCATCCGCCAAGATACCGCCCTTGGGTAGCTTGGCCTTCTTGTTGTGGTTTCCGGTCTCCTTCTCGATCATCCACGCGACACCGTCGACTTGATGAGGCAGAAGCTTCACCTTGAGGCCTTCGACCGTTCCATCGTCTTCTTCCTCTTCCTCCTCTGGTTCAGCCTCTGCCTTGGCCTCTTCGTCCTTGACGGCGAGCGCTTGTAGTCGGTCCGCCAGGGAGTTGCCAGCGTCATCCTCTTGCTGCTTCTTCTTCTTACGAAGTCGCGTCCTGGGGATCTTCTCGTCTTCCTCGAAAGCACCCTCAAGCAGCGCTTTGATGTTCTCGCTTGCCGCACCAGAGTCGACATACGCGTATGGGTCGGGCTCGCCGAACCGTCCACCCTCTGCTCGAATGGCCGCGTCTGGATCGAAGTTGTCTTCATCGTCCAATATGATTGTCTGCCGCGCCTGTTGTAGCGGGTTGTGCACGCCCTTGTTCAACGGTTGGAAGCCATCGGCGTGGCCCATGGACGAGTAAATCGGTCGCGGGGGCGGATGGCTGGTCTTTGGTGCTGGGTTGTATGGCCGTGGGATGGGCACGGAGGCGCCTTGAGACGGGCGGGGCTGAAACTGCGAGGCATCGATCTCAAAGATGTCGGAACCGGTAGATGAGGTAGACGCTGTGCTATAGCGCGAACCTGACTGTGCGGAGGGGACTTTGAAAGGTCGGTTGAGTGTATCCCTACTACCACTCGAGGCTGAGCTCTGGGACGGCCTAGAAGGCGCCGAGTATTGAGACGGTAGCTTAGTCGTCTGGCTGTGTTCGGGCCGCATCTGGCCTGGCTTGGGTTTGTTGAAGAGGTGTGCAAACTGCTCGCTCCGGTCCTTCTTCAGCGGGTTCCTCAGCGGGCTTGTTTCGCCAAACTGTGGAGCCGGGTTTCGTAGGTCTTGTAGCGGCTTTGGCGGGGGTGCGTTTCCATCGCGTGGCGGTTGGGCCATGGGATGCTCTCGCTCACGCACCATCTTGAGGCGGGACTGAAGGACTTCCTTCTGTGTGGGATGGCTCGCCGGGCTCTCGATGTCGTCAAAGAGGTTGCTCGAGTCGCCGAGTAAAGAGGTCGACTGTTCGTGAGGGTAGTCGCTATCGTCCGACGTGTAGGCGTGGGCGGTGGCCGCTGGGGTTTTGACAGCGGGCTTCTGGGCGGAGGAGAGGGTGTCGATCGGTCGGAACGGCGCACGGTGTTTCCGCTGACTACTATACATGAACTGGCGTCGTCTTATCACTCCGATAGTCTTATCGCGAGGTGTCTCACTTGTCGCGATGGAAGTGCCCCTCGTGTTGTTGCCAAATTAGGCGGCCGGCACAGTTGATGTTGCTAGGGCAAAGGGTAAAAGCGGGGCGTCTGACACGTGGGCCACGCGTAAACAACAACGCGCTATCACAGGATCTACCGCACGTGCAACTCAGGGTCTCCATCTATCTTCATCGAACACAGACCTCGTGTCGACAGCACGATATCAGAAAATTTGCTGTGGGCAGCGATGCACCACTACAACCAAAACACCAAAGGGGTCGATCCAGGATCTGCTTCGCAGGATGGCCATGACAGCGGCACGGTTCGAGAGAAAACATACCATGTGATTGGCAATGCGCAACAAGTCTAAATACACCAAAACACCAAACGAATAACGAGCCTCAAAGATCCAGTGTGAGGTTCTCACATCTTCACCCAGACGTCTTCCTGTTTCTGCCGCCTCTTCGCTTCGCGCGCAGCCAGTATGATCAGTCCTCCAGCAACCAACACACTCCCCGAGAAGGCTTGCGCACCAGTATACGAGCCTCCACTCGACGTGATGATAGCACCACAGACAGGCGAGCCTATCAATGCGCCAACTCCAATAGCCGCAAATACAATGCCAAACGAAGCACCCATCTTCGATGTATCCGAGATAATGATAGGGACGATGGCCAAGGAGAGTGACTGAACTCCACCTACAGACAGACTGTAGAAAGTTGTCCACACGTAGAGCCCGGGAGTCGAGTGTACCGGGACCCAGGTATACATGCAGAGTGCGGAGCAGAAGATGAATGTGATGTACACATTCATCGTGCCGCAGTATCGGGCGATCAGACTGGGTAACAGTCGACCTGCGAAGCCGATGCCGTTCAGAACCAAGGTGAGGTTGAGGGAATCGGTGTACGACATCCCCCGCTTCTCTCGCGCATAGGAGCTAAGGAAGAAGAACGGAAAGAAGACGCCCAGGAAAGCCTGCAGATCTATTAGCAAACGCGTCCATACCATCTGGAACCGGCAGACCAAACACAACTTACCAAAAAAGACCCCACCAGCAGCAAATTAAACGCCCCCTCCCTAAACACACTGACATCCAACAGCGGCCCCTTCTTCCTCACCACCTTCCTCGGCCGCCCAACCACCAACGCCACCGCAAACGTCCCCAACTGAATAAACCCAATCGCCCTCAACGTCCACCCAAACCCCACACTGGGCAACAACGTCCTCACCATACTCGGATACACCAACCCGCCCGTCACACTCCCACACGCCGCAATGCCCGTCACCAACGGCAACCTCCTCTTAAAATAACTCGTAACAAGCGTCGACATGGGGGTGAGTAAACACCCGTTCCCTAGCCCGGTGCAAATACCTTGTGCGAGCAGAACTTGCCAGTACGTCTCGGACAGGGATGTCATGAAAGTGCCTAGCACGACGAGGAAAGCGCCTGTGCAGGTGACGGAGCGGTAAAACCCGGCGTCTGTGAGGCGCCCGCTGATGATGCCGGTGAAGAAGAGGAGGAAGACGGCTAGGGAGCCTATCCAGGCGATTGTGGAACGGGTCTGGTGGAGCGTGGTTACGTAGTAGGTTTGGAAGACGCCGAAGGAGATTATCATGCCCCTGTGAAGGTGGTGGTTGTCAGCGAGGGTGGAGTGTGGTGGTGTAGGGGAGGGGGGAGGGGGAAGTACCATGTGTTCATTATGGCGAGGAAGAATGCGAGGACTGCTAGCCAGGCTATTAAGCCTCCTTCTGGTGGCTCTTGAGCGATGATTCCGTCTGAGGGTGGTTCCTCGATGCTCGTGCTTGAGGATGGTAGAGTGGCTGATTCGGTGTCTTCGTGTTTTGGTTCGCCATGATCTGGTGTTTCCGGAGAGAGTTTACTCTCATGGTCGATTGTGGTATTTCTTCCAAACATGTTCTCTTTCTTCGTTCAAAATTCCCAAGTAGAAAGTGTCGATCTTGTGCTGTTCTAGCGGATGCGTGATACCGACTGTCAGGATACTCGATACTATATATACTATCCCATCACGGACATACAAGTGTGAGATGAGAGATTTGTTCACTCATCGGCGAACTCGTACGGATTGATAATCAGCATTAAAGGACGATTCTGCCCGAAGTTGAGCCAAGTTCTGGTCTAGATGATAGTGGCGCTAGGCTGATTGTGGTATCAAATGCCGACCCACTGAGCTTTGGATACATACAGATGTCGGCGTTCTGCTCGCTGGAAGAAATTGTGAGAGAGTGCAGAGATTTCTCGTTGGGTTGCGTTGCTGATCACGAGAGGATGCGGGATTTGGGTGAAAAATATGTGATGAATGCCGTAGTGCGCTGAAGGAAATACATGCGCGAGTTGCTTGAATCATCGATTACTCGGGCACGCGATTTGGATGTGAGCGTAACTTCTTAGTCATCATTTGGTTTGGATGCGCAAAGATAAACTGAAGGTCTATCTGTCGTCGCTACTATGTTCTACGCTGCTCCAACAATACAACACCGCTCAAGCATTTCAGGCCCAGCGACTATCAATACATCTCTGAACACACTATCATAGCCTTCTCACTCCACCCACAGCTCAATTAATCTCAACAGCCTCCCCAGGCTTCAACCACCTCACCCTCTCCAAACCACCCTCCTCCTCAAGCTCCCTTGCAAGCCCATCACCGCCCTGCTTGAAATGATCCCACGACTCATAATGCATAGGCACCAGCACATCAGCCTTGAGATCCTTAAGCAGATGAGCCGCTTGTCGACCATCCATAGTGATCTGTAAAGCATCGCCCGGCTGACCCGGTTTACCCTCATCAGTGAACTCGTAGAAGGTCGCTTTACCGCAGTTCATGATAGCGACAGTGATGTGGTACTTGTCTGCAATCTTCGCGAGCTCTCCAATGTAGACTGTGTCGCCGGAAAAGTAGATTGCGTTTGGACGGCCATCTGCTGCGACGCCGAAGCTTTCGGTGGAAAGGACGAAGCCGACGCATTCGTGGCCGGGCCAGTGCTTACAGGGCGTAGCAGTGATGTGGAACGTGGTACCTGCAATCCGCACGTCTCTTTCTTGCCAGTCACTGAACCCGAGGACACTCGGACGCGGTGCAAGATTCTTTGCGCCATCGTTGGTGGTTACGACGTGGCGGCCGTCGACAAGTCGACGTCCTAAGTCATCGAGGTTGTCGGGGTGGTTCTCATGGCTTAGGAGGATGGCGTCGATGTGGGGTAGTTGGTCTAGCTTTAGAGCTGGGTCCTCGTGGACTTTCAGAATGGCTGCGGATCCATTGAACTCGGTGCCAGCGGGAGAGAAAAAGGGGTCGGTGAGGAAGGTGATGCCGTCGATGTCGAGGATGGCGGTAGCGGTGCCGATGTGGGTGATGGTGACTTTGTTCTTGAAGGTAGAGGTCGGCATGATTGTGATAGAGATATGTCACGTTTGTCGAATAGTAGGTTGGTAATAGATCAGTACTCAGATATCAACCTTCCATACACTGGAACGCAGTGGTTGGCTTTATACCAAGTCGCGCCATGAATGGGAGCCATCGTGACATACGGCCTAGGGCAATTCGCACATCGGCGAGCGTACAATGATTACTAGACCAACAACGTTAATCAGCAAAACAGAATTTTTCCATGATTTGATGAGTTCTGGTAGAGTGTAGAAACATGACGGACGATACCCGGGGTAGTAGCGTTGGAGCCGCAAGCGCTAAGCCCAACGAAGGAGCGAACCCCGACCCACATGTTTTCCGCTCATTGGATGAACACAGCACCTACATCATTGCTGGGCGCTGTCTCAGCTGCCACCCTCCGCGTTGCGTCAACGCATCCCTAGCTATTTCCATCCTATACCAGATTTCATGGTAGTGCCCCACTCTAGGCCATTCAATTCGGGAGCAAAACCCCGAAGCCCATCGATACCTTCCGCTTGCGGTAACATATCGCGTTCCCTCACGGACGCGTACCTCCGCCATGAAGGTCAGGAAAAAGAATCTCTGTGATACTTGCCGCAAACGAAAACTTCAGGTATGTTAGCATGATTCCTTGGGTCCGTCGTGTATATGCTGATCTTGGCCGCTATTAAACAGTGCGATGGCAAGCGTCCATCATGCACTCAATGTGTTTTCAGTAAGCGAACATGCGAAGGGTACCCGGATGCCTTATTTGTACCCTTCGATGCTACCAAAACGGCAGTAAAGCCAAGGGCGCGCCCGAAATCGGCTCCGCGGGCAAAGCTTCCTCTCCCAGTGGATGCGCAATGTCCTTCCGATGCCGAATCGGTTTGTACTCAGGCTAAAGACGAGTCGACTAGACTTCCCCAGCAGGCGCCCTTCACGTCCAGCGACTTACCACCTTCGTATGGTTCATATCCTCTAGATCCCTCCATTGTACGAGAGAAAGTATCGTTGATCTTGCGCAATTTCATCCCCGTCCAAGAGCTACCATGTAATGCGACACATGCATCTGAACAATGCTCATGGTTTTGTGGCTCTTGGGCCAAGGCCCTCCCAGAACTGACTGCCGATATGACTGGACCGTATTCTCAGTGTTTATACTCGGCCGTGAGCGCTTTGGCACTTGCTATTACCGCTTATCGAGAGCGTAGAGACTGTCTCAACGCAGTAGTCGCGCAATACGAGGATAGTCTCCGTCTTTTGGGAGAAAGTCTTGCGGCTGTGGGAAACACTTACAGGAGCGAGCTGGTAGCCGCAGTTATGTGTTTGGCACTGACGGAGGTAAACTCGTCCATCTCTCAAATGATTGTCTACTGGTCTTTCCGGCTGTCTTTCAAAGCATTTAGTTCAAGCAAAGGCTAATGACATATGACAGGTGCTGTCGCCGACCCAAGAGTCAAGTTGGCTGATACATGTGGAAGGCGTCAGCAAAATGTTTCAACTCATGCCACCAGAACTCTTCGCATCGGGCATTGAGCATACTATGCTCATGGGCTTCAGACCACTTTTAGTAAGTCCAACGCCACATGAGAAAACTTCATGATCTGACATGTCTACGTCCTAGGTGCTCAAAGCCTTCATACTTCGCAAATCGACGTTCTTCGCAGATGGATCCTGGCTTACACTCCCCTTCCAGCATCACAAAGGTGCCCCATTACAAAGTCTCTTGGGAGTCGCAGCACACATTCCTGGTCTCCTGGAGAAGATCGACGTCGTACTGCCTTCTTCCCCCGATGCCGCTGCCGTTGGCACGGCTGGGGCAGCCAACCAACTCATAAACAAACTCATGGGAAGCATAGCCCAACTCAAAAACTGGCACAGCGGCTTTCTAGCAAACACCCTAGAACCAATCTCCTGTCGACAAAGCGTAGAGCACGATCTCGGCGGCACCTACGAGTCGCTCTGGTACCCAAGCCTCGGCATCGCAAACGTATTCGTCTACTTCTGGGCTTTCCAGCTCCTCTGCCTCAAGGAGATTCAGGGCCTGTTGAACCGGTTTCCGGAATTGAAGCATGTAGTGCATGATGATGCGGCATACAATCCCGAAGCGTTGCGGGAGGAGTGCCTTGGGCTCAGTACTTGCACATACAAGAGCATGGAGTATCTGCTGCAGGAAGACTTTATGCTGTATGGTATCTCATCAGCTGGGTTTCCGTTGAGCATGGCGTGCGAGGCGCTCCAGGCGGATGCTGATGGGCGGGCTATCATGGCGACGCTAGATCAGTCGATCATCACCCGGGCCAGACTGAGAAACCTATGAGTCTGGACACTCGCGCTTACTTAGGAGGGAGTCAGAACAACTAAAATGCATGGGAACTCTCGGTCCTAGTACAATAGTGTATTGTATCGGTAGAAACGAAAATTAAGGTTACATTTCAAGCATACATCGTCATGAAAATCGTCATCCCTCTCCTCCCGACCACCAAACCATTAGTTATTACATTGCGCGCCGTCTGTCATATTGATCTCAGTATACACCAGATGGTCCTGGTTGATAAAGCCCGTAGCAGTTCCCTTGTTGCAATCCGGGGCTTCCTGACCAAAGCAGCGGTACGTTGTCCCAGCACTCTGAGTACCTAGAATGGGTAAGGTGTCTTGCTCATAGATCTCAGTGCGCGTATGTACGAAACCCATGGGGGTGAGCGGTAAGCCGGGCACACCGTCGATCCGATGCGTGATACGGATGAGAGTGCCGAGTTGGGTGTCGCTCGCGCCAGACAGCTTGTCAGTGTAGTCGGCGTACTGTTGGTTGCCGACGCGCAGCGAGCCCATGGTGTATGCGATTTTGATTGGTACGCCGTTTGCTTTGAGATCAGTGTACGCGATGCTTGCCAGACCACCTCCTAGGCTGTGACCGGTGATGATGGTGGAGTAGGACGGCTGCTCAGCACGTAGTTCGGCAAGGGCCTGGATAACACCAGCCTGGACGGATCGCCATCCTTTCAGAACGCCTCCATGGGCTTGGCACCCCGTGCAGCCAGGTGCAGAATCAAACGGCATGAAGAAGAAGTTGAAGTCTGTTCCGAAATCCTGGAGTGAAGATGAACCAGCGAAGGAGACGATGAATTCCTTGGCGGCGTCATCTTGGAAGACGGCGACTTGGGTGTCGTTTACGATGTCGGACACGACTTTTCGGACGAGTTTTGAGCCAAAGGGAGGGCTTTTGCAGGTTCCGAAGCCATAGACGAAGGTGGCGAGGGAGGCGACGGCGTATCTGGTGTATCGTTGGAGGACTGGGTAGAACTCGGGTTGGACTGGTGATGGTGAGCGAGCGATCATGTCGCATACAGCTGGTATATCATACTGAGTTCTTTGGGTTTTGTCTGCCTGTTGGCGAGTTCCCGAATGTCAGTTGGGGCAGCCTGAACGAAGGGTGCGGCGAGAGCGGCAACGGCAAAGGTAGAGAGCTTCATGATGATGAGATGTCGTGATCCTCAACAACAAATATCTCATCAAGACGACGCGTTATATACATACACGGCCCTGTCAATGACTCCACTCCACGACTTGAGCGCTGAAGCCAGACCCAGGCACCGTAGCACAACCCCCGGAACCAGCCATCCTGAGTCGTTCAAGCATCGCGCAGTGCAGATCGCAAGCTACCAGCTGTCAGGTACGCCGCACGACTCAGTCTTACAAGCTCCAACCCCGAACTCATCATCCTCCTAAAAGTTCTTTGTGGAGTCTGGTGGCGCAAAATGATCGTTGTGACAGGCTCGGACCTGCGCCCTGAACGTTCAGGGCAAGTAGCGCCTGACCGATCGCCATGTTCGCACTTTGTTTTCCCGCTACGCCGCCGTGTTAGTGTATCGAAAACCACAATATACACTTCGGCAGCTTCGCATTCGCTTTCAGGCACGTGTGTGCTGCTGTACGGTAAGCGGGAACGGCCGGCTGCGCGTGGTGTTGTGGAGACGGTATGGATGTATGGGGGATCGCTTCAGGCTTCGTGGTGATCAACCCCGCACTGGTTTTTCTCCGCTGTCTGCCGTCGCGTCGACTTGCCGTTGGTACCTAGGTAACTTTCGCTTCACATGGCTGCGCATACAGTATTGCACGGTTTTACATACGGTGAAGGCGGAAGTTCCGACTGAGCCTGTCCAGTGACCCGTGGACACGTGCGAGGCGATTGACATCTACCTAGGTACCTAGATACGGTCGTACTTGAACCGGATGCGACGGCGAGTTCTCCAGTAAACCCAACGGCGTGAAGCTAGAGGTTGAACAGGACATGTTTCCGAAAGGCCAGAGCTGTGTAGCAGGTACCCAGGTATCCCCAGCGTCTAGATAGATGGAAAGTAATCGTACTCGACCTCGGAGTCTAATAGGTTGAGGATTACAAATGTCATCGGAGGCTTCTCCTCCATCTGGCGAGTAGCGTCATTCATGGAATTGGGAAAGGTATTTGCATACCTCGGCTCATACGACATTAGACAATGGAAATCCCGAGATGGCTCGCTCGTTCTCTGGCTCGGGATTTGCATGTTGCCATGCCATCTCTTGTTCCCGCGCAGCTCATAGGCAACCGGCGACTTCAGCGAGAATCTCATCGCATGAGCTCACACCAGCAACACTCTTCTCTATCCTGGCAAAAATGACCTCACACATCGAATGTCCAACATTCGCATAGTGCTCGATGGTTTGAAGGAAACTCATCACTACCGGATCACCCGCATAAGGTTGTACACAAGGTTTGCTGGCTGTGGAACGGGTGTTCGGCGTTTCAGCGCCTCACAGCTGTGATACAAACGTCATATTCATTGCGAGAGCAGGGTAGTAAAGTATATCGTCGGTGGAGGAGCTTTAAACTGGAGACCCAACGTCGTCATCTGGGTACGTCTGAAGCTTGATGATAACTTGCCAAGTGCGCACTCCAAGGTCTCACGTTCTTCCAAAGCACGGAGGACATGGGTTAGAAATGAGTATGCTCGATTCCGCTCTTCTTATCGCATGTTCTTCAGGTATCGTTACGTGTGGTTTACCTACGTACGTTCATCCCTCTTCCGCCTTTCAAAAAGGCACGGTGTCTCGATACCGTGATCACAGTATGTGAGCCATATATTTCCTTCTAGCAGCTAATTCTTCACAGCCTCAACCATCAGACCTGGAACCTCCACCTCGGATGCCGATCCCCCAACTTAACATCCTCCACACTATCATGAAACCCTCCCGTCTCCGGCCTCTCCACCAACACCCTCTCCTTCTCCGCATTCTCTCTCTTCAATAACACCCACAGCGCTGCCACAACCACTAGGTTCAAACAAAGATACCCCAGCGCAAAGCTATGCCCAAGCACGTATCTCGGCCCAGAGTTCGCGCGGTACAACTGCGTTCCCAGCACCGCCCCCAGATTACCAATACTGATCTGCATGGCATTAGCCGTTGCGCGCTTGGTTTGCCCACTGACGTTGATGGCGGGCCAGCAGAGGACCAAGGCGACGGAAGGGTAGATGCCGATAGCTGCGAAGAAGGTTCCCACGTAAGATACGCCTGGGCGTGCTTTAGGATCTGTGTTGGCGAGGAGGATGATGTAGCCGATGATTGCGACAGTGGAGGTGGTGAGGATGAAGAGGGCACGCCGGGCGTAGCGTTCCGAGAGGATGGCCCAGAAGATTGTGAAGAGGGTTGCGACGGCGTAAGGGGGGATGGTGAGGAGCTGGGATTGGGCGGATGTGTAGCCCATGTCGCGGATGATGGTCGGCTGAAGTCACGTTAGGGCGGTGTGTGCGTTTCAGGAGTTGGCTGGCTTACTAGAAAGAGGGAAAGCGTGTACAGCGGTAAACTCATGGTGTGAAAGGCAAAAGCGTAGAGCCAGATCTTGACGTCTTTTGCGGCTAGCAGGACTTCCGCCCAGGAGAATGCTTCGTCGTTCGTTGCGTCGCTGTCGGCTTTGAGACGTGCTTGCACGAACGCTCTTTCTTCTTTGCTGAGCCAGCTGACGGTGGCAGGATAGTTTGAAATGAACCAGTACGCGATGATTCCGATGATGATTGTGAGAAGACCTTCCTGTGTCGCTGTTAGTGACGAACTCATGAGCAGGTTGGTGGGCGTACCAAGATGAAGATCCATCGCCATCCAGCGTAGCCTCCTACGTTGCGCATATGCGCAATGCCATACGCCAAAATCTATACTCGTCAGTTTGTCTCTCGCATTGACAAGAGAGATAGCATACACCACCAAAAGCCCCCGCAAGACTCGCGCAGCTAAAAAACAGCGAAATGCGATACTGTCGCTCATTGCGCTTATACCACATACTCAAATAATACACCACACCAGGAAACAGCCCCGACTCGGCCATTCCCAGACTACAGATAATTAGCCGTTGTCGCACTATTAGTGTCTTTCTCGGGCTACTCACAAGAAGCGCACCGCAAAAAAGCCAGACAGGTTCTGCGTAACGCCCATCAGCGTAGCCACAACACCCCAAACCACTGTCAGCGTAGGCAACCAGAACTTCGGCGTTGTGCGTTTGAGAACGATGTTGCAGGGTATTTCGAAGAGGACGTAGCCGATGAAGTAGAGGGTTAGGCCGGTGACGTATTGGTTGCCTGTCATGCCTAGGTCGGTTGTAAGGCCTTCGATACGCGCATTGGCGACTGGTCTATTTGTCAGTATATTTTCAACGGCGCTGCGAATGGAGAGGGCTGTACCATTGCTGCGATCAAGAAAGCTGAGCAGATACAAAATTGACACCGCGGGCAGGAGTCTTAGATCCAATGTCCTGAGTAACTTCTTTTCGTTGATGGCGCCTGGGACGATTTCCACATCGCTCGCGGAAGAGGTCGATGCAGCGGGTGCATCGTTCTTCTCCGATGCCATCGTCACGTTCGCACTACTTTTGAGACGGAAGTAACGAAATGTGAATTATCCATCCAACAACGCCCGGGCACAAAGGTCTACTTATCAACCGCACCACCCTCGCATTCCTCGTAGCTCGCAATGATGCAAGAACGTGGGTCAATCAGCTCAAGCCGCGGCAGCGTCATGCCCCAAGCCAGACGGGCAAACCTCAGGCACAACGGTGCGCTCTCATTGGAGCGCATGGCCAACCGCGTCGAATGCGAGATGTGCACAACTCTTACAGGGCAAGCGTTATCGGCTTTACTGCACGGCATGGCGGGCGTGTTGCAAGGGCTTATGAGTTGGGGTTGTACACGAAATCGAGAGGTAGTATGTCGTGATTGCACTAGCCGCTTGGGGGATAGACCCGGATCGACCACATTGTTATTCGATGGAGACGACAGGTGTCCGATGAGTGAACAGGTGATTGATGTTTGATTTGATGGGTTTTTGTCTGAGGAGTTTGCGTTCATCGGTGTTTGGGTCAGCGTGATCGTGGGGTGACGTGGGGAGGGTTTGATGGATGTTGTGGTCCGAATGCAGGATGTGCGTTTGTGACGATGCATGGCAGGAGGCTTGCTCGGACAGACAGGATACATCCATCGCTCAACGATCGGCACAGAACTACCGTTTCCCTTTGCCCCCAATAATCCCAATCCCTCTAATGAAGAAAACGACAACAGCCGTAGACGCAACACTCATAGCAAAGTTAAACCAAGCCGTCGTCCTAATACCCACCTTAAGCGCGTCATCCCAAGGCACCGTCTTATGTCCTTCACCACCAATCTGATCCACACTTAACCCCTTCTCCCTAGCCACAACAGCCGTCTGAACCGCCGTCGCAATCGCCAGACCAACCGCCCTCCCAATCTGACCCACAGCCGTAATAAGCGCCCCTCCCAGCGAAGCATCCTCCGCCGGCAGCGTCTTCGCCACAAACAGCGTGAGAACAGGGAAGATAGTATCCGCACCCGAGACACACAGGACCATAGCAGGGAAGCCATACGCCCAATACGTCGTATGCACAGGAATGGGAATTGCGAAAAGTAAGGAGGAGATGCTCACGCAGATAGTACTAAACGTGAGTATATAATCGCCCGGCACACGAGACAGAATCTGCCCCGTAATCGTAGCTACCAGAATCCCCGTGATACCATTCGGTAGAAAGCGCAGTGTGGTTTGGATAACGGAAAGGCCTTGGTAGTCCTGGAACCAGTAGGTTGCGAAGATGAGGTAGTTGTTGAAGGACGAGAAGAACAGCGCCATGAGTACATTAGCGGCGGTGAACTTGCCGCCTTTGAAGATGCTCATCTTCATCAAGGGCCGCCGCTCTGTCTTGTGCTCGAGGTAGTGCTGCCAGAAGCCGAATGCGCCGATGATGATTAGTGAGAGTACGATAAGCACTGGTACCCACGGCGTACTCCAACCCACGACGTTGCCCTCGGAAAGTGCGAATACGAGGATAACGAGACCGATGGTGATGAGCGATCCGCCGATCCAATCCACCGTGTTGCGCAAGACGGGTTCGGGTTTCAATGGAGGGATCGGAATGACGAAGTAACTCGCAACCGTAGAGATCCCCGCAATAATCCCAAACAACCAGAACACCCACTGCCAGTCGAGATACTCGCCGACAACACCACCAAAGATGTTGCCCAACACGCCGCCAAGTGGGGCTCCGGCACCAAAACATCCAAAAGCGATGTCTTTGGTCTTGCCGGGTGGGAAGGTAGACGCGAGGATGCCGAGAGCGGTCGGTGCCATGGCGGCGGCAGCGAGACCCTGGAGACCGCGGAAGATGTCGAAGCCGATTTCGTTGGGGATGAAGGGCGTTATTATGGATGTGAGTGTGAAGGCTGCGGAGCCCCAGAGGAAGATCATTCGTCGCCCGTAGACGTCTGCTAGACGGCCCCATAGTAGCTGGGTGGTCGTGTTAGGAGAGTGTAGATATAAAAGAGAGATCTTGAAGACGTACCAGGAAGCAACCGAATGTAAGGTTATAAGCAGAAATAATCCACTGCTGACGACTAACTGGGATACCCAATTCTTCCCCGATGGTGGGTAGGATGATAACAGATGCCTGAACCGCCATGGTCTACCACAGGCTAGTCAGTCCCCTTTCTCTCTCCTCCTCCAAGGTTGATCGGGCATACTCACACTCAAAAACGGCGCGGCAGCAATCGTCGTAACAAGCGCCACACACCGTGCTTTCGAAAACGGCAAGCGCTCAGACGCCGATGTATCCACAGCCACAAGCCCATCCTCTTTCTCTGGATCATCACTTGTCTGGTGTGTCGCGGTGACCGCCCGTTCCAGATCCGTGACGCCTTCCACATGCTCAGGAGCTTTCTCTTCGCGCTTCGACATCTTCAAAACACACTACAAGGAGTTTCATGTGACTGTTGGCAGCCTCCGCCATGCTTCCAGTGGGGTAGCGCATCTTTATGAACGTTTGAAGCTCTGGGGTAAGAATATGCCGAGTTGCTCGCTTGCCGACCGCCACGAATGCGCCTTTGCTAGCTCGGTTAAGGGTTTATCCGGGGGTGTGCAGGTGGAAAAGGTAGGCACAGTATGACAACAAGCTCTTGTTGTGTGACGAATGGCAGTGTGATGCGGAAAAGGAATCCTGATCTGCGAAAGCACTCGTATAAAGATGTTGCTCAATGGTGGTAGTGCTGCGGGAGGAATGGTATTACATTCCACCAATCGCAGCGGGCTTATATCAGCAAGGACTAATGGTGGATGTTCGCTGTCGCTATATAGCAGCTGCATGTCAACGAGCGCAAGAGAGAACGGCGACATGCGACACTAGATCATCAAGATCAAGATGAGAAGTCAAGACAGTGGACATAAATTCATTGCTCGTGCTATTACGTTCCAGTTCCATTCCAAGTCGTCAAGCAACCTCAATCGATGTATGCAAGAGGGAGAAACGCGACCGAACCACTGTTGCCCAAGAGCCAGCCATCAAAAGAAGGCGGCGGCGACATCATCATCAAACAAATAGTCTAAGCGCGAAAGGGGGTATGAAGAAGAGGGAGCAAAGGAAGACTTGTTTATGGCTTGTGGATGTCAATGACCATCTCGGTCTCGACGGTTTCCGCCTTCTTGGCGAACCTGGCGACATCGGCGCCCTCGACCTTGCCGTACATGGTCTCGGCGATTATGCCGGTGATCTGGTATGGGTCACCGTTGGAGGCCGGGCGGCGGTCCTCGAAGTAGCCCTTGCCCTCGGCTGCGACGGCGCGGGGGATACGGACGGAGGAACCGCGGTTGGCGACGCCCCAGGTGAACTTGTCGTAGGAGGCTGTCTCGTGCTTGCCGGTCATGCGGAGCTGGTTGTCTGAGCCGTAGACGGCCATGTGCTCGGCTTGGCGGGTGGACAGCTTCTCCATGGCGGCCTCGATGGCCTTCATGCCGTTGTCGCCACGAGTCTCGTTGGTGGAGACGTTGGTGTGCAGACCGGCACCGTTCCAGTCACCGGGGATGGGCTTGGGCGCAAAGGTAACCTTGGCACCGAACTCCTCGGCGACGCGGTGGAGAAGGAAGCGCGACATCCAGAGCTGGTCACCGAGCGAGATGTCGGGGCAGGGGCCGACTTGGTACTCCCACTGGGCGGGCATGACCTCGGCGTTGGTGCCGGAGATGGCAATCTCGGCATACATGCAGGCCTTGTAGTGAGCCTCGACGATGTCACGGCAGAAGACCTTGCCGGTACCGACACCGCAGTAGTAGGGGCCTTGAGGGGCGGGGAAGCCGTTCTTGGGCCATCCGTAAGGCCAGCCAAACTCGTCGAGAAGGGTGTACTCCTGCTCCAGACCGAACCAGAAGCCGTGCTCCTTGTGCTTCTCGAAGATGATGGCGGCGTCGTGGCGGAAGTTGTAGGCGTTGGGCGAGCCATCCGACATGTACGTCTCGCACATGACCAGGACGTTGTCACCCAGACGGAAGGGGTCGGGGTAGTATGCAACGGGGCGGAGATAGACGTCCGAGTTGTCGCCGGGCGCCTGGCCCGTCGACGAACCGTCAAAGTTCCATTCTGGGAGGTCCTTGAGGCTCTCGACCTTCGACTTGAGCGTCTGCGTGCATGTCAGTATGAGCCTCGGGTAATCGGAATGTAGTCGGGTGGGATAAGGGAACGACGTCACTGCGGGCTGTGGCTGGTGGTGGGGTGCGATAAGAAGGAACGCCAAAACTTCCGGCAGAAGGAGCGATTGGCGCCATGTGCGTCACACATGCAGACCACCACGCTCGCAACTCCAGTCGTCGAATGGCTTCTCTAGATTGTGTATCGCACGGCGCGTCGCAGCCAGTTGCTGCTCTCGGCTAGAAACCTCGAACCGCAGACTAGACCGATCCGCAGCCGTAGCGTGGTGCAAATGCCGCGGTATATCGCAGAGATCGTGGAGATCGGGTTGAAGGATCGGAAAGCTGTAAAATGCTCACCTTTGACTTGGAGCGGATTCCGTTGGAACCGTCTATCCAGACGTACTCGGCCATGACGGCGCCCTTTTGGGGGAGGTCGAGGTACTTCTTGAGCTGCAATGTGCGTTAGCATGTGTTTGGATGTAGCACGCGAGCAGTAGACTTACGTTGGCCGCATTGGAAACAATCGTTGAGTTCGCCTAGAACATGGTCAGCAAGAGTCGCGTGTAGTAGCAGTCGGCGACACGTACCATGACTGTGGTTGTGTATGTGTGGTGGTGAGGGAATAGCAAGTAACTCTTGACTGCGACAAGACAAGGCAGTGGAGGGGTTATAAGAGGGGTCTCTGTGTGAAGTGGGGAGTTATGATGGGCAAGTAGATAAGGATAGCGGGCCTGGGGGTCTGTTATAAGGTAAGAATGCTGGATTGCTTTGACTGTCTCGGCCTGTGGCGGGGCTAGCCGTGCTCAGATACTACTTAGGCTGGCCGTAGCCAAGAGGCGTCGCCGAACTGTTTCCGTGGGATGAAGAAGCAATCAATGTCTCTAAACGCGCGACTTTACGCCGCATCCCAGCATGCCTTGCCCACTCTGCAATCTCTAGGCTTCCGCTAGCCACGGTTGTACCGTCTCTCTGGTGATATTGTGCCCAATCTCGCGTCGCCGGTTTCCAAGGCTTACCATAGGCCCACGCGGTCTTTGTCGCGCATCGTGATGTTGGCTGACGGGCGAACGCACAGACGCACAGCCTCACCAGCTTCCGAGTTTGAGCGATTTGACGCTGGGTAGCGTCGCTGTAAGGGCAGCTAATTTTATCCAGGTACTGCCGAATTGGTCATGCCCTTCGGTCTTGGCCCGTACCAACGACAGTTACGACACACCGCTCCACACGACTATTGCTTTGCGATGGCCGTTCGTATGCATCGCCAACCTGTGCCCAACACGAGCTGCGTAACCCTAAGTACCCAGACCCTGCGCGTCCACGTCTCGCGACACCTGCATGCCCAGCTCGCTGTAGTGCATAACCGTCGCGCTGGGCAGGGCGCGCCGTTGCCCGGGGTTGACATCGGGGGGCGATAAGGCCGGTTCGGGCCAATGGCTGCAGTTGCAGTTAGTCCTGCCTCGTCATGGCAGCATCACGCAAACCGCTCAACGTCGTTTCTTGTAGTCAGCATCCGAGACTCTAATAGCCTTCCGACCGGTGTGTCCGTTTTATTGTCTGGGACCAGAGGACGTGCATCATTCTAGAAGCGCGCTGGAAGTCTCTGTCGCTGGTATCGTCTCGACTTCGATGGTGATGGTACGGCTGAAGATTCCCATCTCAACCCCACAGGTTTCCTGGCCCGCCGGCGACACAGCGCGCACGCGGCACATTCGAGTTGCACGAATTGCCGTCATCCAAATGATAATCCCTCTCCAACCCCACGATTGTGATTAATCCAGCGCGTTCGAGACATCCCGACAAAGGTAAAAAAGCCGCACAGCGACGTCGGCTCAACATTATCGTGCGTCGACGTTGGGCTTAGCGGGGTTGCGGGCGAGCCGTCGATCCGCTAGCACTGCATGCCCCCTGGCACCAGAGATAAGGGACATGGGCGAATTTCCATGTTACGTTAGCCTATCGAGTAACGCCGCCGGCCGTTGCGCTCTGGATGACATGCGTGCCCGCCAGCGACACAACAACAGCTTTTCACAATGTCAATATCTCACAAGTAGCACCATCTGCGCAAGCGTCACATCACAGTTCACAAACAGCCTGACGTTTGACGTGAAGATCAGGAACCGTGCATGTGGCGGTGTCATCTCCGCTTTAGGCAAGGCTGGAGGCCCGCTCGTGTGCTGGAGCGTGGTCGAGAATGCTTGTATTTCCCCAGATGATAGCTTGCGCTGATCCAGGGAGCCTCATCTGCATGGTTCACGCCAGGCAGCCAGTCAGCCAGTGGAGTGGTGGTGCTGGACATGGACAATGCTCACACGTGCGGCCTATACCGACTGGAGACGCAACCACCAGACATTGCGAGTCGTTCGCGAGACGACGTCTAGCTGCGCTGGGAGATATGGAGGCCAACCATCAGACGTCCCAACGTCGATCCGTTTCCACCAACGCAGCCATCGGCGAACGGTGTCTGCCACATGGCATTGGCCTCTGGGCTGCGTCGCTGCGATACCCGGCGTGCGCACAGAAGCAATGTGTGGCACGACCCCTCTGGTGCGGTCCGGGACGATTGATGACCTGCAGCGCGATATGGGTGTGGTGGGGTGGCAGCAACGGGTGTACCTGCAGCAGCACAGGCTACGCTGGACGAAGCGCTCGGAACGATACGGGGGAAGATTTTGGCCATGGCCGACCTCCGGGAAGCTAGGCCTCCGGAAATGGCGCCAGTAGCATGGTGTTGGAAAATCCGGGGTAGATGTTGGCGTCGCTGCCGGATGGGGGGCGATGATGCTATAGGTTATGCGCACTGATCTCGCGTTAGTACAACTCCACCCGCTCTCAGTCAATGGCGCAATTAGCTTCTCCTGATCGCGGTTACTGAGCTTCCGAACATGCTGGAGAAGTGATTGTCGGCGATTCATGGTCCACTGTATCGACATGGGCCAATCATGGTGAATGCCAATGACGCATTGACGAAGTAGCAGTTGCGACGCCAAACGTCGGGATGGAACAAGGGATTGCGAGCAGACGGTTCCGCGATATTGTCTCTGTCGCTGCACAATGAAGGAGCCTCACGTAGTGTTTGCGTGTTTGTACACTGGAAATATGGTCTTGTCTGCGGAAGGTCAGTGTTCGTCCAATCACTCCCGTCGGCACCTCCAGGGCTTCGAATTGGTCGCTCAGATAAGACGTCCTCATCACACAGCAGTACATGTGTTATATCGAACACGTCTATCATCGGCCCTGCTGCCATTGGGGTCGTGATCGGTTTGTAGGTGAGCCATGTTGTCGGTCTCGGTTCGTCGACGGACACGCCTTGGCATGTGCCTATGCCGAGGACATGGGATCGATTAACAGCAGCGAGATCTGTTCTGACTGTAGGTACCGCCTTGCGACCGGGACAACATGGCAGCCATTCGCTCACATCGAGGTGACGCTGCGCCAGAGAATGAGGGAGAGGGCGGAATAAGAGAAGGGAGAACGGAGTATGTCGTGGGGCTACGTGCTACCACCATCTGTTGTTTACCTGAGTGGTGTCTTCCAAACTGAACAGTAGAGTAAAGATGTCTTCTTCCGCTTCTTCTGGCAGCGACAGACGAGAATCGCGATGTCGTTCCTTCCGCTTCAGTTTCCTCAGCGCCTTGGTGAGCATGGGGCAGCAGACTTTGGCGTTCGCTCGAGACGGTACAATTGAACGATTCCTACTACAGGCCGAGCTGTGTTCTTTGGAACATGAGTACTTACCGTCATGCACTGGTACAGGAGACCTTGGATGGTGTCGCCGGCATCCCATCGCCATTACCTGACGGACCGCGAAAGGTGGAAGCATGGACGTCCTTGGAACGCGACGAAATTCAAAAAGCAGAGAGCAGGTACTCGAGAAAAGGAGATTTAATCGTGCTGCGTAGTCATGTTGTGAAGTTGGGGCATGATGAGGGGAGGAAGCTTGGGCTACAGCCGTGGCCAATGAGCGATTGCGATGGGGTAACAGCAACCACGACGTTCCTGCCCTGCGCGTTTTTTGCATCTAGCTTGTGTTTGGAGACTATGTGCTATTTCAAATCGTTCACGAAGTGACTCACAAAGCCACATGGCGATTGCCGTTATTATTCAGACCTCAAGACATACGTGGGTGGCCCTAGAGTAGGAAGCAGGCAGAAGGCTGTGAACATGATACAAGAGCTGGGCGTTTAGCTGACAAGGGAAAAAGGTGCATCAAGGAAAGATGGGACGACTAGGTAACGTCAATAATGCGTACAAGTAGCAATACATTTAAGAACGGCACTGCATGGAGATCACTGTCTACGTAGGTATTCAAGCAAGGTTCCTAGAAGTGAACATGCCAAAGGAAGTGAACGCGGAGAATCTACCATGCAATAACTGAATGCAGACAGCAACTTGAGTTCACCACTGGCCGCCATGAGCAAACACAGCCAGGTCCAAGCTCCACCCTTCCACTACGCGCACGCGACTTCCTCGAGTTGCATCACTTTCAGTCTAAGCCCTCTCGACAGCAGACATATCTCGGATCTGCGCGCTTCCCCGCTACCAACACTGAGATAGCGGTGCAATTTCGAGAGTGAGGACCGCACGCCTTTCACTGACTTACCCACTGACGAAAGACTTGGTAGAGCCATGGCTGACAGCAACTTCCCCTACCATCGCGAGGAGCCTGTCAGTGCGCGACACCAAGCGGAACGTAACAAGACCTCAAAGCCGTCCGAGCCCGGTAGCAATCATGCATTCAGTCCCAAAGGATTGCCCTTGGAGACTCCTGAACAGTTCCAAGCCCTTATGCAGCTCGGTCAACAGAATCCAAACCACAGCCCAGCTTGGCCCAGTCTGGACTATCTTTTTGAAGAGAATGCACGTCTCCAGTCCGATATTCGTTCTTCCCAGATTCGTTCCAGCGAACAGCGCGCTTCGGACAAGGCAAAGCGCGATGCGATGCGGGCACAACTTGAGCGTGTCAAGAAGATGGAGATCTCGAAGCGACCCGTGAGCACCAAGGCGGAAGAGACAGTTCAAGAGAAGAGGATGTCGGCGCCACCAAACGTTTTCGTTGAACCTCGGCCACGCTCGCGATCACAAGATGATACTGTCCCGATAGCCGAACGCGTATCTCTACACAGCCAGGCCTCAACGACGATGACCATTCCCCTCCGCATGATTGCGATGAAGCTCACGTTATAAGCGAAAGTCCTGAGGAGCTCGCAGTTTTTGCGGAGGTACAGAAGGCCAAGGATAAGACCGGTCAGGCAAAGTCAGGGAATGGGTGCGCAGAACAGGCGAAGAAGCGATTGACTGGCCGCAGCTTGAAGGCTGCCAAGGGTGTGTTGAAGGGTGCGATGAGGAGGCTTGGAATCCGCCGGGATGCAAGCACCTAGACTACGAAGACCAACTCAGCAACATGCCGCTTAGAGGAGATACATCAAGGGGAATTAGGAGGGTCAACTGCGTAGTTAGCAGCACATACAAGTAGAGCCGATATACCAGACAGACCTCATGTTACTTGCTGCCTATACGGTGTCAGTTGTTTGAAAAAGGAGTAGAATATCCAACAATGTAGACTTCAATTTGCATTGTAGCCTAGGCAACGAACGTAGGAAGCGGCGTAGTTCTGCTAATTAAATGAGGAAAGTAACTGCAAGACTTGTGGTAGCTCTAAAATCCGCCGCTGACGCAGAGTGTGGCGGAGAAGCTAGTCGCGGCTGCCCTAAAAGGTGTTTTTGTAGATGTGACTACATCCTCACGATCTGCACTCTCAGAACGGCGACGCCTTCCATGCTAGCCCAGCCTATACAAACTGCAGTATGCCGTATTTTGTCTCGAACCGCGGTTGTCCAGCTCCAGCTCAGCCCAGCCCCTGAGATTAGCGAAAGGATGCGCTGACTCGTCGCGAACCACGTCGGCGGGACGCGTGACCCTGGGTCGGCAATACAGGCCTGGAGGTGTCTGTCGCAGACGTGTCTTGTGTGACGGTCTCGCGCCGAAAACACGGCGACATTGTTTCGCAGCACGATAATATCCGTCCCGGGGATGCAGGGTGGCTGTTGGGCAAAAAGAAAAGCTGCAGGTACGGCGAGCGTGGTTGCGCGGAACAGAGACGTAGTCCTGGTCCCATGGTGCGACGACTCCACCTTGAGTGGCCACACTTTGGTAGACATGTACTAGACATGTACTGTAATATGTAGAGCGGCTTTACGCCGGCGTGGCACAAAGCCTGTCTTAGACTCTCTTGCTGAGGAGGGCGAGAAGCCACTTCGGACTACGGGCAAAGCAGCTAGGCCAGGGCACATTGCAGGAGACTACCGTCCAGGATCGCCGCTGGGATGTCTCTCACAAGCCGTGACAACCCCGATTCTGGTCTGATACTCTTTTGCTCGCCCAATCTCCCATCTGCCGTTTGCCCGTGCTTTTGCCCGTTCTCTTGTTGCTTGAGTGTCGAATTCATGATAGCAATACCGTAACTTTGTGGTAGTAGTAGCGTGGAGCGCTGTTCTTTTCTTCGTGCATCGGCTGCAGCCCATATTACTCTGCCTAATCGATATCCCCGTTTCCCGACGTGCATGCTCGACCTCCTGCGCCATGCATCGACACGCCCTGTCCGAGACGACTGGCATGGCGGGAATGGCCTCGTCGCGCTCGTCGCGGAGCCACAGCTTCAGCAGCGACAAGACGCCCTCGCTGGCCAGCTCCGTCACCTTCCAGATGCCCACGACGGTGCGGCCTGCGCCCGCCTACATTGCGGCATCCGTCGCCTCGCAGACGGTTACCGACCACCACAATGCCCAGCTGCGCGACCAGGACGCCGACACAGACGAGCTGCAGAACGCCATCTTCTCGGAACAGGCATTGGCGCTGCTCAATGCCTTCCTCGACCACCTGCTCTTCGCGTTCCTCTCTAGTGCGCGCTCGCCCGCCCTGACGGCCATCCGCCCCGCCGTGTCCGACGTGCTCAAGCCGCGACTGGCCCGCGATGCCATTGAGGCGGCCGACGAGGAGCTGCAGGGGCTGCTGGCCGGCGAGGACGACGACGAGCTCTCCACAGCGCAACTTAGGGCTGCCGAGCGGTGGGACGTGGAGAAGGTGTGGAAGCGCACCCGCCTGCGCATCATGGTCTACACCCGCCTGGGCGAGCTCGAGGACGAGGACGAGGAGCGCTATGTCCAGCAGGAGCGCGGCCTCAGCATGGACGACGACGAGGACGACGAGGCTGGGCTGGTCGCCTGGGCCTCTGCCATCTTTCTCACCTCGGTCATCGAGTACGTGGCCGAGCAGTTGCTACTCGTGGCCGGCTCGGCGGCCTTTTCGCGCATGGCAGCGCGGATGAAGAAGCTGGCCCAGCAGAACGATGACCAATCGCAGCAGCTCATCGAGCGTCTGATCATCGAAGAGCCCGACGTGGAGAAGATTGCCCTCAACTCGGCGCTCGGCAGGCTCTGGCGGACGTGGAGGAAGCGCGTGCGGTCCCCCATCACGCCCATGTCCCCTCGCGGCGTCCAGCAAGCCCCAAGCTACTCGAGCCTGCACCACCGCAAAGCCAGTCGCGAGACCATCAACACCCTACACAGCGAGCATGAGCCCCTGCCCGAACACCCCCCTACCGAGACCGACATCGCCGCCAACATACCCCTCCCCATCGGCGACAACGACGTCAACGAGATCGAGGTGCCTGGCCTGGCGCCTACATATGAAGACGGGGCGGAGGGCTCAGGCATGCAGACTCCCGTCCAGCGTCCGCAGCGGCCGTCCAGTGTCCTCCTGCTGTCTTCGCTGGTGGAATCCTCCATCAAGAGCAACAGGCCCCGTCCCTTGTCAATGCCGCTGCGTCAGGCACCCCAGTTCACCATGCCCCCACAAGCTGAGGAAGAGGATACCCCCCTACAAGCAACAGAGGAGACTGCACAAGATACTGAGTATCAACAAGACGAGTCGTCCGAGGAAGATGCCTCCATGGTGGCATTCGCAGCGGCCACCGGCATGGGCTTCCGAAGGAGCGCAGTTGGGCCGTCGCAGGAACCAGAGCGTCAACCTGAGAAGGCTGAGGAGACTGAGAAAGCTGAGCAGGCAGAAGAGACGCACGAGACTACCGCCGAAAGCCCGCCCCAGGTCATGCGGTCCAAGAGAATGTCAATCGAACGACCCGGCCCGCCAGGACTGGTCCGCACATTCTCAACCCGCAGCTCGAGCCTCAAATCACCCGTTGGAACACCCTTGGCAACACCAAAAGCCCCTGTCCACTCCGAAGGGCGATCCTATCTCGACGACGAGCCATCAGACGACGAGCCCGAGCAGCATCGTGCCATTGGCGTCGCGCGAACATCGGACAGCGTTATACGGTCAGCCTCAAACTCCCCCAGCGATTCGCCTCATGAGCGGAGGAGGCCGGGCAGTGGAGGCTACGTTGAGGTGCCACCTCGAGACTTCACGCCGACGTCGCTCACCTACAGCAACACTCCCTCACCTGATAGCAAGCCCAACGTGCCAGACCGTTCCGTGGCACGTAAAGAAGTCAACAGAAGGTCCTTCACTGGCGCCGAGTTAGTCCCCGGCCCCGCCGCATACGAAGGTCCCACCAGCGCACCGAGGAGACAGGATCTAGCCCGCTCAGCATCGCGTGGCTCGTCACTACCAGCGCTACAGGAAGTCGAAAGCAATACTCCACAGCACAAGAGGAAGACGCCGTCGATCCATACCAGCCGTAGCGTGCGTACCTCGGACAGTCCCAGGCGAAGTCCTACTTCTGCGACCGATACATCCGAGCGACGAGCGACGAACCGCCTATCTACAGACGGCTCGGCTCGTTCTCCGCATGTGGCCGATAAATCCTCTTCGGACAACTCTTCGCTGAAGCGCGGCACATCGACCTCATCCTCTCTTCGGAAGCAGGGCGCTTATCCCGTGGTATCAAGCGGACGGGAGTCTATTGGAAGCCACCGCTCCCGTGGACTGAGCGGCCGCATGTCTGAAGAAGACCGCGCCCGCGAATTCGACTCTTTGGTCAAAGGACAGGATACGGTAAAGTTTACATTAACCCCCGAAAGCGTGCGAACTGCCGATGTAAGTCGTGCTTGCTTCCCTGGATCACATGTGCTAATGATCTGTAGAAGGAATCCCCCGTCATCAAGAAGGCGGAACTACGCAGGCCCTCCGCATCTTCCGTAACTGTGTATCCCCGCGTCAATGCCGAAGACAAGTCGTTTGGAACTGCGAATCTGCCCAATACCACAGCACCGAGGGCCAAGGGACCTACTGCCGCCAATCACAAGCCTTCACCCAGTCGGAAGGTGGTTACCAGGCCACTTGCAAGAGATCCGAAGATCGAGTCTGAGTCCATGCGTGACTTTGCTGACTTTATTCGGTCGACTGGTCCTTCTCCTGGACAAGAGAAGCCCGTGCAGCCCTTTGTCAACATCAGTGGGAATGGCCAAAAGTCGGGCAACCAGTCGACCTCGTCTCTCGGACGCAAGATGTCCATGTCAAAGCAGTCCAGCAGCGCCAACGGATCAGCCACACGAGCACGCCCAAACATGGAGCCGCGCAGTCCCGCAGGCCTAAGCACCGGCAACGGCGATCTCATCGACTTCATCCGCCAAGGACCCCCCGACGCAAACCACGGCCAACCCAGAATCCCGCGAAACGTCGCGCCCTTTCGTACAACCGTCGACTCCGACCAATTCGAGACAATGCTCGGCGGACACGGCAACGTCGAATCAGCATATGGCTCCGCGTCCTCAACTTTAGAATCAAAGGACAGCACGCAAACCATCAATTCACGCACCGGTCTCATCCCCTCCCCCAGCGTCGTCCAGCCCGCTTACTCCAACACGCCTCAGCAACTCACCGGCAGCATGTCCGGCCCCGATGAACCGCACATCACGCGCACGCGTCGCCGCGTCAAAGACCCCTACGCTATCGACCTATCTGACGAAGACGAAGACGATGAGGATGAAGATGAGGATCAATTGACGGCTCTTCCTACGCCGACTAACCAACATCCGCCCCAGGTGCAGAGACAACAGGCCCCGGAAACTAAGCGGCCGCAACCCCCGAGGCAGGAGAGTCTGATGGATTTCCTAAACGGGATGGAGCCTCCGAGTACTAGTAAACCCCAGCCTTTTATGCTGAGTGAAGAGACGATTGCTGCTGCGCGTGCGCGTGCGGCCGCTTCGAGTAATCCATCGTTGTCATCCGCTACATCCACTCCGCGGAATAACTACGGTAACGGTAATGGTAACCCCAACGGCAGCGCTCCCGCCTTTGGTTCCATCAGCTCGTCCAATTCTGGCATGAACAACAAATCCAGACTCCAAGCTCGCGCCCCTGCTGTCGCGGACAATGTACGCGCTGGTGGTGCAGGAGGGGGCTCGAGAACAGCAACGAGTGACCTCGCCGACTTTTTGAAAAACAGCGGACCCCCGGAGATGCCGGAGCCGAAGCAGCAGGGAAGGAAGGAAGAGGAGAAGAAGAGTAAGAGGTTTTGGAGGAGGGGGAAGACTTATGGGGATTTGCCTTAGGTCGAGAGAGAGGGATTGGGGAGGGGGAGGGATTGGGGGGAGGTGGAGGGCTGTGGAGGGACTACTTTTGTGATTTTCTATTCTTGGATACCCGGGTTTTGGTCTTGGTCTTGGTGTTGGCTTTTTTGGGGGCATGGGTGTGGGTTAGATGGTAGGAAGGAGGGCTTGGATACGATTGTTGTGGTGGTGGTCAGTTCTTTGATATAAGTGTGTGGATGTGGATGTGGATGTGTGTATTTGGTGGCCTGGCCCGCTCATATTGACTTGTAATGAATCATGGTTTTTATTTACGGAATGATTATATTTCTTTCTCTCGTTATCAAACGGAAAGTTGAAGGAAGATGGGTAATGAGATGTATGAGTACGATGTTGTTCAACGAGACGAGACGATGTTCAAGAAGGGAATCAGAATTGGTAACGAAATGTCTGAGCACTCTATTGTTCAAGGATGCTCAACTCAACTCAACTCAACTCCAGAACGGACTCATACTATCCCCCTGGCTGGAGGTGCGTTGTTGGCCTGATGCCGATGCCGATGCCGATGCCGACGCTGCAGTCGTCCCAGCCGTCCCAGCACTGTTCGGTACACTCATATTGTCAGTCAGCTCGATTTTCTGGAACAGACACGGTGGGAGGGAAAGAAAAGAATAACATACGTAACCTCCCTCAATCTCGCATCCGTAGCTGCTGTACCTGGTGTGCGACTATACAAATCTACGACGTAGCCTACGATCTGTATTTCTTTTCGGACGTAGGGACTCGCTTTGAGAGCCTGGATGTCGGTTCTGATAGCGACTTCGGGAGCGGATGTGAGGTGTGCACAACCTTCACAAACCATAATACATCAGTCTCGTACCTCGACGTCTACCGCTTCTCTTGCTGAGCACAGGGAATAAGAACGTACCCGCATGCCCCATCACGATGATCAACCCCAACGGCGACGTTTGGTCGGCCCAGTAAATGCCGTTTATAACTTCCTGGGTGACACGCGCACCGTTTGTGGTGAGGACTGTAGCGTGTGTGGTGTTGAGGTGCTGGGATGGGTGCAGGAGGGCAGATGTACTGGATTCTGTGCAGCAGACTGGGGGGTTTGTTAGAGAGGGTTGGGGATGCTTGGAAGGGGATGGAAAGGGGATGGGGAAGGAGAATGGGAATGAGAAGGGGAAGGGGAAAGAGATGAAGATAGAGATGGAGATGGAGAAGTAATGGTGTGACTTACTGATGAGAAGACCGCCGGATGTTGACATGGTCGGGAAGTATATCTAGGTAGAGAAGAATTGGGTATTGATATTGGTGATGAAGCGTCTAAAAGAAGGTATGATGGTATTCGATATCCTTCTGATACTCGTTGTCGAACTTGACATTAACACTTCCCCTCAAGACTCCTCCTCCTTCTTATACAATCTCCCACCTTCCCACCCCAACACCCATACCTTCTTCCAGGCCAACCAACGCAATTCATCCTAACTCCCCTTCACCCATCCTGCCCACGTAATCAGCACATAACCACAAAACACCGCCACTCCCTCTCTCACCATGTACAGCTGACCAAGCAGCACATCTTGCCTTCCTCTTCTTTCTTTTTCCTCGCCTCCCGCTCGTCCTTAGTTCGTTCGAGCTGCTTACACACATCTTACTCTTACTCTTCCCCCATATCGAGCAGAGAGAGGAAGAGCAAAAGGAAAGGCCAAGATGGCTTGCATGATCTAGACGTCCTGCACGTTGGCGCCAACGTATCTACAGATCGAAGACATGCATACCTAGGTAGTAAACTAACATGCTTGGTTCCTTGTTGAAACAAGCGGCTTGTTCACGCGAGAAAACCGGTGGCCGATGCCGTAGTCACAGGTGTAGTCGGCGTGAATGGAGGGATGGATGGATGGATGAACGAACGGAGCTACCTAGGTATCAACGCCAGAACGCTCTCCTATGTTTAGCAAGCAACTCAAATACTCAACATCCATTATCCTAATTCCTAAGTCCCCTCGGCCCCGAACTCGGACATCGCATTGCAAAATGCACCCGTGTATCAAATCAACCTGCATGAAGCCACCAACCCCCCCACACATCTCCCCCTTTGCGACTAGTCAGGTACAAATGTATTTGTGTAAAATCGCATCATCACCTCTATCCCATTACAAACCCATCCACTCCACTCCACTAACTTCTCTATGCTGCATGGCGTCATACCACCCCTCTACGCCATGATGACGCTTTCCCCGAAGCGGAAAGGCACGATGTATGCAAGACACGGAAATGGGCTAGTGGGGTAAGCTGACAGGTTGATGAATAACGCGATTTTGCTATGACGATTGTGTTCGGGGGAGGGGGAGGTGGCTCGGACGAGGGCCGTCGATGCAGAGGCCGGGAGTGGGGGTTTCGTGGGTGGTTTGAGTATGCGGTCGGAAGAGGTGCGGCATCGTGGTTTGTCAAGTCTCAGCATCTCTTCAATCCCACCCCGGTATCTCCTCACTCTCTATTTGCGTACAAGAGATACTAACAACAACCAAGCCCCTCGCATTTGCACGTCACCAACATTCCCACCTCCCAATCTCCAGCACGTTGACAAAAGAACAAGAATATCCGCATTCAACGCGTCAATTCGGGTGCATTAGCGAAGGAAAACATACAAGGCAAACAGCAAGGATCCCAGTCCGCCAACGATGCGTAGCCCCACTGTTGCGTGGCTGTGGCTTGCAGTATGCAGCTGATCGAACGGATCTCCGCCGCTATATCTATACATCACGCATGCATGCATATGTAAGGCGAGTTTGTGGTGTTGTTGTAAGTTGTTGGAGTTGATGACTTTGCAGTGACAAATGTGAGGGGAGCATGGAGAAAGGAGAAAAAAGGAATGGGAGGCTGGTATTGATTGTTGTATTGATTGTGGTGTTTGTAATTACTGATTAAGGCTATGGGGGATGTGATGGATGGTAGTGTTGTCTCCGGTCTTTTGTTGAAGTGTTTCCTGTGCTATCCATCGCTGTCGTAGATACAGACTGCCCTTGTATCTTCGCTGCGGGGTCTTGCAAAGGTTATGCAGTGTCTTGTCGGGCGGATGAGGGTTTCGGTTGCCGACCTCAACGAGGCATGTCTGCGACTCGATGGATACAAAACTCTGAGCATGGAGCATACAATGTCGTTTGTCATCTCGATCCGTCGAACGAAAACATTCTCGACAACCTTCATGGCAGCGCTTTATACTGCGGCGGCAGTGATCTCTCGCTCCCGACTGCTCGTAGAGTTTGAAGCGGTATAGCGATAGTCGTAGAATTCACCTCAGACTTTGGCTGATAGGGCGGCGGCGCTTCTCCACGCTCGTCCAGTCCCTCAGTTGGGCGAATTAGAACAGAGTTGGTGGCCCTGCATCGTCCGTGTATCAACCTTCGTGTACCAGGCCAGGCTTCCACGTCTCTCGCTGATGCTTGTTGCCCGTTCTGAGGTCTGAGCGCCCGATGACGGACGTTGCGGCGGTGGATGAGCCATGCTGCGACGAGGATGAGTCCCGCGAGCATGCCGAGGAGGAGGTAAAAGTACTTGTAGAAACTGGTGTTATTGCGTTCTTCTGGGGAGAGTTCAGCGTCGTCGTCGTTGCCGCGGCGGAGGATGCTTGGTCCAGCCGCTGAAGGCGTTTCCGCGAGCAGACTGAGATAAGCCATTGCGTTGGTTGAACTACAGTGAGTGTAGTGTGGGTATCGAGTGGAGATAGCGAAGCATTCGTAAGGTTGCCCCAGTGAAAGACTCGTACGAGGGGTGAAGGTAGTGATTAGGGCATGGGCGAGGTAGTAGTGAAGAACGGCCTGTTCGCGGTTGTATCGCCTGCATTGTTCGCAGCATTTGCTACCTCTTCAAGTAGCTGGTGAAGGAGGCGCGAAGGAGCCATCTTTGTGTGACATCTCATACAGGGAAGGAATTGAAATGGTCTGCAGCCTACCTCACGATAAAGACATGTGAAGTTGATAAACCAGCGTCATCGTAGCTCCAGGATGTTCGGTCTTATCATGGCAAGGTGGGAGTGCTGAAGTGATGCAGCGGAGGCATCGGAATGGCGTGCTGGCGCTTGCGAATGATGGCGCCAAGCAATCGCGTCAGTCGCGCGCTCGCACCCTGTTGTCCAGTCTTCTACTTAGCCTACCATCACCCCGCAACCTCGCATCCACACTCCAACATGGTCAAAGCTATCAGAGGTATGTCACGCCTCTCCCACCAGTCCCTGCGATACTGACTTCCCAGGCACGCTCGTCAAGTGCGACGCTTCCATCAAAGCCATGCTGGTGGACATTGACAGCAAGAACAACAACGAATACATCATCGAGGAGCTCGACGAGGAGCACATTCTGGTCAAGGAAACGAGGATTAATGAGCTCAAGGCCCGTTTGAATCAGGTAGGTATCGTATTTCACGTGGTATGACCGCTACTGACAGTCACAGATGATGAGAGAACGCTTGAAGGAACCAGAGAGTTCTGACTCTGAGTAGACGTCTGGCTTATGGCTCAGTCGTAGCACTATAAACCTTATTCCCGCCTCTCTTTCCCGCTCTCAACCGCTCGACCGTCGACCGCTCGATCCTTACATGGCCGCCTTCTGCGCCGCGCTCTCCTGGGAGCCTACCCACTTCGGCCTGTGGTCGGTGTACAACTCGGCGTTCATCGTCATGTTGTCGAGGATCTTAGTGTCGTCAAGAGTTCCGACCTTGATGATGCGCTTGCCGGCAAAGGTATCGCCCTGGCGCCACATGGTCGAGCCGCAGTCGCCGCTGGACGAGGTCAGAACAGGACTCGCTATACCGTAGCGATTACATACCAGAACATGGAAGTAACATCGTTTCCACTGTCGCCCTTGACCGTGTGTGCCTTTGGCGTACCCTTGGTGACCTTGAAGCCCTCGTCCGAGTAGACGGCGTTGGTTGAGTAGGCGGATCCGGTGATCTTGCGGCAGTCAAGGCAGTGGCAGAGGATCTGGATACTCCATTAGCGACGGCAGGGAGCTTATCAAGATATCACGCACGTTGCCTCCGCTCTCGCCCTGCACCTCGTAACGGACGTTACCGCAAAAGCATCCTCCGGCAGGCATCTTGATAAGTTGGTGGGGTGGAAAGTTGGTTGGTGGATATGTTTAGGGTGTGAAGGTTAAAAGGCCAAGTGTCGTGTCGGACTGCCTTCACCTCGGGCTTTATACTCGAGTTCCTACCCCGCTGTATCGATCGTCAACTTGGACAAGAAGCGCCCTACGCATCCAAGTTCCCCACCACTGGCCTAGCGCCGAGGCCTGATTCGGTTCAACCGCGAGGGTCTGCCGCCGACGCATGACGGGTAGAGGGAAGCCGTCCGCTTATGCTGCTTACGGTTGAGGGGCATGCTTGCTGTCATTGGCAGTTCTAGGTCTGGCCATAGGTTCTGGTCGGGTTATGATACCTTGCTTGGACGAGGGGCAATTCCAAATCAAACACTCTCACACCCATGCGGACCGATTGACAACTAGAATGTTTGTTTGAGCCGAAGATGCCGACTATGCCGCACGGCTGTGGCGTGAGACCAGTACTTACTGAGAACAATGTACCTTGCTTTACTATTTATTCGAGAAGAATACACTGCGCATGTGTGTAAGCCACAGTTGAACGGCTATGACGTTACCAGACGGTTTGCGGAGCGGGGTTTTCCCAATGCGGTTACGGCTAGTCGAAGCACGTGAATTCGAGTCAATTTGGCGTTTGCGCGCAGCCCGACCTCTACCTGTGCACCCAGTGAACACGATGCGATGGACGACCTCGCGCTTTGATCAACCTGGGTCGTTGATCGCCTCTACTTCATCTACAACTGCCTCATCGAGATGGCCGGCAACGCACCCAATGTATGGACGCAGATGAACTATGTCCCTCCCCGCGGCCAATGCAATCACAAGCCGTCTCTGCTCGCCGCGAAATGCCCGTGTTTGCGCTTCATGTTGCATCCGCTGAAGGTAGGTCTTTACAGTTCCACACCGCCGTTCCACTAGCTAATCAGCATTCCAGTCGTCATCCTCATACGAATGCGACGGCTGCGGCCACCACGCCTCCTTCCACACCATGGAGAACAAAACCGAAGACGAGATAAGGAAGCGCTGGGAGGTTGAGGCGAAGGAGCGCAACGAACAAGAAGCGCAGCAGCCGCGGCCCAAGAAACGGGTCAGGGCGATTGAGTACAACAATGAGGAAGGGGTGGAGGACATCTTCAACGAGCTCTTGCTGCAAGAAGCTAGGACCAAGAAGGCTGCGCCCAAGAAGAAGACAGGGAGGGCTGCGGGGACTAGGGCGAAGGGCAAGATTAGTGAGATTCTGGACGACGATGTGGTGGAGTTGGACTGAGTTGGAACACTGGAGATGGAGATGGAGATGGCGTTCAGGTTATTGGGCTTAGGCCAGGCTTCACGTTATGATACCCCGCGCATATATTCGTGCTTTACACATGGAAACATATTCGATACTCTGGCAGCATGCGTTTGTAAAGTTGGGGTGGGCGTCCTGCCCTGCTTGGGACGCCAAGGCCCAGCAAACCGAGGGCGTACCTTGGGCGCAACACCTTTCCTCCTCGCTTCATGAATATGCGCGCAACATGATATCGTAACACCCACCCCTCACTTAACTGCATAATTAATCTACGTAGTGCCTTGCGCACTCTCCACGCCCATCATGGCCACGCCAACGCCCAAAGACAAAGAAACGCCCTCGCGACACCTCAATGCGTTCTCCTCGCCCGCCCCACGCAGCGTCCCTCCCTCCGGCAACATCAACATGATGTCGTACGACTCGCCCGCGGTGCTTAACATGCTCAACGACGTCGCGAGCTCGGGAATGGGAGGCGTGGGCATGGGCATCACCATGAGCGGGCTGGGCATGTCCAGCTTGGGCATGAGCGCAAGTGCCATGGGACGGGCCGACGAGGCAGAGCGAAGCCGCAGACTGCGCGAAATCATAGACATCATCGGCAAGAAACCCGGACGCGTCAGCGAGCAGGGACTGCTGGCCCTTTGCAAGAAGATGGACATACCGTGCGAGAAGCACATGGACGAGGCAGGCACCTGGAGTCTCTTGATCGGAGACGAGGCCCTGTGCGACGTCACCTTCAAGAACGACGAGATTGTCAGCGTCAATCTCCAGACCGGGCTGGACGAATCGAGAGCCGACCTCAACTTCGGCGCGACAGGCTCGGAGATTCTCGTGCGCAGCTTGAAGCCTCTGCCCGGCCAGAGCAAGCTGAATGTCACGCTCGAGCGCTTCTCCGAGAGCTTGGAGAAGCTGCTGACGCTCGACAAGCTGGGCTCACCGCAGAACGGCGGGGTCAGTTGCTACAATGCGATTGCGGGAGTCTACACGAGCCTTCGGAAATTGTTTGAGCATGAAAAGAAGACGGAGCTCGCAAACAGGAAGCCGGATGAGCGGTTCAGGACATACAGGGCCGAGCGCGAAGTGCTGTGCAAGAAGAGCGGACGACCCAGGCTCAACGGCGGATCGTGTCTGGGTCTGAGTCTGGAATACTGGATGGATGGACGCGCGCAGATAGATGGACCGACCGAATCTGCCTCGTACCCGGAAGACCATCGCTGGAGTCGCAACAAGATGTATTCATTGACCATCGAATGCGAATCTTCGCCCTCCACCCTCTACACGCCCATCCGCATCTCTGACGACTGGATCAGCGACGCTGTTGAGAAGTCAGCCGACGCAGATGCAAATGTCTCCCTAGACAACATGCTGATGAACGCATCGTCGATAGACTGGCTCGATCCAAAGCCGACCTACCTCGAACCCCCCGAGCAGACCGACGATGCCATGAACCTCGACTCCGCAGCTGGACGACTGCCCAACGTACGCTTCGTCGCCAAGTTCAACCCCCCTCTTGTCGTGCCGCTCGCTGTGCACATGCAGCTATACCAGATCGTTGGCATTGAGCCTCGCACCGACGACTTCCGACCGACAACGTTCGCAGGCCTAGCTCTGAGGCCAGGCGAGGTAGATCCAGGCATGTCCAATACAACCGGCGACCGCACCCACGAGATACGCAGCTCGCGAAAGGTTCTAGTACTAGAGCAAGACGCATCGGGAAACGACTTGGACAGACGACACGATATGAGTCTCTACATACCCAAGCTAGAGTACAGCCGCACGCTAGAAAGCCTTCCCTTCAGCCATCCGAAACAACTGGTTGAGATGCTACCCGTGCTAAGACAGTACGCGCATGTCACATCACTCATACGAGACTGCTTTTACCTCGCACCCGAAAAGCCAATTCCCACCCACAAACTCGGCCAGCATCCCACACCAACATCTGCACCGCAGACGTCCGCGCAGGGAGACCTGCCTCGCCTTCAACTCGACGTCACCCTAAGCTACAACCCGCCTACACCACGCTTCACCCTGCACGTCCCCCACCCCGAAGCCGTAACATCTTCCCCGGACGTAGCAGACCTCATCTCCAACCTCCTCTCCTCCTCCACCTCCACCCTAGTCTCCACACCAATAACATACAACGCGCCCCTCGCCGTAACAATCGACATCCACCCCAACGGCGAACTCGTCGTCGTCGAGCAAAATATCCACGCCAACGAAGCTTCTTCTAGTGAAGAACAGACACAGTTTCAAGCAGAGCAACTAGATCGCAAATTGAAGACGCTGGCCAGGGTGCTCGATGCAGCGGATGATCTGGGTGTCTGGGCTGAGTGGCTTAGGAAGGAGGCGCTGAGGAGTAAAAAGAAAGATTAGGTAGACTTTCTGCGTGGTGGACCAGAGGTTCATCAGAGTGAGGAGGAGATAGCGGATTGGCGGGCCTGGGCTAGGCAGAATGGCTGGGATGGGGAGAGGTGGAATGGAGGGGGGGATGGGGGGATGGGAGGGGATGGTCGGATGAGTGATCAGGTGGCATGGGCCTGGAGCACGTCCTACGCGGGACAAATGCAACACTTTTGAGAGGGGGCCTAAGGTATGCAACTTCAGATGCATAGGCTGTCAATGGGAATGGTGTTATTAGAACATCCTCAGAACTGAACGCAGGGACGGCATGGTTATCGTGCATAAGATCTGTAAGAACTGAACGTGCTGCGCTACAGAGTGTCCCGTGAGTTCTTTGGAACCATCATCGCATGTTATCAGCAATCACATCATGGACATCATGGATTTCCCGTCTTAAACACCATACTATCAGTTATCCTACTTTAAAGACCTAGAGTTTAGGCTCGCCCCCCTCTCCCTCTAATCTGAAAACCTTCCCCGGATTCAAAATGCCCCTCGGATCCAAACTCCTCTTAACCCCCCTCATCATCTCCACACCCTCGCTCCCTACCTCCTCCTCCAGCGCATCCCTCAACTTCATCCCTACACCGTGCTCGCCGGTTACTGTCCCTTCTAAGCTAAGCGCCAACCTTGCGATGTCCATGATCACACTCATCGCGGCATCATAGTGCTCTTGTGGACACACGATGCTGGAGTGCACGTTGCCGTCCCCGATGTGGCCGACGTTGGCGCAGAACCAGTCCGCTTGATTCGCAGTCGATGCCTGGTGAATGAGGGACTGGGTTCCGGCGACGAGGCGGGATAGATTTGAGATGGGAACCGCGCAATCGCTGTGTAAGAAGAGATCAGTGGGTTGTTGTTTCATAGCAAGAAGAGCCGTGCCCATGCATTTCCTCGCTCCCCAAATAACATCCATCTCGTCTTGCTCATGCGTGATCTCAACGGCAGATGCGCCATGTGTTTTACACAACTCCTGCATAACGGCTATCTGGTCTTGAACAATATGCATCGATGGTCCGGCGATTTTGAAGAACAGCGTCGGCACTTCCTCAAACCTACGTGCAGGTGCAAGTCCAGACACGTTAACACACGTCATCTGCGGCCCATCCGCCAACTCCAGTGCTTCAAGCCGATGACCCAGTTTCTGCAACGAAACAACCACGTCCACACCTTCTTGGAACGTCTTGAAAGTAGCTAGACCGACATGCAGGTTCCGGGGTAGAGGCGCAAGACGCAACACAGCTTCCGTGACGAGGGCAAGTGTACCTTCAGACCCAATGACCAAGTGAGTGAGATTGTACCCGGCAGATGTTTTCCGCGGTCTGTGATGTGTTTTTATGATGGAGCCGGAGGCGAGGACAAGGGTTAGGGAGATGACGTTTGAGGCCATGGTGCCGTAGGCGTAGGCGTTTGTTCCGGAGCAGGACATTGCTATCTGCCCGATGGCTCTCTGTCAGAATATCGAATATCACACCCTATGACCATCTCCTTTGCTAGGAACGGAGACGGGAGACATACCATCCCCCCCACCCTCGCCCCCGGCGCAGGATCAACAGGGAAAAACAACCCTTTCTCCTCCAACCTTGCGTTCAATTCAACCCACCCCAGTCCTGGTTGCACAACAACATCCATATCGTCTTCATGCACCGCAACAATCCTATCCATCCGCTCAAAACTCACACATACCCCTCCTTCACTGTTTCCTAGCGCTTGACCGAAACTTGTGCCGCCGGAAAAGGGTGTCACGGCTATGCGGCGCTCGTTGCATGCTTTTAGCACAGTGGATGTTTCGAGGGTGCTGCGGGGGAAGAAGACTATTAGAGGGGTGTGGGTGGGGGGTGCGGGGGACCAGGGCGTGTTTGATTTGCTGGTGCGGGTGGAGAGGTCGAGGGTGTGGGGGATGTTGTGGGGGGTGAGGGAGGAGAGGAGGGAGTGGATGTTGGGGGCGGAGTGGTTGTAGGTGTGTGGTGGCATGATGACGGAGTGGAGGAGAAGAGGATAAGCGGGGTTTAGTGGTGTTAGATCGTGTTGCTAGTACCATATGTCACTATCCAGATGTTGAGAACAGAAAGTTGGTGCGTGTTGAGATGTGGACGCGGTTGCCGAGGCGAAACCGCATCCTCGGAATGAGATCCGCGGGCGAAGAGCATAAGCGTAGCAGCTGTCAGAACGGACATGGCAAACCTCGCGACGGCGACGGCAAGGTCGAGCAGGCCTTCTACGACCTGTAGGAGCCTGAAGATACCTGGCTATAATCTACACTTGTGCCGAACCTTCCTAATCGGGTAATATGGCAATATGTAGGTTTGCCGCGCTTTATTGAGGACTGTAGAGGTCTCTGTTCTGTTCGCAACGTAACAACATGCTGACATTACAACTTCGCAGTGTCCTTCGGGTCGCCAGTAGCGCCAGCCGTCTTCAGCGCATTCCACAGTCTCAAGCCTTCCTCCAGTCGAATGTCTTCTTCGATAGCGACATTCCCATCCTTCTTCAGCGTCCTCAATTGCATCGCATGCTGCGTACCCCAATTCATCTCTTCGCCCTTCAAGAACCTGCTCAACGGTTCGTGAAACGTCTTCAACGCGATCTGCTCCTCCTCCTCAGTCAGATCGCTACCATTGCCCCAGAACCAAATCGCCATGTCGGAACCGTGACTTGCACCAAAGTGCTTGGGCAACTCTTTATCAACACACTGCGCCCGCCATTCGATGCGATATCTATGAATGAGACCTCCAGCGCCATGCTTCACCAACGCATTCACCATTCCGCGACGCAGTGCGTGGATCTGAACATCAGCGTAGATATGACCGAAAGCTGCCTGCCAGCTCGAGTACTTTGACGGCAGTTTGCGATTGGGGAAGTAGTGCGACATCAACACCTTGCATGCTTCGCGAGGGTAATCGGCTTCAAGACGATACAGCATGTTGTCGAAGCCCGGTGTAGGTGGACGCCAAAGACCGTAAACGTGATGCTCGTCGCTGCATTCGCCAATAATGAGCTTGACATTGCGCCGTTTCATGCGCTCAGCAAAGACACCATTCGAGAGCTCTTCGAGAAGCCCATGCCTTACAAACTCCCCATCAGTAACAGCGCGGAACTGATGAAGCTTGATCTCGTTACTCGCTTCCACAATCACCCTCGGACTCAACTCACGAAGTCGTGCCAACTTCTCAGCCGGCGACTTCGCCAAATCGATACCCAACGCCCCCAATAGCTCATCAAACTGGTCCTGCGCCTCATCCAAACTCTTCGGTTGCATACCCGGCCCATTCGACAGCATCACCGCCCTCTTAACAACCGCCTTCCCATCCGCGCAACCGAGATCGTACGACAGCTGATGGAACACCGAGTGCGAACCCGCCGAGTAACCCCCGACAGTAATATTCGCGGCGTCCCCACCAAAATAGCTAACATTCTCATACGTCCACTGCAAAGCCATGCGCTGATCCCAGAAGCCAAGATTAACGCCAAAACCATCAGTAGCAGGACACGAGTCGATCAGCTCTTTGGATGCGAGAAACCCGAATACGTTTAGGCGGTACGCGGGAGCGACGACGACGCATTGGATGGGGGACTCGCTGAGTAGCGCACGGAGGTCGAGTCCGTTCGGGCTACCCCATTGCAGGAACCCGCCGTCTAGTGCACGTTAGTGTCGGATCTACCACGTGGTGCCAGAGTTTATATCCCGTGCCAATGTGCGCCAACCGAGGATCTGCCTCGAATGCTGTCTGCCGTGAAACGGCGATGGCCAAGCACTAAGAGGTTACGAGTGCGAGGAGGAAGAAATGATTACTTACGGATCCAGAATAGTACCGGCCAACCTCCCCGAGTCAGCTTTCAATTGGTTGAGGTCGCGTGGAGTCAGGGACATACCTTTTGCTGGCGATGGCCCGGCTGGAATCCAGATGTTGGTTTGCAAACAATCTTCGTCCCAGGCGGGCTCGTCAAGGGTTGCAGTGTTGGAGCCTGGCTGCGGACATAATCCACAGCCGCCTGTATATCGTCCTGGGTTCGGTTTTGTGCCGTAGCGGTAGCATGGTGGTAGGGATCGTGGCTTTTGGAAGCGAAAGGGGCCAACGGGTGGGAGGGCGTACGGGACGCCGCCGAAATAATGACACTGGGCTTGGCCGTCGCTGCTGAGATACGTCAGGCCCTCAGCGAAGCCACGAAACTGAAGATCGCGACGATATGGTTTCGACGGCTTCGACATGTTGATGGAAGGTGATGTAGTGCAGATGAGGTTGCTGATCAACGCCTGTACCTCGGCTACTGTAGATGCGAAACAGGGATCTGCAGCTCAGCCCCTGACGGTGATCATGATGACCATGGGAGCGGGAATACGTCCGTGAGTACGCAACGGTGCGGAAACGAATTCCCGGTATTGGGTAGCAGGATGGTTTGAAGATCATTAATTCATTATCATTACTATGTGCTTCTGTGTAGAGAAACGTTTAAGCCCACTCAGTATGGTCGCGCGACGCTATACTCTTGTTGTCGGCTGTCACACTGACATGTGTGGTCTTCATGATCGCTCCCTCGGAGCCTTTTCGCTCATGGCTCGCCTCATCTGGCAGTATGCCGAGCTCACTGTCGTCGTCCGTCTCGTGCTTTGGCCTTGACGACTTCCCGCTGACCTGAGGCCCTGACACCTGGAGCGCATAGCTTTGTCTTGATCCCTTGCCTGATCCTCCTGTGAGACTGGTTGGAAGCACTTTGCGGAGACCGTTCTCGAATGTTTTGCGTAGCGGCGGCAGCGAGGCTGTGAAAGCGCCAACGAAAACTTCAGCGATGGCGAAAACGCTTAGGTTGACGGACGAGTAGGTTGGATCTGGCGATTCGTTCAAAGACTTCATCTCGTAGAGTTTCAGTGCGGATATAGTGGTTGTGCTTGAAAGTGTTAGTGACGAAATCGGGGTGTCAAGAGGGCTACCTACATGAGACCGCAGAGGAACACTGCGCGGACGCCCCAGATGGTTCGCTTGGGAAGTTGCACCCTCGCAATGTAGATAAGCGGCGCCATGGTGTAGAGTAGGTCGGTCGCTATGTTGACCGCAGCACCCGAGTATCCAGAAATCACACGCGGCTTCGCATCCCAGCAAGAGCCCGGTTTCATTCCGGAGACATCCCAATGCTTGGTGTATGGCGTGCACTCGCCGAATAGAATGACGGTAGGAAAGACGACGTTGACGCCGACATGGATCACGACGGAAAGCCATATGATAATCCGGAAGGTTCGCGAGAAGTCGAGCATGAAGATGTAGGCGCAAACACTCAGCTTGATCAAAGCCATGCCATATAGGTTAAGCAGCTGACCCAGCCAGAGCATGTAGAGGTATGTCTCCATGTTTTGAGGTGTCAATATCGGGTCCCAGACGTGCCTGCCGCCCCCAACTTCAGCCATTTTGTAGCAACATGCTGCGCCTGCGACAGCTATGACCTGAAGCTTATTAGCAAATGCCTGAAACTCTTACTTGACCGCGACTTACTTGTCCCGTCCATAGGAGATGGTCGGTTAGTAGGAAGTAATTCCTGTTCTTCCAGTTGATGCCCAAGCGGAGTATAACGAATATCGAGCTGAAGATGATCAAGGTGATGATGGGTATCTTGAGCGCATTGGAGCGGTCGTCCAAAGGAAGTCCCTCCGGTGTTGTGGGTACACCCATTGCGGATGGAAGAATGTAAAGAGGATGAGACACGGAAAGATAAAGATGCCCAATGAAATTGGCTGACCGGAGACCTCTCCTCGAAATGAGCTTCTGCTGATCACCTGAGATGCTATGCAGGCTGATGCAGAAACGGGCCGGGTGGACGTGCTGTTATAATTGCTCTGTTAACGTTCTGCAGATAGCCAGACATAAACGGCGGAGTGGCCGACCGATGTCAAACTCAGCCAATCCCGTAAGACGCAACGAAGCATGCAGGAGGCGGTTAAACCCTATTCCTACGACTGTGCGCCGAGGACTAGCGCACATCACCGTGGCAGGTCGTTAGTCAGGATGCGTTCATGCTCGGACATCGTGGTCCAGATCTCCACTGATCAGCTTGAAGGAGGCAGCCGAGCCGCAAGGCTCCGCAGATCAAACATATCTCCTCCTCTTCTTGCGCAAGCTCTGAAAGAGCCAGACGCGCACGGTCGGGAGACCTTCCACAGCCACTCCCAATTTGTCTTCTGGAAACAAACCCAACCAAACTCTTGCATGCTGCTAACCCACAGCCCCGAGATTAGGTTCATCGTGAGTTATGAGCGGAGCCAGCAAGCACGACATCTGTCACTCGGTTAGCCGTCGTGGCATGGGCTAAAAGGTTATGATGCGCGCCGTTGCACGAAGGTTTAGCTCAGGCGGGCGCCGATGCCAGGCCATCAGGCTCGAAACGGCCTTGTCAAGTAGTATGAGTAAACAGACAGCGAGTATATCGAGTGTCCATCAATTCGAGCGCATCAAATGTCCCTTGCACTCTCCAATGTGAGCAGCCGACGCGAAGTCCCTGTGACGATGTCATATTTAGTGAACGGGCCGAACGGGTGCGACAGCACCGGCTTGTTGCTCGCTCTTCGCTACCGCAATAATTCTAGTACAGCGTGGGTGCCCGCAGCAGGAAAGGTTGACAAGCGACGGTTGCTGAGCTGGTGAAGTTAGTGATGCCGCCAGGTTTGTGTCTTTGTGTGGCTAGTGTCAGATAGGAGCGCACTAGTCCCGATTGAGCCTCCTCCGGCCGCCACCTATAATCTAGACGACTGCAAACCTAAACACTCGTACGCCGAAGCATAATAATCGACCTAACGACGACCCGCAACAGCGCGACAGCAGGATGAGGACGCTGGAGATTTTCACCAGTACGGCTCTTGCGACATGACAGCCGTGGCCCCTGCATTCCCGCGGTTGTACCATGGGCCGCCGCTTCGCCATCACCACACCGTCGGTCTCGCCCTTTGAACTATCGACTACTATTTGGTTCGCAGGACAAAGCGCTGCACCAGCCAGGGTAAAATCTCCTCATCAGCTCGCGTGGCGCACGTCATACGACGATTCACGTGGTTGTTACGGCGGGAGCTGATAGTCGACGCCACGTTAGCTGTACTTGCCAGATATCGATGACTGCAGCTCTAGGCTTGTCGATAGCCGGACAGATTGACAGGATCATTGGGCTTACCGTTTCTAGTCGACTACAGTTATACTTTTCAGCAAGGTTTGCGGATCTCTACGTTGTTCCCGCGCAGGATCGATCCAAGAACCCGGGCAACATGCTGCATTGAGCACTGCAGAGTCTGGTACCTTTGAGCGCCAGTTACTCCACGAGAAAAAGTCGTTACGCAACGCCCAGCGGGTAGTATAGAACTGCCATGGCATGCCGAAGCTCGTTTATTCGCAAGCGAAACACTTCAGTAGCTTCGCGTACTCAGGGGTGGCCCGTCCGTCAGCTACTTGACAAACGGATCAGTCCTGGTATAAACCTTCGACGATCCGTAATCTTAGCTCTGGACGCACCACTCACCCTTGCGCCATTCGTCTGGTGCTCATACACTCCTTCTGTTCATAATTTCTAATATGTCTCTTCTTCTTGGGGGCATTTTCTACCTTGCGTCTTTCGTGCCGCGCGTGTTGGACCCGTCCTCACCGGGTAGCAGCAGCGGCGAGCCAGATGTTGGAGGGCAATCGTTCGACTACATCGTCGTTGGTGGCGGGTTGACAGGCCTGACAGTTGCCAACCGCCTCAGCGAAGACTCAAGCCGTGAGTAACCACATCCGGCGTTGACATATGGACCTAACATCCTCAGGTACTGTTCTCGTTATCGAAAATGGATATGTCGTCGACGATGTCACCACTCAAGTACCTAGCTTCGCCAACAGTGTCAACGCAAATCTCATGTACGACATCACGTCTGCATATGACACGAACACAGGCGGTACTCATCCTGTCTGGGTGGGTAACGTTGTTGGTGGTGGATCTGTAGTCAACGGTATGGCCTTTGACCGAGCATCTGCCGCCGACTACAATGCGTGGGAGCAACTGGGTAACAATGGCTGGAACTTCAACAGCCTCTTATACTACTTCAAGAAGTCGACCACATTCACGCCGCCGACAGCGAACAACGTCAAGAGCTTTGGCACTACGTATGACGCATCGTACTATGGCACCAGCGGGCCGATACAAGCATCGTTTCCAAACTTCGAGTACGAAGACACAAAGACCATCTGGGCAGCATACAAGCAATCAGGCGTGCCTTTGCCCAGAGAACATGCTTCAGGGAGGGCAGTGGGTGCCTTCTGGATACCCACAGCTCTGCGACCAAAGACTCAGACACGATCGCATGCGAAGAACGAATACTACGACCCTGTCAAGACCCGGAGCAACCTCGTACTGGTAACCGGAAAGACTGTCAACGAGGTCCTCTTCGACAAGGGCCTCCTCACTGGATACACAGCCAATGGTGTCCAATTCAAATCGCGAACGGATGGCTCGGTCAAACAAGTCTACGCAAAGCGCGAAGTCATCATGGCTGCTGGCTCAATCTTCACACCGCAGATTCTTCAGCTCAGCGGTCTTGGACCAAGCAGCGTGCTTAAAGCTGCGGGCATCAACGTGAAGAAGAACATGCCTGCTGTTGGCGCCAATATGCAAGACCACCCTAACGCGAACATGGTGTTCGACCTCAAGAACCTGGCATTTCCCAACATCTACAGCGGCGCAGACCCCACTTATAACGCTACAGTATGGTCAGAGTACGACACCAGCAGGAGCGGTCCCCTCACGCAAGCCCATGGCAGCAGCCTAGCCTTCCTCAGTCTGCAGACAGTTTGCGAGAATTGGAACCAGATTGTGCAGACTGTCAAGTCACAAAACGTCCGTAGCTACCTTCCTTCGGTGTATGACGACTCCTCTCTGCTACGCGGCTTCACCAAGCAACGCGACATCATCGCTGGTCTCCATAGTAGCGCCGATGCTGCTGTTGGCGAGTTCCCCATGGTACCTTTCGGTCTCGCCATCAGCTCCCTGCAACGCCCCCTTTCCCGCGGAACTGTCACCATCGACCCAAGCAACAAGTACGGCAATCCCGTTGTCCAGTTCAACGCCCTTCAAAACCCCGTCGATCGCCAGATCATCGCGGGAATGGTCCGATGGACGCGCAAACACTGGGCGAATCCTGAGCTCAAGAAGTTCTCTCCGGTCGAGCTCACTCCCGGCACCCAGGCGCAGACGGACGATGAGATCATCAATGACCTGGTTCAGCAAAAGGCTCTCCAGGCTTCTTTCGCACACATGTCTGGTAGCTGCGCGATGATGCCGGAGTCGCTCGGTGGGTGCGTGGGTAGCGATCTCACTGTGCACGGCGTGAAGGGTCTCAGCATCGTAGATGCGAGTATCATCCCATTGATCCCCGCGACACACTTGCAAGCGACTATGTACGCTGTCGCAGAGAAGGGAGCTGATTTGATCAAAGCCCGTAACGCTTTCGACATTCTCAATCCCTTTGGTCTTCCTACTTTTAGGAGTTTCTTTCGCTGGTAGGAGTAGCCTGTAGTGTAGAACAAAATCACATACTTTCCTTGATGCCATCATGTTACCTATGAAATTACTGCCCGTGATGCTACATGATGACCTTTCTCGTCTACGTCACTTGCCGTTGTTCTAGTCCCCTGCATCTGATCGTCAACACGACCAAACTAGCTATGAACTGACAGTTCCCCCCAGAAGCGCATGCGTCAGAGATCCTTCAACTAGGCTCTAGTGCTTCGTGTGCACGGTCATCCCCGCACAGTTCGTTCGCTGCAATCAGGCTAAAGACGGGAAGGGTGATCAGGCACGAAGCGGTAGATCTTGAACCGCATGCTTGGGAACAGTGAAATGACATGCATAACCCAACAAGAAAAGCTGCGAGAACAATTGCAACCATACGTACGTACTCAAAGGTGCCGATATCCCAAGACCACGTCCACAGCTCCAACCTGACAAACCCGAGTCCCTTTCGCATTCAACCCCATTTAGCCGTCGCACTACCTAGCTCACAAAGCCCGTAGCGACTTTCGGCACAGCGTAGCCCTTCCAGACCTCGAAGTTCGCGCTCTTAGCTTTGCTTAGGTCAAATACCGCTTGCCCCTGCCCCGTATGCTTCGATACACTAGAAGCGGGATTCGTCTTTTGGGCCGGCGCTGTCGGATTGAATGCGAACCCGAGACTTGGTGCTGTATCAGTTGGCTTGAACGTCGTGCCGTCGGTTTGAATGCACTTGGAGCAGAGGAATGTGTAGGTCCAGTGCGTGCTGTTGATGTATGTGCCGTTTGCAATTGGAATTTGCGTGAAAGATCCGGTTGCGACGGCCGGGGAGGTGTATTGACTGCTGGCTGTTAGCATCACTTTGCCACTGTACTTTTTATCTTGGACGTACGCAGTCTTCCTAAAGCTGCCCACTACAGTTTGAGCGTTTGGCCAAGCGACGATCAGGAGCTTGTTGAGCATCCCACCTCCGAGAGAAACACCGCTCCACCCCGTGCCTTTGCCCCCGATAGTCGCGATGAAGTCAGTGTTTCCAGTGGCGTTAGCTGGAAGTGCAAGACCGAAGAACATGCCGCTACTGTGCTGGAGGGTGTTGAATGTGATGCCTGATTTGGTATCGGTATACGGGGATGGTGTTTGTGCAGCCGCAAGTGTTGCGAGAACGCCGAGGATGAGACTAGAGCACTTCATCTTCTCGATAAGGAAAGTATGAGAAGAGTACGTTTCGGAGGGTTGGCGCCCGTCGAAGGCTTTCGCGCATGTCTTTAACGACCTTTTTCCTGTAAGTCTACTCCTTCGAGAACCCTAGATACTGAGTTCATATCCGCCCCAGATATAGTGCAGCTTTGCAGGAATCTAAAACACGTGGATTCAATGTCTATCCCGCGTTCGAAGCATATCCGCTAAGTGCTGGGCTTGTTACGAGACATCCGACTGGGTTCTGGATAGATGATACTCGGTAATACATGGTGGGAGATTGGTGGAGAGCTGACGGATCCCCAAGGCCGTGAAACGAGGGAGATGCATATGTTGAGGAAGATGAGTGCAGCATATATAGGCTGTTGAGTGTCGAATACGTGTGCTGCAATCCGCCTGGTTTTGGAGATTACCGAGCAATCTGGACATGGCTGTAGTATCGGTATGCATTAAACCAGTAGAGATGCCTCTGAGCCAGCGAAGAACAACACGATCCGGAATATTAACTAACCGATAGAGTACACGACTTGAAGTCTTCTTATGGTGTTGCAGCGCTCGTGCCGTCACATTACCTTGGCTTCTCCGGTTCAAGCGTCTTTGAAAGACTGACTATCATGCTGTCATTTCTAGTGAGTTTTTTTCGTACCGTTCATGGTGATTTACTTGCGCATCGGTGGTTACGAGTTTGCTACACGGTAAGGCAACGATGCCGGTCCTTATAATCACCATCTTAGCATCTAACCTCGCGAAGTGCGGATGGCGGTCGTCGCTTCAATGAGTAATAGCAGCTCTAGATGATGTCGCCGTACTGTAGAAGTAGTCGCTGCCGTTACAATCGCGTCGTATGCGCCTCTGGAGTACGGAGACGCGTCGCCATTGTCGAGGCGATCTGAAAACAGGTTGGAGCGATCCGCGCACTAGCCTTGGACTCGAATATTGGTTCCCTCGGTCGGGTACGCTTCCCGCAGATGATGATGATGACGGAAGGAATTCTGGGGGCTGGGATCGCTTTTGGCCCCCACACCACCCATTCATGCCCGCTTAGTCAGCATCGCTAAAGGATCCCGAGGTCTCTCGGACGAACTTCTGACCTCAGACATCCATCATCTAGGCACCGTGCTGCAAGCCACATCACCGCCTACTCGCTGGTAGTCATCAAGAGGTCTGCCGTCAGAAGGTATCCGTGAATCACGCGACGTTTAACGATGGCCTGGTCAAGGAAGGTTCTCTTGCGCCGCGTTCTTTCTCCACTCGCATCTCAGCCTTACCTTTGATGAGACCCGCTAAGGTTTCTGTTGCTCCATCGTCGCATTTGCGCAGTCTACAAGATCATGGCCGCATCGGAGCGGTCGACTCAGAGTATACTCAGGAAGACCTTTGTTGATCCTTTTCGGCTGCAAAAGCTGCGGCGCAAGTCCTCCGCACCCACTACCGCGCCCGCCAGCCCGCCGGCAACACCCGACCAGGATGACCCACTGGCAACGTTACCCTTACTGCAGTATGGCTCTCTAGACCCAAATAAGAAGAGCGTCAGGCTTCTGGAGATACTGCCAGCACCTGAACATGAGCCCATTCAGGCAACACTATCCGTCTGCGACCTGGACGATAAGCCTACCTTCATCGCACTATCTTACATGTGGGACAAGGCTGGCGAGAAGAAGTACATCGACATCCAAGGATCGAAGTTCGTTGTCGGAGAGAGCCTCTGGAACTTTATACAGCAATATCGGAGGAAGCAGTACCTTCGACAGTGCTGCGAGAAGGATCCAGGCAAGGCCGTACCCCTGTGGATTGACGCTATCGCGATTGATCAGAGCAACATACCGGAGCGCAATCACCAAGTCTCGCTCATGCGCGATGTCTACACTGGAGCGCAATCTGTCATAGTGTGGCTCGGACTTCACCAAGGATACGAAGAGTTGGCTTTCATGCTTGCACGGCATCCTGACCTCCTCAGAGTCGAAGAGTTCCATAATGCGCTGGCGAATGTCCTTAACAAGCCATATTGGAGTCGTGTGTGGGTAGTCCAAGAGTTTGTGTTGGCACAGTCGGTTGAGATATGGTGTGGCGACCTCAGTGTGGGTGCTGCGACAGTCGAAGGCATCTGGCGCGATGGGCTTGCGTCAGCACCAGTCGCATCTCCAACAAGCGCTATCTATACAAGTCGCGGCTATCTGCTGTTCAAGTACCGGAAAGACTTCAAACGCACGAAGCAATACCGGAGAGAGATGCTTGGTCGCCGCAACAGCAAGACCCTGAAATCGACATTTCGCTTACGCGATCTCCTGCAAGCCTTTGCATTATCGGAGAGCTCTGTAGTGTACGATAGAGTCTACGGATTCCTGGGAGTTGCATCGACTGGCCGTGGAGAGAGGATTGTGCCTGACTACAACAAAGCACCTGTCGAGCTGCTCGTCGATGTGCTTCGCAACCAATGTCACGAAGATCCTAGGAGAGGAGACTCGGACGACTATCGTTTCTTGACGTTCCTCATGCAGGCGCTAGGTGTCTCGCGTGAGACCCTTGCACAGCATGTCCTAAAGCTGTGCCCAGATCTGCAGCCACACGTCTACATCATGGCCGCTACGCCCTGCATGACCGCATCAGTCTCCTTCATTAGTACCATTACTGAAGTTGGAAATTTCGTCGATCATGACGAAGCCTTTCAACCAGGCACGTGGAGAGCGACCTGGACGCGATCAAACATGCATCCAAGATCCTTTTCGACCCAAGACATCCAGGACCTCGGTGACTACGTCACTAAAGGGGACACGCGAACGCTGCTGAGCTTTGCCGACCCTCATGTGGCATATGGAAACCCCGGCCCAACTGAAAAAGTACGACAAGCCATGATTGAAGCGTCCGCGGATTTGGTGATCGATGGTCTATCGCGCGCATTTGTCGAACAAGGGCATGACGCCAGTGCCAGCCCACAGCCTGGTGACAATGGAAGCAAAGTCATCCGCAACATCATCTCGCGGAGCATGACGGCGGATGCTGCGGCACTATACCTGGCCGCTAGGAGCAAACTGGCCCGGCGAAACACCGACCAACGACATGCGCGATACACATCCTTTGTGGGTATCAATGGCATCACTGGATTTGCTTGCGGAGGAGGCCCCGGGTCGTACGAGATAGGATCTGGCGACCGCATCTGCATGTTCTCTGGTGTTACGGACGTAAACAACGCGTTCATCCTCAGTCTCGACGCCAGCGGAAAATGGCTGATATCTGGCTTTGCAGTCATACTGTTGCCGGAGTTGCGCACTCCTTCGGTTCTGCGCAAAGGTACCGAGATTTCGACGAAGAGTAGTCATGGCACGGGCGCGCCGGGTAAGCAACAGACAGCGCTCAACGATATGACAATGTGCTTCCACTGTCACCTGAGCGACCTGCTTGAGCTGCAGCGCTGCCAGCTATTGAGCGACGTTCAGATGAGCTTCTTGGTGGAGCAGACCTTGAGGGATGAGGCGAATGGGATGGCTCACCGATGTAAAGAAGGTACTGGGGCTCAAGCTATATTGGAATTCGGACTGTAATAATCGATTGCCATTCGCAAGATTGTTATTTCCAGATAGCTCTTTCAAACCAAAACGACCGTTCTACATGATTGTGAATGTTTGAATCGGTAATAACCTAACAAAAGAAGACAGCATATCATCACTGTTCATCTCTTGCTCCATGCCGGCATTTTGAATCTCAATCCTTTCTGCTTCAAACTCAGAACGGGTTGGGAGGAAGGAATCTCCTGGTATAGTTGGAAAGAAGTATACAGCTCCTTGGTGAGCCATGTTCTTATCATCTGCCTCTTCGTCATTGACCTCGCTGCTTTCCTTGTCGCTGATATCCTCAGAAGAATGCTGGCTATCTCCGCCAGAATCCAAGTAAGTTTCGGCAAACCCAACCCGTTCGAAGGTTCCATTTCCGACTGGTCTTATAATCATGCCGTAATGCCATCGACTTAGGTCCCCAGGGTCGCTAAGATCCTTGCATAAAAACAAGACTATTAAGTCACAACCAGACCCTACGGGAGGCTCAACGCCTTTCCAATCGAAGTCTCTGAAGATATTGCATCGGATACCCGACATCAAGGATACATCTATGGGTGTGGCTGGAACAATCTCCTCCAAGATCGGATACGCTGACTTTGGAAAACGACAGGTCGGTCCTTGTAGCGTTATCCTAGCATTTTCGACTTGCCCTATGTGAGGCAATCCTATGGGTGTAAAGGTCACATCCAGTAGTTGCACGAACTGCTGAACAGGTCGGTCCCGGATGATGTTCTGTATTCCTCCAGATGCGGACGCCCAAGACCATGTCGGTATGCCGCATGTAGAACGAGGACGAGTCTGCAAGAACATGACATGCCAAATCAGGTCCTGGATCAGAGTGTCCTTCCACATCCCTGCAATGTACGTGTCGTGTGGTCGAATTTGCATAACACGCTGGACAATGGCAGCGATGGCGGTAAGGCGGTCACTCTCGTATGTAAGCTGCAATCTTGAATATGCAGCGACGATGCCGTACCAGTCTGAAAGGCTCGTCTTTCTATTAGGGTTGAAGAACGAGGCGGAGGAGTACCACCCGTCCTGTGACTTGAATCTGAAATTGCATGCCCAGAAGATCTGCTCTTGACCAAAGTGAACCATGCGGGGCGACAGCTCTCGCTCTTGATACACCCAAGCTCGGCGCAAGAGTGGCCAACTACTGTGTTCTTGAGATGGTCCAGCCTCTTGCCCAAAAGATGGTATATCCTCTCGTACCTGGAAATCGTGATTCTGCAAAGCTCTGGCTTTGTAACGATCTGGAACCACCGAGTATATGCCTTTCTGACTGCTGTCTGATCCAGTAGCTGCGATAGTGATCCACGACTTTTCATAGATGTCGCCCATAGTGGCAGCCGCCTCTACCCAGTCGTCCGCATCGTCTTGCTTGATACCTTTCAAAAGCTTAGTAATGTCCAATAGCTTGCAAGTGTTGTTACTAACACAAAGCATCAATCCAAAGAAAACGAATTGCTATACTGATACAGATGGAGACAGCGTCTGCGAACGTCTTCGGCAGTTGATCAACCGCAACCCCGCTAGTAAGTCGCTGGTAAGTGGATCTTTTAAGCTTGAACGACGGCCCCTGCGCGCCCCAGCAGTGACTGAGACATGCATATCTACCCTTTTCGACTGTTTCCTCTCGAAGATAAACGTATGCGTCTTGTATCTCAAGAACACGTTTTGGTAGCGCGGTGTCCGAGAAGGTTTGGCATCCAGTATGTGTTTCCGTACACGCGATGAGCCATTGATTCAATCTCTGGGTTGTTTGGCTAGAAGAAGTACGGTCTGGAAGATTTGCATATGGTTGGGACGCCAGTAGTGGTGTGAAAAACGAGTCCCTATCTGGACGAAGATCTTTGAATGTCCACTCGTCAGCTTAAGTTACAATATTGATGTAATATAGTGGCTAGTGGGCAGACCGCTTACCCCTCGACCAGTCCAACCTCACCCAAAGTCCCTCCTCTAAGTACTTGCGTACATGATCCTCTTCGGTATAGGACTTTAGAATTGGCTCTTCCGTGCTACCTGCGCCGTCCCTTTTCGCTCTTTTACGAACTGGACGAAGGAATAACGTGATTTTCAGACAGGAGGAATCGATCGATCTGTTTTGAGTCAATAATGTAATAGAACATTCATCCATTGGCAGTCGATCTTGTCTGAAAGTTGTGACAGCATCGTGTATGAGCGCACATCCCCTGCAACCCGCGGCAGCACCCTTGGCTACATTACTACTAGTCGTCCGCAGTCTGAACAACGCAGAGTCCGGATCTTTGAGTGTTCTATTCGCGTAGAGAAAGTCGGCGAAGTTGCTACAGGGGAGGCGTATGCAGGAGTACACGTCGCCCAGATAGTTCGTCCACTCTACTACGCTCTCTTCCAGGTGATAATCGGTCGTATCCATGAGGGTCAGTCTTCAGTGTCAACGTTTCCGCGACCAGAGAATGCGCGTAACGCTGGGAATACAGTCTATCGACGCGGACAGGCTGCAGATAAACCAGACTGCCAAGCAGCGGGGTTCAGGCTGCAGCTGAGACATGAAGTAGGTGGCTTACACAAGGCTGAATGGACCTACCAACGAACGATGCCATTCCCACTCTAAGCGCAGTCTATTGAAAGCGGAGCCTAATGAGCAACACTGCTTCTGCATTATTATGACAAGGAACAGGTAGACGTGTGATAGTGCTGATATCGTTTCTTGCATTACTCCGCGTGCCTCAGCTGATTGACAACGCGTGATATGACCCCGTAGCCAGATGGCTGTCCGACTCTGTCCCCGAAGCCGTGACGACGTACTCATACACTCTTCACAACTCCAATCTCTACTGCGCCTTCTTCGCCTTCGCCTGCCCACCCCTGAACCCCATACCATAAACATAGACCAGGCTGCCACCCAGGTACGCCGCGAACATAGTCGCCGGCAGCGCAATGACACTGCTAACCAAGATATTGGTATCGCTAGGCACCATGCCGGGGTTGCTCCTCCTTGTCCACCAGTTGAACGCCGCGCCCAGTACCGTCACATCGTTAATGACAGCGTGTAGAGCGCCAACCTGTGCCTTCCTTGACTTCAAGCCGTCGCGCTTGACAAGTGGTATGAACTCGTACATGCCGGTCGCGACCGCCGGGGCGGAGAAGAGGAGCGTGAGGAGCGTGGTGTAGTAGGAGAGGAGCGGGAAGATGGAGGGGTTGATGGCGATGTCTAGGGTTTTGACTGCGGATTGGTGCGTTAGATATGTGACCAGATGGATGGATGATTGAAGTGAAGGACTTACAGGTCGAGGCTACGGCGCCGGAGGTCGGCGCATATTTGGAGAGGAAGTAGACGGCATCCAGAGCACCCGTGAGGAAGGTGGTGGTGATGGGGAAGTGCACTGTCGCTGGGTGTGTTGGGTGGCTCATCTTGGTATTTGGAGACAGCGAATTGCAATTGCGAATGATTTTACTGGGCGATGAGCGGATGGATAAAGGTATATTTCATGTCGCAGGAAGATGGACTGTGTGCGCCGCAACTGCAGCGGAGAGCCGGACGCCTCGTGCCCCGTGCAAACGCGCAAACATCTTCGGCTTACGCTGTGTCGTCATTGACTCCGGGACTCAGAGAGGCGTGCCGCGAGGGGATGGACAAACACGCGACTAGCTCGCGTGGGGCGGGCGGATCTCGGGAGGCCCGTCAGCGCTTTCCCGGTGCTGTGATTGGCTGACTACCACGTTTTGGGTAGTCCGACTCGGACTCCCGATCGACGACACGCTATTTCAATCTGGACGCTGCATTTCCTTACCGTAGGAAGTCATCTCTGGATTTGTGCGTCCTCGAATAATACTGTTCGGTGCTCCGTCTTAGCGAGGACGGTGCGGATGTGTCGGGAATGGAGTACATCCATGGATGCGTTCCTTCACCGCGTTTCTCACATACATCTGGACAAATTGCATCTTCACTTGTCATCTCGTTCCGTCGCGTTCCTGTCAGAGCACTAGAATGTAAAGAGCTGTCTTTCCGTCAATTGCAGTACCAGGCATTGTTTCGCTTCCATGCCGTTAAAGCGAGATCAGCACAACGCTTGGTCTCCGACGCGACTGACCATTAGCGTCTAAGTGCCCACGGTGTACTGCGAGAGGATGTAATCTCGCCAACTCTCTATCTGAACACTGAAGCTGGATTCCCATTGGGCAGACGGCTGTACCTTCCCACTCAGTCACGACCCCGCTCCAAGCAAGGGTTGAAAGGTTACACAAAGCTACGTACTTCAAGATAAGGCAATTAGGCAGTCATCCAAAATGTACGACGCCTTGCCTATGGGTAGTGAGCTACCGAGATGTCGCATCGGCCCTCATGTCATCAGCTAAAATCCCTCATCTCGCCATTGCTCGCGCCGAAAGCATCGCGCTTCTTCACCTGCTCCATTCTGTTCCCACACCGCCGTCTTCGAATCAATACACTGCTACACTCTCGGAGCAGGACTACTCACTGTCTTTCAAGAAGGAGCGAGAATTGACTAGCACACTTGCCTTTCTCTCGTGTACGAAAGATGACCCAGATCGCGTTCCCGCTGTTTGCATCAAGCAGAACACGGCAACGGCATCAATAAGCGTTCTAATAGCAGTGAACAAACGCAACGCACAAGGTGGCAACATAGTATTACGGGAGTTAGAGAAGAGTCTTGAGAGCATCTTTGCCATCCTTTCGCGGGTGACGAATCGTACGTGATAACATTACTTTCCCTGTTCAAGACTGATCAAACTGAGCAGGAGACCGTTCTCTTGACATTGAACATGAGATCTTTATGTCGATCGTCACGATGTGCTCACGTCGTATTCTCAGTCGTCTTAGATTCATTTCCAATGCTTGGAAGAAGCCAAAACAACCCTTAACGGAAGTTTTGCAAACTGCAATACACAGTCTTAACCAACTCGGGAAGGAAAAACTTGGTGCCCTTTTCCACGACGCGATACTGTTCACAGAGAAGGCAAAGCATGTGATACGGCTAGTCGGTATATGGAACAAGCACCAAACAACTCACGACCTGAGCGAACTCGTTCATGGGATCCACAACTTACGAACAGCGGTAGACATTGGGCCTTTGCTAGCCATCATACCAAACAGTATGATGGTCCCAAGCTCAAGAAGCAACCTGGTCAACATCATTAGCAAAGTCGCGAGGTACCGTGAAGCCGCTCATTTCCTGCACCGAACAGCGAAGAAGTATCCAATAGTTCAGCGCATGAAGGCCGTACCTGCCGATCTACCTGGAACCTTCTTTGATCTCGTCCCAACAAGCTTCAATACCCCAAATATTGCAACCAGGCTTAAGACAATCGATCCTGTGTACCAGAAGTCTCAAATCAACTACATTTGCAACCTGCTAAACACTACGGAGTTGCAAGCAAACGAGACTATTGCGGCTCAGATGAAGAAGACAATGACGGAGGCGAAGATACACGCTGAAATTCAGCTTCTCTACTACTGCGAAGTCAACGACTTGCGTCCAACACCTCGAGTGATATGTTCGAGCAAGGACGCTTGTTATCTCTGTAACGCGTTCATAACCGCGCACGGGAAGATGCACATGCCTAGATACCACGGCCGATTGTATCCTGGATGGCGATTGCCGCTGTGTTCAGCTCTCAAGGCCACGGAGATCAGGTTCAATGCCGTGTTGGACCACCAGCTTAGAGAAAGCCTTTACAGCATTGTTTCGAAGCGGCGCAAGACTGTATACCCGGATCCCAATGAAAGCACGCTGCTCACTCTCGCCGCCTCGACTTCAACGCTGCGCAGTTCGTTGCTATCAAGAGCAACAAAGAGGGACATAGAGGCTGTGCAACCCCTATCACATGACGACGCCGTTCAAGGGGATTCTTCGGAAACGTCGAGTATTTCGACAGTCAAAGCGCCAGTAGAAGAGGTGCAGATTGCAGGGTGTGCGACGAACGACACCTGCGTCAAAATGGAGCAAGAGGCGAACGCGGAGAGTTTACCGGTGAATGACACTGCTACAGAAGTAGTCCCGGGTTACTCTCACAGCTGTCGGGCTATGCCACTCGGACACGACAACGGCGACGTCGTGGCGCTTGTTCCAGGCCAACCGTTATCGTGCATCATCGCAGCTGGCAACACGTCGCCATTCTTCTCTACAGGGTCTCTAGAGACGCAGATCGAGTATCCTATCGAAGAAGCGCAGATGGACACCGACGGTACCCCAAAAGACGTTGAATACGATCTAGAATGGGTGGTAGAGCGTGAATCAGGACGACGGTATGAGCATTTAGCAGCGCCGATAATCGACGCGGAAGGACTAGAGGGTGAGTCTACGTATGAGCTAGACGACCAGAATAGTCTTTTCTTTGTAGCTCGAGGCGTTCTGATGAAGATCAGGGTGCGACGGGGAGATGCTGGACATTCCGAGTGATGGTATTCGTAAACGAGAGACCATGATATGTGGTGATGATCAAGTCCAGATTGAAGCACATCTGATGTTTATGTCAAGTCGTGGGTTGTGAGGAACATGAGTGAGAGATGAGCGGGGTGAGCGCCACACGTGGCTGTGCTGTGGCGCACTAGCGCATGACGCGCCTGCCTGCATTCCCACCCAGTCAACTTTCCTGCGCGACTTCCAAGGTTGTTTAATCTGCAATCACGCAAACATACCACACCTTCCCTCACCGTACACATATCACATCTCACCCACACATAATCGGATTGAGCTACCCGAAAGAATTACTGGAGGTCTAAGTGAAATCGAAAGGTAGGCGCTTCCAGGGTTGCATTGCCCCTCCGAAGCTTCGGGAAACAGGCACTATGTTTTGGCTGCACAGTATAACACTGACACTTCCTCCTACAGCGACACACTACCCCTCTATATACTGCAATACCCCGATCACCAGACATGACCTCGACCGCGCTCATCGACGCCGACATGGCGCCCACGCTCCAGTCCATCCTCGACCAGAAGACGCTGCGGTGGATATTCGTTGGCGGCAAGGGTGGTGTAGGAAAGACGACAACCTCCTGCTCCCTCGCCATCCAGCTCGCAAAGCACCGCAAGTCGGTCCTCCTCATCTCGACCGACCCCGCCCACAACCTCTCGGATGCCTTCAACCAGAAGTTCGGAAAGGACGCGCGCCTCGTCAACGGCTTCGATAACCTCAGCGCCATGGAAATCGACCCCAACGGCAGTATACAAGACTTGCTGGCGAGCGGAGCGGAGGAGGGCCAAGACCCCATGGCGGGCCTCGGCGGTATGGGCAGCATGATGCAAGATCTGGCCTTTAGCATTCCCGGTGTGGACGAAGCCATGTCGTTCGCCGAAGTGCTCAAGCAAGTCAAGTCCATGTCCTACGAAGTCATCATCTTCGACACGGCGCCCACGGGCCACACGCTACGCTTCCTTCAATTTCCCACCGTTATGGAGAAGGCCCTCTCCAAAGTTTCGCAGCTCTCGCGCCAATTCGGGCCCATGCTCAACTCTTTCCTTGGTGCGTCTGGCAGACTACCCAACGGACAAAATATGGACGAGCTGGTTGAGAAGATGGAGAACCTGCGCGAGACAATCGGAGAAGTCAATGGCCAGTTCAAGGACGCCGACCTCACCACCTTTGTGTGTGTCTGCATTCCCGAGTTCCTGAGTCTGTACGAGACGGAAAGGATGATCCAGGAACTCAACAGCTACGAAATCGACACGCACTCCATTGTCGTCAACCAGCTGCTCTTCCCCAAGGAGGATAACCCCTGCGAGCAGTGCAATGCGCGACGGAAGATGCAGAAGAAGTACCTCGATCAGATTGAAGAGCTCTACGACGAGTTCAACGTGGTCAAGATGCCGCTGCTGGTTGAGGAGGTGCGCGGCAAGGAGAAGCTCGAGAAGTGGGTATTGCACACCGACTCAGGATGCAGTGTACTAACAGCGATTCCAGATTCAGTGAAATGCTCGTCAAACCCTTCGTCCCACCGCAGTAGGCCCGTGCCGTTCTCAAACGCGGTAACAAGTAGCCTAGATTTGAGAGCCTCAACCCCTTTGGTACCGCTTTGGGCCTCACGGTACATTTCTCTTTTGCCGATTTCTCGCCGTCTCACCCTTGTACATCTTGCGATACCATGTGGTTCTGCGATTTCGCGTATTTCGCTTTCTTCCCCACACATCACGACTCAAGCAGCACGGAGTTCTGTACCTTTAGCGACTAGCCCCGATCTATCGCAGCCGGTGGAAATGAAAGATTCTGCCAAAGCAGGAAAAAATTTGAAAGCCTCGTTCTCCATATGCGTACATGCCCGTGGACAGCTGACTTGAAATGCAGCACGCGACTGGGAGGATTCGGAGATATACGTTAGCCGCTGAACCAGGAACGCCAGTGCCTGGGGTGCATTCAGCCCACCAAACACAATTATCGGGACTGTTGCGCACCCCGCATAAGTACCGTGCACTAGCCCAGAAGGGCGCTGACACCGACGTTTCTTGCTTCTACACCACCACATGAGTTCGGGGTACAAACAGCTTTTGGTCTGCTCCGTGATGTTGTTGTTGAGGTACCTTCCTGTCCACGTTAGCGAAAGCCACGAGGCGCTTCTAAATTGCCTACGTCATGCTCTTACCCCGCAACATCCAGCACCACCAAATGAGCACTACACCTCCATCACGACAAATACCCGTTTGTCGCGTGCAAGCAAGTTCCGCGCATGCCGGCTTATACAAGCACCGCAGTCGCACATGCTTAGAACGCGCTGACAGCTGAACGCAGTGCAACAAGCAAAAACGATGCCCTCTCCATACATGACCAGAAGAAAGCATCTCCCTTTCCAATACCTGACGGTCTATCGCTGATGTCAGGCTATTATACCTCGGTATTTACATTCATTGGCTGTCACACCAAGCTGTTACTTGTGGCTGAATGCCGGTAAACGCCTTCTTTCATGCATGCTGCATGCGGTAGTGTGCGGGATCATGCGTTCGTTTCGTCGCGTGCACACAAAAGCGCCGAAGAACGTCGACTAATCGGTTTGGAAAGGAAGGCGACGCACCAAACGTACGAATGAAGTAGGTGGGTCAGTCAAAACGTGTAGTTCGACCGACAACAAACGCATTTCTACCGATAAAGCCGACGAACTGCGAAAGGTGGCGGTGGATGTCTCGTCGCGGTCTCTCTCTTTATGCGACGCCGATCTCGAGGCTGAGCACATCCGGCATCTCCAACAACCGCATTCCACCATCGAGGTTTCCGTGGCGTACATCCAGCCCAGCGGCGAAATGTCTAATCTTAGGATAGCCACGTTGGGCACAGACATCCCCTGGACAAGCGCCAGAACAAGCGTCATCTCACCCCGGTACCCGTAGCTTTGGTGTGAGTGCCGATCACCAGGATGGTCCCACTACCTGGTCCGTTTACTTTGACCGCCGGGAATACTCAGCGACAGGGCTTGGAAGGACCTGGTGTGTGGAGGTTAGTAAAGATGGCGTGGGTAAGTATATAGTCTGGTGTGTTTCACGCGAGTGTAGGTTTGTCAGGCTGTGTGCGGTGGATTCTCTCACCTTGTGCTTATATCGGGTTATTTGTCTTGTCGTCGGTATATTCTTTGTTGTATATTGACGTTGACCTGACCGTTTCGACACACCCGTTAATCAACATGGCACCTTCTGTCCTCCGTCTAGGAGCCCTACTGCTCGGTGCAGTTCACTCTGTCACCGCAGCTCCCGTCGAAATCGAAGGCAGAGGTACATCCACTCCCCCCAATCCCATCTTCACCAGCACTCTCACTAACATACCTTCAGCCGTATCTTCCACTCTCCTCTCGCAACTCGAATTCTACTCCCAATACTCCGCCGCCGCCTACTGCCTCGGCAACAACAACAGCCCCAACACAAAAGTCACCTGCCCGCAAGGCAACTGCCCCCTCATCGAAGCCGCCACCACAAACACCCTCTCCGAATTCGAAAACAGCATAAAATCCGACGTAACGGGTTTCGTAGCCACAGACTCCACAAACAACCTCATCGTCATCTCCTTCCGCGGCTCCCGCAGCGTCCGCAACTGGATCACAAACGTCGCGTTTCCAGTACTACCAACAACCATCTGCCCGACATGCAACGCCTCAACAGGTTTCTGGAACTCCTGGCTCGAAGCACAGAAACCCGTACTAGCAGCGCTAGCCACAGCAAGAAAGCAGTATCCTACCTACCGCATCGTAGCAACTGGCCACTCCCTCGGCGGCGCACTGGCGAGTCTAGCCGCAGGCTACCTACGATCAACAGGCACGACCGTAGACCTATACACATACGGCGCGCCGAAGATCGGGCTGGCGGGCGTGAGCGACTACATCACTAAGAGCGGGATGGGCGAGACGTATCGTGTTACGCACAAGAACGATCCGGTGCCTAAGTTGCCGCCGGCGCTGTTGGGGTACAGGCATATTAGCCCGGAGTACTATGTTACTAGTGGGAATGATGTGCAGCCTACGGCGGGGGATATCAATATGTTGACTGGGAATCTGAATTTGAAGGGCAACGAGGGTGACTTCGGCGTCGATGTTGACGCGCATTTGTGGTACTTTGGCGAGATCAGCGCGTGTGAGGGACAGCAGGGGATTGAGATTAAGGCTTGATGAGTCTATGATGTTTATGAGTATCTTCTCTAATGTATATATTGCTTCCAAAAGTCATGTGCTGAGGAATCGTGAAGGGTGGCGTGAGTGTAGATGCACAGTCACGAATTCGGTGAAGACACTTATGAACTCAGATATTAGTATATGAACACCTCGATTCATCTTGTACAATTACAAATGCAACACACAAACACCCACCCATACCGCCGTGGACGGATCAAAGCTCAACATACCCGTACCGGGGGTGTAGTGCGCTAAAACACGCTGGCCCGTCTTTATAACGCCAAAACACCGCAACATGCTGCCCTCCTACGCTGACGCATCAGAAACACTACTTCTTCTTGCCCTTGCCCTTGCCCTTGGTCGCCGAACCCTTAGTCGCCGAGCCATTTGTCGCAACGCTGCTTGCCCTCGATGGTGTCGCCGATGCCGATCCGGCCTTGCCCTTGACAGTGTCGAGCTGCTTGTTCTGGCATCTATTAGTATACGCCATCGTCCACAGGTTCAAACTCAACATACCTTGACACCATTCTTAGACTTCTTCTTCGGCTGCTCCTCTTCCTCCTCCTCCGTCTCCTCTTCCTCGTACCCGCGCTTGCCATTCTTGTTCTTGAGATCGCCCTCGCCGAGCTCGCGCACGATAGCCGAGATGAGCGTGGTGCAGCGACGGCCAATCTCCTGCGGTGTGCGGGAGAGGAAGAACCAGTCGAAGCGGAAGAGGGGCGATTCGCGGATCTCGTCGCGGATCTTCTCGTAGATGTACTCGCCTTCGACGCCGTGCTTGTGCAGCATGACGACGAGGAACTTGTCTTCTTCCTCGGTGTACACCTTCTTGTTGGTGGTGGATACGGTGTACTTGATCTGCATCTGCTGGAGGGGCATGCGGTACATGCCAATCTTCTTCGCGATGAGTCGCTTCTTCTCTTCCGACTGTCGCACACGGAGCTCGCCCTCTTCGATGACACCCAAATGCTTTTGCCAGTTGTCCAGCGACTTATACTTCTTCCAAAAGACCTTGGCGTAAGCTTTGATCTCGTCGGCGTCTTTTCCGTCGACTTCTTCCGAGATGCCCTCGTAGTTTTGGCGACCGTACTTGGCGCTGCCGTTGAGGAACTGTTGGAAGTCACGCTTGTTCCATTCAGGGAAGCCCTCTTCGATCAGGCGTTCTTTCTCAGCCTTCTCCTCTTCTGTCAGTGGCTCCGCATCATCAATCTCCTGCTGCGCAAGTTGTTGATCGGCCTCGCGGGCCTCGAGATCCTCATCTGGACCTTCTGGGAGAGGAGCTTTGAGGTTGTTCTCCTTGCGGTACCATGCGGTCTCCTTGTCTTGGAGCTCGGAGAGTCGCTTGGGGAAGAACTGGTAGTCGTGGATGGTGATCTGCTTGGGCGCACGGGGTATCCTGGGTTGCTTATTCTCGGTTCGCCCGCCAGTGACCAGCGTCTTGCGGTAGTAGGAGTCGATGCCGTAGTTTTGTTCCTTGCGCTCACGCTTCGAGGGGTTGATCCAGGAGATGCCAATTTCCTTCTTGCGTGGTTGAAATGTCTCGCCATTCCACTCGTAGGTTGAGTCCGAGGTGAACTTTTGGAGATCGTCAAGACCGAGCGTCTCGTACCTCTTGTTGAGCTTCTCCGTCATCTCTTCACCGCGACGCATGACAGCCTCGAAGTCGTCATCAGCAAGCTCGCCGTCAGCTGCTGGACCGACGGGGCCCTTGCTTGCAAACACCTTCTCGGCGCCGTGCTGAATCATGGTCAGGAGCTCGTCCTTGGATGCGGCGTTCTTGACGGGTTGTTGCGAGCGGCCTTGCTGAATGACGAGCTGGTCGAGACGCAGCTTCTGGGCCGCACGTTCAAGCACTTTCTCTTCAATGGCCATCTCGGTGACGAATCGGAAGACGTAGACCTGCTTGGTCTGACCGATACGATGGGCACGGTCCATGGCTTGCAGATCGGCCTGCGGGTTCCAGTCACTGTCGAAGAGGACGACGATATCAGCAGACGTCAAGTTGATACCCAGTCCACCAGCACGGGTAGTCAGGAGGAACAGGAACTTCTCCGACCCCTCCTTATTGTAGTCGTCGATAGCCTGGATACGGTCCTCGTGGGCGGTCGAACCGTCAATGCGGCAGTACTTGTAATCGCGCATGACTGAGTAGTCTTCCATGATGTCTAGCACACGACTCATCTGCGAGAAGATGAGCACTCGACTGCCCTGAGCCTTCATACGTTTCAGCAGCTTGTCCAGCATGACCATCTTCGCAGCGTTGGTGACGAGATGTTCATCGGTAGTGTATGGCGGACCAGGCTCGGCGCCTTCGAATAGGTACGGGTGGTTGCAGCACTTTCGCAGCTGCATGACGATGTTGAGCAGACGGGTCTTGGACTCCTTGTTGCCGGCACCGCCATTAACCGCGTCGATGTCCTTTTCGAGAATCTTCTTGTACCACTGCACCTGCATGTCGGACATGCCCACGTACAGGTTGATCTCCTTTTTCGGTAGAAGCGACTTCTCGACATCGGCCTTGACACGTCGGAGCAAGAAGGGTCGGAGGACCTTGTGGAGTTGTTGGACGACGGCGTCCGAGTCGGCGTTCTGGGAGGTGAACCAGTCGTCGAAAGCGGCGGAGTCTCCGAAGACGTCGGGGAGGAGGAAGTTGAGCAGGGCCCAGAGCTCGTGGAGGTTGTTTTGAAGAGGGGTACCTGTGATTAGCAAGCGGCTTCGAGAGTTGAAGACGCGGACCATCTGGGCGAGCGACGATTCCTCGTTCTTGATGCGGTGGGCTTCGTCGATGATGATGTACTCCCATGCGAACTTCTTCAGGTGCGATTTCTCGCGCAGAATCATCTCGTAGGAGGTGATGCAGACATCGAAGCCATCGGGTACCAGGCGCTCCTTGATGAGGTCGGCGCGGTCGTCCTTGTTACCCTGGAGGACCAGGACGTTGACGTCAGGGCACCACTTGGCGAACTCGCGCTTCCAGTTGTCGAGTGTCGACTTGGGCACTGCGACCAGGTGAGGACCGTGAATGCCGGCAATGTAGCGGAGGTAGCCGATAAAGGAGATGGTCTGCAGCGTCTTTCCGAGACCCATCTCGTCGGCGAGGATTCCGGAGATACCGTTCTCGTGTAGGGAGATGAGCCAGTTGAGACCGGCAACCTGGTAGTCGCGCATGGTGCCGCCCTTGATGAAGCCCGGTGATTCCCTAAAGACCGTCTCGTTGTGTCCGCCATGCTTCTCCTCGCGCACCAGCTCGGCGTCCTCTTCCTGCTCAGTCTTCCGGCGACGCTCCGCAGCGGCACCTCCTTTCCGCACCTTGCTGGCCTTTGATTTCTTGGTCTCTTCGGCATCCTGGCGGTCGATCTCGGCGAGAATCTCCTTGATGCGCGGGTTGGGGTTTGTGTCGATGAAGTGGCGGAACAGGTCCGTCAGACCGAGGAGGTATCGAAAGCGGCGGATGGTGTCGTCTTCCTGTGAGAGGAGCCAAGTTAACAATGTCTCGAATGTAGTGCGCAGTGACGTCGCGTACCTTTGACGCCCTCAGTCCCTCCGCCTTCTTGCCGTACATGCTCTTGCGCATGTTCATCTCTTCGGCGCGTTTTCTTCGGCCGTCGACTGGCGCGTCACCAGCGACGCTGTTTGCTGTGGTGTTGGGGTTGGTATCCGAGTCCTGTGCGCGTGTCAGTTGTTGGACCGGGTGAGTGTGGCGCGGTGTCGGAGTCATCGTACTGTGTAGTCTGGGGTATCCACATTGTACTGCGTCTGGAATGTTAGCCAATGTCTTCTCGTGGTCGCGCCTTCCTCCCGCTTGACATGTGAGTGTCGCGGTGAGGAAGGCGCAAACGGGGGTTGCGCTTACGCCAAACTTCTTGAAGCCGTTCATTGTGTCGTCTGGCTGGTCCTGCATCTCGACATCGGAATGCGCCGACACCTCATCCGAGGACGGCTCCTCCTTCTTCGCAGCGCTCTTCCGCGGCATGTTGCCTGTTTGGGCTGTTCGCCGCGTGTAGTTGTGTTGGCGTCACGGTCGCGATGGCGCAGTGAATGGTAGTACGTCTGTCGATGTTTCGGAGTGTTGGATATGAAGACGTGGACGCGTTGGGACGTGTTCGTGGCGGCTGAGGTTTGCGCGATGTATGTGAGGATGGCTTGAGAATAGCTGTGGACGACCCTTGGCGCGTCAGGTCGGCGGCGCGCTATCCTCGTTGCGGTCGTGCGCACTACCCCATGCCTGCATCTCTAAGCCTACCAACTTCCATTCGCTCAGCAATTCGACATCCACGCGTCCCCGACTACGAACATCAACCCATTTGAAACTTGATGCCACAGAAGGGAAGAAATGAGACGGACGCGATTTGCGACGCGATATCGAACATGACGTCAGACAGGTGTTTCCATCACCGGTGCCACATACGATCAATTCAGGAGTGCTACGTTTTCTGCTGGCATAGCTTGCTTGAGCCATAGCATACTGCAGCTACAATACGACCTTTTGTTCCATTGTTTCGACGACTTCTTCTAGTCCCTGATCCTACATCTGGACTGCTCGCCAAACTTTCCTCTTAGGATCACGGTTATCTGCTGAACTGGTTTTTCATCGTTAAGCTTTCGAGCTGAGTAGGCTACCTCCAGCCATCAAATGGGTCATAGCCGATTTGAAGCATCTATCGAAATCTCTAGGTCTATAATATCCCATCGGCATGCCCTCGGCATCTCATCGGCATGGTTGAGAAACCGGATTGCAAGATTACCAAGGCATTGGGAGCCGTAGAGTGGGACAATAACGCATCGTAAGTCGGCAACATGAGAAGCGAAAGACTGCAGCAACTCTCGAGATTGTTAAGCAGTCGGCGTTACTTCTCCACCACTGACGTCACTGTACCCAAGACAATCGTTGCATAAGTAGAAGTTCCTGGCATTGTTGCCAACGATACAGTCTTCATCACGTGGCCAATCATCCCGAGGTCGCATCCATCTCCCAAACATGCCCGCAGCATCCATCACCATAATCTTTTCACCCTACCACGTCGGCCTTCGCAACCACCGCGTCGGCGACGGCCCAAACCGAATACGAGCTCTCGGACTCATTCCCCAACTTGAGGCTCTAGGCGTCACCGTCCACATCGACGAAATCCCTCCCGTCGACGACTTCGAAGGCGAGATAGGCCGAAGTTTCGAAGTCCTCCGCCGCACCTCCCTAGCAGTCAGCAAAGCGCGAGATGGCAATTCCTTCCCCTTCATTCTCTCTGGCAACTGCATGGCTAGCGTAGGAGCAGCATGTGGATTGGGTATCAAGGATCTCAACTTCATCTACTTTGATGCGCATGACGATATGGATACGCCTTCGACGAATGAGAACGGGTATTTCGACGCCATGGGCTTGTCGATGTTGGCGGGTAAGAGTTGGCATTGGCATACGGAGCAGATACCGGGGTACGCGCCGATGAACTACAAGGACCGGTTCTTGTACGTTGGCCTGCGCGATGTGAATGAGACGCAAAGGAAGACGGTTGCAGAAGCTGGGGCGGATGTTATTTGGGGTGATGCTGGGAAGGCTGTGGATTTCCCGGGTGAGTTGGAGAAGCGACTTGACAAGAGGGATATGGCGCCGTCGCTTGTGCATCTGGATTTGGACGTTTTGGATAAAAGCGTGGGCATGGTTAATGGGTTTGAGAGTGAGGGTGGACTACAGGAGGAGGATGTGATGAGGTGCATGAGTTTGTTGCCGAAGAAGGCCACGCCGGTATCGTTTACCATGTGCTCTTTCAATCCCAACCTGGGCGATGGCGATAAGATTGCAGGTATAGGCATTCGCGCTGCTGTGGCGTTCGTGGAGGCGTTGATTGCGACGTCAGTGGTATCGGTGCAACAATAGAGAATGCGACCAAGAAGAATATGATTACTTGCAACAATGAGCCCGATCACGATTCTAGAAATGCAGCTACCACTTATTGAAAGCAGTTAACAGCTCCCAGAGCCACGGGCCTGGGAAGTCCCGGGGTCGCCTTCCCGCCAAGCCGCGCGACCCCAAATCGCCCCGCCCACCTCCAAAAACCCTCCCGCCCGTTATCTATAGCGACGATCGCGATGGAACGCATTTGTACGCGCTTCGATTTCAGCGCGACGCTATAACCTTACACCGCGTACTTGTTCTACCCTTACCCTAACTCACGCGCCGCGCGCGCAGCCCACTCGCCTACACAGCTCCTGCCGAACGGTGGACGCGCGACGCCCACCTGCCCAGACAACAGCGAGGATGTCTGCCCATTGGCCCTTTACACACAGCCCGCCATTGCTCTTGTTCGCAGTGCAGACGCCATGCATAGCAGCGTCACGCATGACCTCACAGCTCAGTACTTCGAGCGCCCACTTCTACCGGTGAGCGTTGCAGCATAGCCCCGCTCACAGGTAATGCTCATCCACGTCAAGTCCTCCCGCAGCTCCTTTTCGCAGCTTCGTGGCCACTGCGACATAGTTTACCCATCTATCCTTAACACATTGTCACTGAGTGTTCCCGCACACGGCATCATACTATCTATACGAGCGACAGCAGACGTCGCAGCTTCATTCCATCTACGTCAGCCTAACAGCGGAGACACGACCGAACATCCAAATGCGCCTCATCAACTGCTCAACACTACAACTGGAAGAGTTTGTAGGCACGAATATCCCGCGCTATGCCATTCTCTCGCATACCTGGGGCGATGAAGAGGTGTCGTTCGCCCATTTCACCTCGGGACAGCCTCTTGTCGGATCTGGTTACCAGAAGATTATCTTCACTTGCCAGCAGGCCATCAAAGATAAAGTTGGCTACGCATGGGTAGACACCTGCTGTATCGACAAAAGCTCTAGCGCGGAGCTTTCCGAGGCAATCAACTCTATGTTCGCCTGGTACCAGAAGTCGGCCTGCTGTTATGCGTATCTTTCCGATGTCTTGGCAGCCAGCGTGGATCAAGATTTTGCTCAGAGTAGATGGTTCACACGCGGGTGGACTCTCCAAGAGATGTTAGCCCCAGGCCTGGTTATCTTCTACGATCAACAGTGGGCTGACTTGGGCGATCGGGATGAGCATGCCGAGCAAATATCGAAAATTACAGGAATAGATCAAGCGGCTTTGTGGAATGGATCGCTGCACGGGGATAACAAGTTCGGTTCCTATTGCGTTGCGACAAGGATGTCATGGGCTTCCACGAGGCAGACGACACGCGCTGAGGATATGGCCTACTGCCTCCTCGGGATCTTCAGCATCAACATGCCGCTTCTGTATGGAGAAGGTGACCGGGCGTTTCGTCGTCTCCAGGAGGAGATTATCCGGAGGATCGATGACGATTCCATCCTTGCCTGGGCTCTGACGCCAGAGGAAGAGAATCCTTCTCCTTTAGGGCTTATAACATCACGTCAGAGGAGCATCCTGTGCAGCCTGGCGACTACAGCCGTCGACGTTTTGGCTCGCTTACCCAAAGACTTCAAATCTTGTGCCCAATTGAAACGCGCTACGAAACCATCCTCCCTGTTCACATTAACCAATACGGGCTTACAGATTCAATTACCAATTGTGAAGGTCTTTGAGTGCAGCGAATATTACTGTTGCATGGATAAAGCTCCAGGCAGTGTATGGATCGGGCTACTTGGTTGCTCGATAACGTCAAGCGGGAACTTTTTAGGCATTTTGCTCTACCCGCAAGGAGACGAGCATGAGTCTAGCGCAAGAGTGATTCGTCTAGGGAACACCTACAGTACTGTTATTGTTGGTCCAAGAGTCGCTTTCGGTTCAATTAGTAAAACATTGACGATTGCTGGACTCAACGGGTTCCAAGACCCCCGAGCTCTTTACTACGAGCGCGATAAGCGGATTATCGTCAACGAATACAAGGCCATCCGCAGTTTTGGTTACCAACTCCAAGCTTTTCGTGCATGGAAGTTTGTTCGAGGAGTATCACTACAGGCTTACCATCCGCTTTGGGATCCTGAAGCCAACATTCTGACCGTAGCAAAAAATGACCCGTTTAGCAGTTTCTTCGAATTCAGCTTCGAAACATCGTCAGGTGGTCAAAATCCCAAGTTCACTGTCTTCATAAATCGGGACGGTAGAGGTACAGTAAGGGTAGGAGACGTCTTTTCAGAAGATGAAAGGCTCATTCTATACGATCTTCTCAATGACGACGATTCGCCTTATGACGAGGATCGGGTCTCTGACAAGGGCGACGTCTTGGTATATGACAACGAAAAACGCCCGTTTCATGTTAGCGTTGAGGTTCACACTAAGACTATAGGCCACCACGACATGGTTAGGGTCAACGTTGATGCTTTGATAGATGGCTTTGCGGATGAAGATCATCGTTGGAGTTGTAACTGCGAGAAGCATGTATATCTGCATTAACATATGCTTGGTATTCATTCTAGTGAGCTTTACCGTCGTGGTGTACAACGGCTCTACGTGCATGAACGATTCCACGATGTCCTAAGAGACAGCTCTAGCTCTCACAGGAGCCAAAAGTGAAACCTAAGACGGCCTTAACCCCGACTATACGTGGCTGTCAATGGACACGAGGCCTGTCATCCGGCACCGATATGCCATGACCATAATTTGAGATAGTCGAGCAGTATGACAATATCCGTATCACCGTGGATTTTACCAATCTCCGGTCATGAGCCCATGTCGCCAAGCAGCCGGGAGTCTACATCCGCGATGGCGTCTGCCAGCAGGTAAACATCACGTGCGCGCAACGTTGATGCGCGAGGCTAAGGTACGCGGAACCTTGGTGGCCTGCAAACAGTAAAGGCGTGATAATTATTGTGAGTGTACCTTAAGACAAATCCGCGCAACCGCCTATCCTCCCAAGTGGGCCCACGTCATCGGCTTATTCCTCGGGCGCTCGCTAACCACGTTTGCCCCGCCCGGAAAGCCGCATCTCCACTCCTCACCTCCAAACCACGCGATAAGAGCCGTTGGCACTGCCAGCGCGCGGTAGCTTCGGAAAGCTATCAGCGCACGCCCGCCTTCCTGTTTACAATATTCTTGACGCCCTTTACGTACATGCGCAGCGCGCATAAGGCGTGCCGATGATGCTGGCCAGTCAGGCTGAAGGGCCGAGTGCTTATCAGGAAGATGGCGGTTTTGATGATTGTTGATCCTGGTAGCATCGCAGACACCGACTTGGCTTGTCGTTGGATTGAAAATGGGTTAGGGAATGGATCGGGATCATGACTCTTTGCCAATGGGAATGGTGTCATGGAGATCAATCGATTCGGTAGAGCAGGAAATGGCGCCGACGTATAAAGCTCGTGGGCCTGCAGCCGTATGAAGCTTCATCACGGACTTTTGCCAGACCCCCGGTTTGGACTTTTCGTGGACAAGATGCGCTTCTCTCGGTCGATCGGCGTCGCGTCTTTCGTCGTTGCCGGTGTGCAGGCTGCTGTTTCTTCAACTGGATCCACGGTTTCCTTGACCGATATCGACTACTTCCTGCCACCAAAACCAGTCGCAAAGATCTCGAGTTGCGAAGAGATTCAGGCCTCCTTCGAATGTGCTCCGTTCGTGCCGTTCACAGTGGTGAAGCCTCACAACGGTAGCGTAGATGTCGCGTCGCTCACAGCAAGCTATGCGCATGATGATGTGTGGCAAGAAGGTTTCATGGACGGTATGCACCCAACTCCACGCTCTTGAAACTCTCGCTAATCATATTTCCTAGCAATTTACGTCCAAGGAAGCGAACTCAAGCCAACGAACTCTTCGTTGACCATACTATCCGGCACCGCATCTAAGGAACTAGCCCCAGGACCCTACTTCATCAACGCAGCTGGTCATGTCTATGAGGCATGGAGACTATTCTCCGATATGCAGGGCGCTTTCACCGAGTCTGCAATCGCGAACGGCGACGGTTCATACTCGGTTTTGCCCGCGGGTACCGTGGGCCAAAAGCATGCCATTGCCGTGCCTTCGCGGCTGTACTTCACCAAGACGGCCGAGAAGCCTTTGGCTGGTGTAAGAATTGGTATCAAGGACATCTATGGTATGATACACCGGTACCGCATAGGCTATAGTCTTCGAGCAAGAATTGACAAGAACCGCAGATATCAAGGGCCTGCGAACATCCAACGGAAACCGAGCTTGGTACTGGCTGTACCCTCCTGCCAATGCAACTGCGCCACCCGTCCAGAACCTGATCGACGCGGGAGCGATCATCGTCGGCAAAATGATTACCTCGCAGTTCGCCAACGGTGAGACCGCAACGGCCGACTGGGTTGACTACCACGAAGCATTCAACCCCCGCGGAGACGGCTACCAAGACACCTCCTCCAGTTCCTCCGGCGGTGGCGCTGGAACCGCATCCTACTCCTGGCTCGACGTCAGTCTCGGATCCGACACCGGCGGCAGCGTACGCGGCCCATCGCAAGTCCAAGGTCTCTACGGCAATCGCCCATCTCACGGGCTGGTGTCTCTAGACCACACCATGCCACTGAGTCCCGTGCTCGACACCCCCGGCTTATTGGCGCGCAACCCACAAATCTGGATGGAAGCAGCCCAAGCCATGTACGGCCCCAACATCACCATCACAAGCAGCTACCCAACTAGCATCCAAACCCTCGGCTGGCCCACCGAAGTCGAAGACGTCGCCGACCAACTCCTCATCGACTTCCTCGGAAACGTAACCGATTTCCTGAGCGCGAATGCCACGGCTTTCAACGTCACAGCCTCTTTTGACGCTGCGAATCCGGATGTCGCACCTCTTACAGTCTTACAGAACCTCACCTACGCTATCCTAATCACCAAGCAGCAGATCGAGCTCGTCCGCGAACCCTTCTACGCCGACTACGCCAAAGTCCACGACGGTCGCTTGCCGTTCGTTAATCCTGTTCCGCTAGCACGCTGGGGCTGGGGCGACAACCAAACCATCACCGTCGACGAGGCTGTTAACAACAAGACCATCTTCCAAACCTGGGCTAACGAGACTTTCCTCGCTCCATCACCAGAAACCTGCTCTGAGTCTCTAGTCATGTATGTCGGTTCCACCGGCGGTACCACCTACCGCAACACATACTGGGACGAGCCCGGCGTGCCTTTTGGCTTCGGCAACAGTCGCATCTCGGTCATGGCCGAGGTGCCGGATTATGTTGTGCCGTTGGGCGAGGCGCCGTATAACTCGACGATTACGGGGCATGTGGAGTATTTGCCTGTTACGGCGAATTTGATGGCGGCCAAGGGGTGTGACGGAATGTTGTTTTCGCTCATTAATGAGCTTTATGAGGCGGGTATCTTGAAGGAGAGTATGGTTGGGCAGAGTGGGGTTACGGGTGGGGAGATTTTGTTGAGGAGGGATGCGCTGTGGTGATAGATCTGTATATAAATTGCTTTAATGGAAGAATAACTGCAATGTTATGCGGATCATAATACGTGCGCGCAGATCTGGCCAGAAAAGCCGACGAATGACCAGAATGTATGATTGATGTAGGTACACTAGGGGAATGAAGTATAATGTATTCTAGCCAGGAGTCTACGTTCCCTCATGTACCATCTACCCATCAAAGAATAAGGCATCGTAGAGAGCGGCGCGAGGAAAGTAGTGTAATTCTTCAGATGCGACTTAGCATAAGTACGGCAATGCTCCGCCCAATGACGTACGTTGCTGCCTAAACAACACCATCTCGTGGCTCTCGACAGCTCCACGACAACCGCACGCATTTCCCAGCGATCTGCGAGCATTATTTCAGCCATATCGTTTTGTCCAGAACGGTCGAGATCTGTCGCTGGGTTAGTCTGCATTATGAACGCATCGGCACAGCCCGCCGTGAACAAGACTGCCCGCCATTGGCTCCCACACAGCCACAAGCTGGGCCAAAGAACCCGTTCCGGTATCAGCCTGATCGCTGCTGCCTACTTTTACCTCCTCCTCTATTTTCTAATTTCTTCCCCGAGCTGTTGATTAATCACATCTGTTCAAGTCGACAACAGCAGCTATTCCTGTTGCTCATCGGCATCTGTCGTGACGAAGCCAGCGCTCCCCAGTCATTTACGTCGCAGATTGCTACCATGGCGGAATCATCTCCTGAACGTGTGGATAACGCCTTCGATTCATCGGAACCGATCATCGAGGATGTCACAGAACTATGCGACTACTGCGTTAGGCTCACAAAGACGATGATGGCAAGAGATCTTGGGGAGATGACGGCTGGTCGGGAGAAGATGCTGATAAGAAGCTCGTTTACCTTCGAACCGGACTTGACTCCGGGGATATGCCGATTCTGTAAGATCATAGCGACGAATCCATGTATCGCGAGTTTACTTGTGAAGATCTACTTCAGGAGTGACTGGGACGGGGGACAATGGTGGCGCTCTGGGGTATCGGAATACAACCAGATATGTGTGACAGACATTGGTAACTATCTGTTTGCTATGTGGGCAGATCCCGGTAAGATGTCATGCATCTAGAACATGTACGCGATCCTAATCGGAGATTTAGGCAGCGCTGCAAATAAACGCTTAACTGGTCGCGCCCCTATTCTTGGCCCCAACATGGACCAAGTATGTAAACTAACTGGAAGATGGTTGAAGAAATGTAGCACTCATGGCAAGTGTGCACGTAAAGGTATCACATTGATGCCAACACGCGTACTGGCGCTTTGTGAAGATCACGCACGACCATCAGTCCGACTTGTGGAAAGCAAGGGCCAGGAAGGAAAATACGTTGCTTTGAGTCACTGTTGGGGCTCAGCTGAAAAGCGACCACTTTGCACGACGTCGAGCAATCTTGAATCGCATCGAAACAACATCTCATTTGAGGAACTACCGAAGACGTTTCAAGATTGCGTGGAATTCTGTCAAGGCCTGGGCATAAAATACGTATGGATCGATTCTCTCTGCATCATACAGGACAACCACCAGGATTGGGTCTCCGAAGCAGCGAGGATGGGGGATGTGTACAAGAATGCGGTTTTAGTTGTGGCTGCGTCAGGCGCGCAAGACTCTAGCGAAGGTCTCTTTATCACAGATCGTCCGAGAGCAAAGGTGTTCCGGTTACCTTACCGCCTGAACGGCAAAACCCATGGAACGTTCAACATGATGCGATTGTCCGGGGAATGGGATCCATTTACAGGTCCTCTTGAGAAACGAGCGTGGACGCTTCAAGAGCGCTATCTTGCGTCACGTTTCCTCGCCTTTATGCCGTATGGCATTACGTGGATCTGCAAGGCACAATCAATGGATGAGGCCGGACGTGCCTTCGGTGATTTCAAGCCCGGTAATCGGTGGTTATCGCTGTTGCACAGATATACAACCAGATCTTTAACATTCCCTTCAGATCGTTCCGAGGCCATCAAAGGGATTGCCGAAGAGATTCAGTGTTCACGGAATGATCGATACATTCCGGAGTACGGTGTATGGGAAGGAGAACTTGTAGAGCAGCTGCTTTGGTGCAGCGATGGCCCATACTTTGACGACGGCAAGTTGCCCAATACGCCTTCATGGAGCTGGATCACCACGAAAGACATCAAGTTCTGGCCAACTGACGTCTATTACGGTCCCTATGTCACGATGGAGGAAGCGGAGGAAATGCCGAAAGAATTAGTGATTAAACCCGGAGGCAGCCTCCACTTAATTGGGCATTTGAGCACTAAGGGGCTGGCCATAACCCACGTACGCGACGCATCCACCGTACGTAACCTCGACCTTCGAGCCCTTCGACACTTTCATGAACCTGGTTATTCCAGACTAAGCCGAAATTGTCATGTCATCACTCAAGACATGCACAACGCTTGTCACAAAGCAGTCCTAGGCATCCTACGATTCGATCACATTTCAACTCCCTCATCTACACATATGTGTTTTCTTGTAAAGCAAGAGCGTAAGGGGAAGAATTATATCCATGTAGAGGAGCACACCATCGTAAGAAGCGGCCCTCTTAACGTGCGTGCTAAGACTAATGTTTACTAGGGAGATATGGTCTTCCATTATAAATTCTGTCCAGACTATGTGTACTGGGTACTCCTCCTTGAGCAGGTCGGGGGAAGCAAGTTTAGACGCGTAGGGATGGGGACTCTTCTGCCCGCCGCCCACGAAGCCTTTCAAGTCCAGGTTCAAAAGTTCGAGATCATCTAGGCTCTGCAGCTTACAACAGCACCATACAGCGAGACCGGACCATTTGAGCGCAATGTAGACTTCGCAGTCGTATATTCCCCATCTTGATATCTTCACATCCTTCATCCCCTCACATCTTCATCCCCCCAACCCTCCCCTTCTCCGGCTCCCCCTCCTCATTCTCATACAGCAAATTAACCTGCACCTCCCTCAACCACAACCTAAACGACTTATCCAACGTCTTCGCATTCATAACCGCGCAATCCTTGACCTCCTGCGCACTCAGATACGACACCCCCTCTGCATCACCCCCCGCAATCGCAATCGCCCGCTGCAGCAATATACAATTCTTTTGCGTATATATCGCCCGGTACACCGCTTCCTCGATGCTAGCACCGAACGTTGTGAATCCGTGCTTGTGTTGTAGCACGACGGGGCTCTCGAGAGTGAAGCGTGCGGCTAGAGCGGCGCCGAGGGATGCGTTTTTGATGAGGAGGTCGTGTTCGGAGGGCGCTGACGTTCCACGGAGACTGTCCATTGTGAATACCTTAGCGCCGCCCAGGCCCATGAAGCCCGCCATGTGGAAGACCGGTCGTACGGGATGCGGTTCCATCGTGCCGTGTCCTACAGTAAAAGGGATAACGTCCTCGGAATGCGAATGCACCACGCAGTTCACCTTTGGAAACTTTCGCAGTATCTCCCCGTGGATATACCGCTCGCTGTATCCCTGCGGCGCATCGGCGTCAACGGGCGAGGAGTCCTTCACCCAATACGATATAAAGTCGCTCATGCTCTTGACGAGCGCCGGCGCGCCGGGGTCGTAGCCAGCGATGATGTATTGCTCCTTGTTGAGCGGGTGTCTTACGGAGATATGGCCGAATGCATCGACGAGGCCGTGGTGGTGCAGAATGTGGTTTGCGCGGATGAGCAGGCGCAGTTGCTGCTGGAGCTGCGGTGGGATAGACATCTTGTGTGCTCGCGACTTGCGCTCTTTGGGCTGTGGCTGGGTTGGCGTGGGCGGGCCTGTCTTGAGCGACTCTGCGTTGAGGGACTCGGCTTTCAGCGATTCGGTGCGCGCTTCTTCGATGATGGATAGTTCGCGTTGTTTTGAGGGTCGAAGATATTCTTCGGGTTGGGATGCGTGGAGGGGATGCGATGCTAGGGCGCGTGGATGCGTTGCTTCGGCGGCGTCCCGTTGGGTCTGTTGAGCGGCGCAGTAGTTGCAGAGTACCATCTGGCTGTTCAGCACTTGGATGAGTGCATTCTGCTGGGTATAGAGGCCGCTTGCCTCGTCTTATGGAGTGAGCGAGCGATGTTTCAAGGCGGCGATGGAAATAGTAGCGTTTGAAACCGCGGATGCCTTGGAGTTCCTAGCACTCTCTCTAGATCTTCACCTGCGTCGCGAACTTGGTGGTGTCGCCTGAGTGCAATGTGAGACGATGCGAAAGGCGTATGACGCTTTGCGCCTGTCGTGCGCGATATTGCTGGTGCATCGTGACATGGTGATGGATGGGCGCGGAGGTGTTGCGGGGATGCAGCCGGGTCATTGGGCGCTCGTGAGGGGATCCGATCTTCTAGCGCCATTAGCCTTCCTGTCGCTCACTCGCCCCACATCGCGCGGCCCCCATTAACACTCAAGTCCGCATCTTGAAACGGAACACCGCAAACTCTCAGACTCGCGACGTCGACCCTGTCTCACTAAACCTTCTGGAGCCTTCTCTTGATTGCCACATAGCCTCGTTCAATATGGCCGCCCAATACGTGCTGGCTGGACTAGCAGCCGCAGGACTTGCGTTCTGGTATGACTTCAAGAGCTGGCAAAGCTTTGGTTCGCGACCCTCTCAGCCTATGTGAATGCGATTGCTGAGTCGCCACAGGAACTGGTGGCACGCCTCCAACATTACAAGGCTACATCAAGATCCGTCGATGGGGACTCTACTTGCTCTACACGCGCCAGAACCTGCTCGATGCATCTCCGATCCCCGATACGGGCGCATCTTACATTAATCCTCAGAAGGTGCCGGACCGCGTTGGCAGTAGACCAGGACTTACACGCTGGACACTACCACAACGCCAGTTCCCTGAGGAGATAACACCTGCTGCTTCCACGACTCTTCACGATCTCATGCGCGAGTTTGCGGATACAAAGGCGTACTCGGAGTACATTGAGACGCGACCGAGCAAGACCGAAGGCGGAACTGGGCCTGCCATATATGTCAAGCCAGACGTTAAAACCATCAACCCCGTCGCGCACAAAATCTTCTACGAGGTCGCGCACGTGCACCCAGCCGAGAACTCACTCCACGTATACGTGAGCCCGCAAGACGCGAGGCTGGTGATGAAGAGGGGCTGGGGACAGCGCTTTCCAGTGACTTGGTTGGCACCGCCGAGCTGGATCATGGTGTATGCGCCGAGGAATGAGGAAGAAGTTGAGACTGTCAGGGAGATCGTCAGGGCTGCGGTATGTCATGCTGTCGGGATAAATGTCGATGCTGGAGTTTGACCGAGCGGGAGCGCAACACGCAGCATTGCTACACGTGGTCAGTATAGCCGAGCGCAATTGTCCAACACATTCCATGACTACACTTCTCAGAGGCGTTTAAGCCCATGCGTAGACTGTGTTGCGTTCGATGTCTGGGCACGGCACTGAAGAGGAGAACCGACGCCGGGCGCTAGTAGCAACGGCGCCCGCCGCATCTGCATCGCATCCCCCACTCTCTTGCGCTAGCTTACACATGTCGCCCGGCTTGAACGACCCTGCAGCATGGCCTCGATCCGGCATGCTATGTTAAGACCGCTGATGCCGCGACACACTGTCTCTCGAATCTGACATCGTATCTTGCCTCCACCGTCGCAACCTCACACTTCTCATACGCCACACCGCATCCATCCAACATGGGTAGCATCGACACTAGCCTGAAAGTCATCGTCATCGGCGCCGGTATGTAACCAATCCCTCAGCACAACAAACCCCCACTAACACATCAAGGCCCCGCCGGTTGCGCCCTCGCTCACGGCCTCAAGAAATTCGGCATCTCCTTCGCCATCTACGACAAAGGCGCCGACGTCTACCGCCACCGTCACTGGGCCTTCACATTAGGCTGGGCGCGACCCTACCTCTTCGACCTCATCCCAGAAGAGCTGAGCGCGCAGATCAACACATGTCAAGTCGACCCCTACGTCGATTGCGCCGCGCTCGGCGAAGATAGGATTGTTATCTATAATGGGCAGACGCGAGAGGAGGCTTTTGCATTTCCGATACCGAAGGCGCGTGAGATTAATATTAGAAGACTGCGCATGTTGTTAGCGGAGCAATTGGATGTGCAATACAGCAAGAGCTTCTCGCACTATGAGACCATGGAGAACGGCGGAGTGAAAGTCCACTTCGAGGACGGCACAACCGACACCGGCACCATGATCATCGGCCTCGACGGCGCCATGTCAAAAGTCCGCCGCTGCCTCCTCCCCCACTCCGGCAACATGGACACCCTCCCCTTCGCCCTAATGAACTTCAACGCGTCCTACACCGCCGAGCAAGCCCTCTTCATCAAAGAGCGTCTACACCCACTCGTCGACATCGCGATTCACCCTGCTGGTCACTACATCCGCGCAAACGTGCTGGATATGCCCGATGAGAAAGACGCGAGTACCTGGACGTTTCAAATCCTGTCTACCTGGCCGCTGAAGTATGTTGAGGATCACGATAACGAAGACGGGCGGTTGGAAAGGCTAAAAGCGCATGTGAAAAGGGATGGGTGGGCGGAACCGTATAAAAGTGCTATTGAGTGGATTCCAGAAGACACACCCGTGTTACGCGATCAGCTCAAGATATGGAAAACCGTCCCCTGGGATAATCAAGACGGACGGGTTACGCTATGCGGCGACGCAGCCCACGCCATGACCTTCCACCGCGGGCAGGGCGCTAATAATGCTTTTTACTCTGCGCATTGCCTTGTTGAAGCGTTGAAGAGCGTGCAGAGTGGGAGTCTGAGTCTGAAAGAGGCGGTCACAAGTTACGATGAGAGTATTTGGAAGAGAGGCGCGAATGAAGTTCAGATTAGCAAGGCGCAGACGTTCTTCACGCATGATGGGTTGGAGGAGTTTGTTAATAGTCCCGTTATGCGGTTGGGGACGAAACCTAGTCATGCTGCGAAGACGGAGGGGTATCAGTAGCTACATAGAGCTATATCATCACGATCAGAGATGGCGTTACCAATATCGTGAGAAGAATTGTCAATTTTACGAGATCAGTCGGGCCTCGCTTTCTGTCACTACCTTTCTCACAGCATATCCCGCCGCTGCGTTGTCGAAGGTGCAGAATCATTGCGCATACAAAGAATATCCTTCTGAACACAGGAGAGAGCATGCTAATCAACGATTGAGAGCTTCTCATCTTCTGATACATCCACCACCGGAGCTTCGTCAGCACTGTCGTGCGCAGACCCTTCTGATGGCTCTGGGCTCGGCAGAAAATCGATTTCTTCCGAGTCCGTGCCGTCATCCTGAGCATCTTGAGCATGTTAGCATGGCGTTCTCATGTCAAGGCCTATCTAATCATCAACCATACCTTCACTCTGTGGAACCGGGGAGATGTTGCGAACGTCTTGGAGCGCTCGCAACCCGTCTTCAAGAATCTTGAGCTTCTCGCTGCAACGCGTTCGCTCTTTCGAAGAATCCTCGCTCTCAGATGCCAGAGCAGTCACAGTCGCATCGTCGATGTCGATCACGTCGGCTGGCGAGAATAGGTCGGGAAGGGCTTGCATGCAGCGCGCTTCGATGGCGAGGACGGCAAAGTCGTCGATGATCTTCTTTTGTGCGACCTACTGGTGTTAGAGCCCATCCAAGAGCATGTGCAACTCGTACTTACTTTGTAGTAGGCCTCCATGAAGTCAGTCGCCGTGGAACTTGCGTAGCTGTTCATGTTCGCCTCTGTCTTGGCGACTAGTGTATCGATCAGGGTGTCCACGTTGATTCTCAAGCTGCGCTCTCCGCATCCGCTGTAATCTTCCCCAAGCGCGCCCTCTAGGGACTTCTTGATCTCGTGTGCACGTCGTCGGCTCTGTGCTTTCTGAACATTGTCCGTCAGGTAGTGGTTGTACGTGATGGGGTGACAGGAATCATGAGGCTTGAGAAGCTCTTTCACTTTCGCACGGAGCTCAGCGGTGAGCTTGTCCAACCGCACCTGGATGAACTTCCTCGATAGGCCGGCAAGAGTTGTGTCATCGCAGACGTGCGACAGGGCTTTACGAGCGAGGAAGTGCACGGCACGAAGGATGATCTGCAAGTATTGCTCGACGAGCCCTGCCCACGGTTTGCGCTGCTCGTGGAACAGCTGCCCGATGATGAGCGGGTCGAACGTTCCGGGCAGTTCTCGGCCTCTGCTTCGCTCCAGAAGTTTGGTGACATCTGCGATGTAGTGCTTGCGGGATATTTGACCATGTGGCAACGGTGAGTCGTCGTCATCGTCGTCGGCTTTGTCCACGATTGCGATGGTGTGGCCCTTCTCTCGCATATCGGCCGCAAAGTCCGTCATGGTGTTCTGGAGGACAGCTCGCAGACGCCTCTGATAGCCTTCATCAGTAGAGGCGTCACCGAAGAAAGGGTCCGAGTATTGCCCGTCAATCGCGGCTCTGACAAGTGTGCTGAACGACTGACTGACTTGCAAGAGGTACCGTCGCTGCTCTTGTACCTTAGTCCTGGATGTACCGAGAGCATCCAACTTCGTGGTGCATTCCTGGACGCCGGTTCTGATCTGCTTCAGCACATTGGGGAGTTGCGCTACAATGTGGTCTTTGAGAATCGTGCTGAGCCTCGGCTTCAGGCTGTCAACTCCAGTTTGATCAGTCGGAAGCGACGTCCAGATTCCGGTCTGGAAGAAGAGTGCTTCAGCCTTGTTGCGCTCCTCCGTTGTCGAGTCTTTGGAACCATAGTCCCTGTTGCGCAGTACATGCCATCCCAATCGAAACCTGACCTCTTTATTCTCCGCCAGTTCAAAGTAGAACCTCTCGCTGTCGGATCCCTCGTCTAAGGTGTCCGGTTTGGTAATGAGTCCGAGAGTGCGTTCTCCAGCTGGATCGATCTTGCGCGAGTACTCGGTGATTGACTGGTTGTTGAAGTCATTCTTGGCAGATACGACCGCAAGGATGATGCTGCGTGGGTTGTTCATGTATGAGAGTACAAGCGACTTCACCGTCTCAGCATCGGTGGCGGATTGAGTTCGACTACCGGCTTGGAAAAGACCGGGCAGATCCACAAGGGTAAGATGCGGCTGTTCGGGTCCAGACAGCTCCAGGCGAAGGATGTCAGAGCTGAAAACTTTACTGCCTCCTTCGGTGATACCCATGGTCTCCTTGGCTGCCTCAATTACAGGTCCCAGATCCAACTCTTCTAATGCACCGGAATAGTGGAAGTTGCGCAGCTTCTCCAGGTCACTCTCCGAGCGATCTTTCTCATGTGAACCGGGGACGATGCTGATCTTGATTGGTGCTTCTGGGCCGCGTCGAAGAATCAGCTCAGTCGCGAACCTGGTGCAGAGGTTGTCTTTGCTGGGGAACTTGACGCCGGATACCGCTTCGAGCACAGAGCTCTTGCCGGAAGACTGCTCGCCGCATACGATGATCTCGGGGAGGTTGATGTATCGATTGATGCCATGCGATCGGAGGTTGTCGACAATGTCCAACAGACCTTTCGTTTCGTGAGACTGCAGAGACATGGTTGGTGAGTTGTAAGCGCTTCGTTTCACATTAGGTATAGAATAGTGTAGGAACAAGGGGTTTGCTGTGAGCACAAGGTGCGCGAAAGCGACGAGAAAGTGCAAAGAGTGATTGTGATGCGATACAAAGGCATAAGTAGTCAGGGTCGCGTCTCGAACAAGGGAGAAGCGTTTGCAATATGCCGTATGTGCCTGCCGCTGCCGTACATGAGTGCGCAACCTACCGGTGATGGCATGTCATCGCTCGAATGATGGCCTACCACGTTTCGCTTCTGCGACCCATCTGTATGTCTTCAACTCAAGATGCGGCGTGGGAGACCACAGGCAAGCATAACGCATGTGATGAGCCTTGTCGCGATGTGCGGCCTCAGAACACGGCAAGATCATCGCAATGTGAGGCGGTGAAGAAGGCGATGATAGTTGGTGACGCGACGGCCCGACGCTGATACCGTACTCTTCTCTGGAACCCGGATGGCTGCGCTGCGGATAATGAAACAGTGATGCGCTACGGACGCTATAATTGTTTGCCGCAATGCTTGATGCCGGCATTGGGATACACCATTTTGGGACGACCGCAGGAAAGAGCGCCCGCCTGATGACTTTCGTAAGCAACAGGCTGCGCTGGATCCGCCACTGAACAACGTAGCAGTACGTACGTCATCGTCGCGCGGGCTGCCGACTGTGGGAGCTGGCGTGGTTACGATGCTCATGGGCCTCGATGTTGTTGTTACTCACCTGGAGCGTGTGCGCGGGATGGCGCTTTCCTGCACATGTGTCGTAAGGCCGCTAGTGGCGGCAGCCTTCCCCGAACAGGGTTAGCGCTCGGCTCCCTCAGGTACCGGGGCCGCGAACACGGCGTGCAACCTTTCGGTCAACGACATCAGTGTGTTCGCTCTCTGTGATGTTGATTTTCTCTTCCGACGCGTCCTTTGGCCCATCACGCGAAACCGAGCGTGCGACGTGGCTTCGTTTCGTGAGACTGCAGAGACATGCTGTAGTCTTGTTGGTTCTCTTCTGAGTCAAATGTAGGGTAACGCAGGAGGCTACGTTGCCTTGGTATCCTCTGAAGTTGAGCTTTTTAGACCAACGTAGGCGGCACGCCTGTTTGGTGTTTTATTTGTACATGTGCAGAATACGCGCAGTAAGCTTAAGATTGTTGCGAGTTTAGGAAATGCAAACAATGCGTCGATGGGTCGTGAATGAACGTGTGCATCATGCGAAAATTCTACGGCTTGTCTAAGCAAGGACTTCCTGGAGCCTACAGTGTGTAAGTCTTAAAACCGAAAAAGAGTGTGCATAGCTACCGCCAGTGGCGCAGCGCAGCTCGCCTGACAGCCTACCACGTCTCGCCCTGGATGCATCTGTCCGTGTTTCGCCCCAGATCGCGGCGCGAAACGTCGCGTTCGATCGCCTGTTGATTGCCATTAACATGCAGGCCGCCTGCATCACCGATGATCAGTAATACGACGAGTGCAGGAAGGCTTCAAAATGGATGGACGCGACATGCCGGGGATTATCCGGCGGGGTCCATGAGAACTCTGACGACCGTTCTGCAGGCCAGGTTTCAGCTATTCGCCATCGATGCAGCAGTTGCTTGTCATTCTGACAGCATCGGGACGCGGCAGTGCATGTTGGCAAGCCTGCAGCGATCCCACAGTGTGGCACTGCACGCTGACTTGTTTGCTGACGTAGACAGCAGTGTCCGGGTACTGCAGGATGTCGCATGTATTGGGGCATCGTCAAGTTTGTGGGCGGCCTTGAGAAAACCTCTCTTCTCACGTATGAGGTGGTGAAGTCAAGGTTACGACCATGGCGCGGGGGGTTCCTGTCGGGCCCGTCAAAGCGGCCGCTAGCTGGATTCAGCCTTACCCGAACAGGGCTGCCCAACCCGGCGAACATCGTCCGGATCGCATAACCCCCGTTTCCGATTGACCACCATCAACCCGCCCGCTGTCACTCTGCGGCGTCGACTGCCTCTTCCGCGACCTTCCACCCACCGCGCGAATCAGATCTTTGCGACATGGCTTCATTGATGTGCTAACGGCGTCTCGCCTCGCGCAGCCACCCGCGGCTCACGAGGACTCATTCTTCGATCGCAACCTTGGAAAGCTCTGGAATGGAACTCCATGCGTGCCTGCGACCTCTGCTTTGGAGCCCAACGCCGCGCAACGCTTCCTAAGGATCACAACGGACAACCCGACACGCTTGGACTGACAGCAGTAGTGTGGAAGCGGCGTGCATCACAGATAGCGGAACAAGCCGCAAGGGTCAGTGAGAGTACTACTCCCATTCGCACGATAGACAATTGTGTTGCATACTGGCGAATATCTCACAAGCCTCGACGCGACGTCAAGTAACAAGTCAATGGCAACCATGACAAGACGGTGCGATGGATCCGAGATGTTTGATGTTGAAGTTCTCAACAGATGCGGCTCAAGCGGCAGCTCCTGGTGAGGCCGCGCAGATCTAGATCAGCCACATGGAACCAACCAAGAACACTTGGAACCACCCTCTCGGAAATTGGCCCAGTTTCCAGCCTTCTGTGGGTTTTCACCGAGCTTCGCGATTACCAAGCGATCGAGTAGCATCACGTCAAAAGATCGTAATTCGAGTCAGGGTCCAGCCGCTGTGGAGACGGATTGTGGATCATCCATGGATTGCTCGCGTGTCGCCCGCCTTACGGAAAATCCTTCACCGACACAGGCCATTCTCTTGTCCCTGCATGCATGGCGCTCGTGTCGAGGCCTTGTGGCAAGTCATGTCAACCCCTATGGAAAAGGACGCGCCGAAGGGTTCACAGTTTACATAGCCGTCTCCCCGCATGGTGAGTCTAGAGTTGGACCGATTCTTAGACCACATTTCCACCGACAACCATGCCGCGAGATGATCGATCCGGAGAGTTCACCGGTGTCTTGGGCTTCTTCATCTGTATCTGCACTCTGCTAGTACTGCTTCGATGCTACTGCAAGCTGGTCCTCGTGAAGAACTTCGCGGCCGATGACTACTTCTCTGTTCTTACCCTGGCGGCCTTCTTGGTCTATTGTAGCTCCGCGCTGCTAGGTGTCCAAAATGGGACCGGGAAGCGACGATATCTCATCCCGGATGAAAAGTATCCCATCGGTATGAAGGTGTGTAATACCGCGTCTGCAGTATATTCCATGAGGCTAACGACTCGAACTAGTGGTGGTGGACTTGCGAGCCCACATACGTTGTTACAAATATCTTCCTCAAGATGAGCATCGGCATCTTCCTTCTGCGCATTGCCCAGGATAGAACCCATCGCATGATTCTTTGGATCGCCCTCATCGCCATCCAAGTATACAGCGTGTACTTCTTCTTCGTCTTCACCTTCCAATGCTGGCCTGTCTCGTTCTTCTGGGAACAGTTCCGCGGCGGCAAAGGACATTGTATCCCCTCTAGGTTCGTCGTGAACTCGTTCTACGGCTACTCTGCACTGTCCTGTGTCACGGACTGGACATTCAGTATTGTTCCAATCTTCATCGTGCACAACTTGCAGATGGACAAGAGGAAGAAGATGACGGTGGTTGTTGTACTCGCCTGCTGCGCTATGTAAGCTCATTCCGCCTCTAGAGTCTTCCTTGCATCGTATGCTAACTCAACACCAGTGGCTCCACCGCAACAGTCGTCCGCATCCCATTCATAAACGGCCTCAACGATATACCCGACTTCCTATACACTACCACCGACATCGCGATATGGTCTACCGTCGAAACCGGAATCGGCCTTGCGACCTCCGCCGCCGCCACGCTCCGTCCCTTGCTCCGTCAGGTGTTTGGTGAGATGTCGACGCACGACAGCACCTCGCGCAAGCACTCGCGCAGGTGGAACTCGGGACACCCGTCACGCTCAGGGTACCTGGAACAAGCAAGCCAACAAGGCGGGAATGACATTCAGCTCAGTAATCATGATTCGAAACATCACACTGTACATGTTACAAGTGGAAATGCGAGTCCGAGTGGCAGTACGATCGAGTTGAACATGGAGTGGGAGCAGGACAAATATAATGCGTCGGCTGATGCAGCTGCAGCGGGGCACAATGGGATTATGAGGACGGTGAAGATTACGCAGATGTAGAATGAGGTTAAAATCCAATGGAGAGCTATGACAACCACCGTTATCGACTTACCAACCTACCAATGTACTCACCCAATTTCCCTCGCGAAGAGACTTCAGGTTCGAGCGCGAAGCGTAGAGCAAAGCTATTGCGCGAACGAGGGGTTCGCCTGGGCATTGACACATTTCCTTGCCCTATCGTCTCTTCTGGATCATGCCGTATACCAAAGTAATACCTGCATGACCCAGCTTGAACGAGGTCCAGACTACAGTCCAAACGAAAGGCGTCCTCTTTACTTTCTGCCCCGTTGTCGTTTGTGGAGATTGAACACTTCGTGAATTACTGCTCGCATTAAGCTCACCCCTGTGGCGCATAGGGCGGGCGCTAGTCGCGGCAGCTAAGCCCAAATAGTACTAATCTTCGGCGGCTCCGCGCGAACATCGTACGGCTCCCACAATCTAGATCTCCTACACCCTCTCGACCAACATCACGACAGCTTCGAAAAGGTCCAAGGCCTTCCTATTGCGGCCTTCAGCTCATCGCATATAGTTCGCTTTCGCGAGAGGGCCCCATTGACCCGCTTGTGGCTTTCGCGTGGTGTAGCCCTACTTTTTCGGTCGAAGCGGCGACCAGCACGACAGCGATGCAATCATGAGCGCCATAAATATCATCGCTATGGCCTTCGACATGAAGCATCGCGCACCCTCTCTTATCATCTCCTCCGTCGGACATTGTCTGGCAGCCCTTCTTTTCGACCGCCTCGTCATTCGTTCAGTCTCGCATCCATCACCATCTCACCAATAATTCTTAATACCTAATTCGGCATCATGCGATCGATTCTCCTTGCACTTCTTGCTGCTCTCCCCATTATCAATGCTGCTGTGAGCAGTCCGCGCATTTCCAAGACCGGCCGCTGTGGAAGCAGCTTTGGTCTGACGTGCGCCGGTTCCTCTTTCGGCAACTGCTGCTCGCAATACAACTACTGCGGCCAGACTTCCGCTCATTGTGCCTCCGGGTGCCAGTCGGGCTTTGGGAAGTGTAATACCTCGCCTGTTCCGATCTCGGCATCTGCAAAGGTGTCAAAGGATGGGAGTTGCGGCGGAAAGAGTGGCTTCACGTGCTTGAAGTCTGCATTCGGGAACTGTTGCTCGCAGTAAGTCAATCTTGGAAAGCACAGTGCCACTTGGACAACTCACTAATCATATCGCACTTCCAGATACGGATATTGCGGACTATCCAAGGCATACTGCGGCTCAGGCTGCAACCCTGCTTTCGGTTCCTGCTCAGGCTCAGCTGCCGCCACTCCTGCTACCACGACGCGTTCATCGTCGACATTAACTCGCGCTGCTTCCACCGCTTCCTCGCCCGCCACGAAACCCGCTATTCACAAGATCTCCACCAATGCGCGATGCGGAAACGCCTACGAAGCGTCACCCCTCGGGATGACCTGTGCTGGATCCAAATGGGGTAACTGCTGCAGTAAATACTCATACTGGTACGTTCAGCAATTACGTGGTTCGTCGGATGCTACTGTATACTAATGCGCGACAGTGGAAGTACCGATGCATACTGCGGTAGCGGCTGCCAGCCAGGCTTCGGCGATTGCAAACCTGTATCCTCGTCCGCCTCGTCCGCCACGTCCTCGCCGGCGAAGGCCCCGATTGCACCGGCCAGTGCGCCTCCAGCCACGAGCACACTCGCAGTTTCATCGTCTACCTCGTCGTCGAGCGCCGCGTCGTCTGCCACTACCTCGTCCCAGGCCACGAGCGCATCCCTCGCCGACCCTGTTTTATCTTCTCCAACCACGATTCCGTCAGTCGAAAGTCTGCACCCAAGTACGCTCGCAACAAGCGCAAGGGCATCGGCTACCGCAGTGGAAATCGCGTCTTCGCTGGATGCCGCTCCAGAGTCAACAGTGGCCCCGGAGATTGTTTCTGCGCCTAGTGAACCTCCAGCCTCGCTCGCAACGTCAGAAGTCACCGTCTCAACGGACCCTATCGCCATTTCTTCCAGCGTCACGTCTAGCCATGCAGAGTCGCCTACCGTTTCTGCCGACCTTTCGAGCACAGCTGCAGCGCTACTCGCCACATCAGAGGTCGCTTCCGCGCAAGTCGAGATTGTCTCTTCCGTCGCATCGACCACCGCGCTTGTCACGTCTGTCGAGCCGACCACTGCACCCATGCCAACATCCACTGAATCCCAGGTTTTACCAATGGAAACTGAAACCGAGACCATCTCTTCCACCGTCGCGCCCGTGATCAGCGCGTCGCCATCTTCGGAGCCTGTCGCATACTCCGAAACCACCCTCACACCAGCGCAAGAGATTGCATCGAGCTCAGTGGTCGAGACGCCGTCGCCACCTCCGGAGACACCCGCTTCCTCGTCCCCAGCGATTGCGATTGTCGCGACATCCACCACATCGGCGCCAGCAACCTGTAACACACTCGCCGCGAATTACAATCCCTCTTTCGAAAGCGGAGCCATCGCACCTTGGACTAACTCCTGGGCCGCCAATCCTTTGTTCGGCAAGACCGAGGTTCTTTCTGCCGATACGGCACCGTTCGCGCCACTCCACGAATCACATGCGCTTTACACTACGTTGACTAACCGGTACACGGGAGCCCAGAGTTGGAGGTTCACGCTCGAAAACGTCTACATCCCAGCAGGCAGCAACTACAACTGCACAGTCGGGTTCAAGATAGTTCAGGCCGACAATCGCCCAAGATACACCGTGCAAGCCCGTCTGTATATCGACAATCAACTCGTGTACTATGTGCAGAACGGTGTGTCAAGCGGTCTGTTCACGGGATTGCCGACGAGTCCAGAAGCGGCTGTTTGGAACACGGTAGGCGGTTCCGGAGTCGCGAATGCGCAAGACCAGCATACCGTTATCGTTATCGTTCTCTTCAACAATGCCAATATTCTCGCTGCGGGAACGACTTTCGCTATCGATAACCTGCAGTGCTTTCTAACAGGGCAATGCGCGATATAGATAGATGTAGACACGTAGTAGAATACAGTACAAGATAGATGTAATACCTTCGCGTAAATTACTTCTAATTATTTTATACTTATTCTCTACGAAGTAGAGTCTTTTAGCTAAATAAGATAAGATAGAAGTGTAAAAGCTTACTATAGTTAGAAACCTAAATAGAGTCTCTTTAGGTTAAAAAGTTTATGCGCGGATTCTTATATTTAACTCTATTTAAGATAAACCTAAATAGGTTTTTTTAGAGAGGTAGTTCTAGGTCTAGAAAACTAAGAAGTACTTACTACTAGATTTATATATTATTATTAACTTTATAGGTTTACTAGACCTACTTATATAATAAAAAGCTTTCTACTATATAGTACTTATAGGTCTATAAGACCTACTTATATAGAATAAAATCTACTTCTATCTATAGCTATAGTTCTAGAAGACTTATTTCTTTTTCTTAGTACATCTATATATAGAAGCTATTATTATTATAGTATATATAGTTATTAATTATAGATTATTTTACTTAGAAAAAATACTCTAACTATCTAGTATCTCTATCTAGTATTACTAAGTACTATTAAAAAGTAAGAGTTTAAATCTTTATACTAATACTTTCTTACTCTTTTTTATAAAGCTACTTATTAGCTATATACTATTTATAAAATCTTTTCTACTCTAAGCTTTACATACTAACTTCTTTATAGATATTATACTTTATAGCTATATTAAGGCCTAGTAGTATAATAACTCTAGTAGCTACTTTATTTACTTTAAGCTACCTAATAATAGCTACTTTATTATCTCTCTTATTACTATATATATTTTTATTTCTTCTTTTCTTCTTTTACTATATTTATATACTTTACTAACTATATATATTCTAGCTTATTACTATATTTAGTAAGCTACTTATTATCTCTAAAGCTAATAATACTCTATAAAGTAGTAATATTATAACTAATACCTATAATAAGTATAAGTACGTAGTATACCTTCTATTAGAGTTAACTCCGTTGCGTGCAAGCTGACGTTGCGTGCAAGCCGACGCCGCGTGCAAGCCGACGCTGCGTGCAAGCCAACGCCGCGTGCAAGCCGACGCTGCGTGCAAGCCGACGCCGCGTGCAAGCCGAC
>JAGKPX010000058.1:0-165860 GCA_022609215.1 Alternaria triticina
TACTATAAATAAAGACTTTACTATCTCTATTAATTTAATTTTATAAGTATAAGGCTATTTTAAATTAGGCTTACCTAGCGTTAAATAGCCTTAATAAAAATTAGATTAGAGTACTATAAGTTTTTTTTTATATTTAAAATAGACCTAAAATATTTTTTTTTACTTTTTATATTAGCTATAAGTAATAGTAGTAATAACTATAATACTAAATAATTATCTATATAGACTTTTTTTAGCCTTACGCGTAATTTTTAGCTTACTTAGCTTACTTTTAGCTAAAGTCTAATAGCTCTAGGCTATATACTATACTTAGCTATACTATAACTTTTTTACTATTACTTTATATAGTTATAATATAGGCTAGTAGTTACTCTTATATATATAGGCTAATATATAATATACACTATATTATACTAAAAAGTAGTGTAGTTTGTTAAAAACGCTAGAGTCGTATTTGAACAGCAGTCTCCCGCGTGGGGTTTCGTCGAGTATATCGTTGTCGTCCGTAGGTTCGTATGAATGCTCTTCCCAGCGGGTTGGTTCCCTAAGCTTGGGAAGATAGATACATGCTTCCTCTTTCATCTTATCCCAGTATTCTCTATAGTCACCGCTTTCATCAGCGTTGGTTTTGGGATGGATGAGGTAAGCTTTGACATGGTTGTCCTTGAACTTATCGGCATTCAACCTCAAAGAGTCCTGCTGCTTATTTCTCCCGCGTCCTTTGCCGTTCCGCATACCCTTGATAACAGTCTCGGTGAAGATTTTGTCTTGGTCTCCCTTGTACTTGTCCCAGAAGTGGTGGTCGTGGTCTGTGTCAAAGGAGATGTTTTCCCAGAAATGACCCATCCAAACACCTCTGCGACTGACAATGACTAGCATAGTACAGCCCATAAGATGAGAGGTGCCCTGACTCATTTGATTCTCCTGAAAGAACTTGAACTGGTCGAATATGGACGTGTTGGTGTCGAACTCATTCTCGTCACCGTTACCGTCTCGTTGACCCCAAACGACTGCCTCGGCTTCTCCAGTCTCCGCTACAATGTAATCATCAATAGTGTCGAAAGTGGGAAGATTCATGCGCCTTTGAATGGTAGAATTGTCAAAAGAGCCCCTCAGGCCCCTTTCGACGATGCCAGGTCCTCGGTGAGGCGCACTACATTTCGCACGACCAGCACGGCGGTGGAGGTGGCTGCCGAGCGAAGAAAGCTGTCTGACATCGTGTTCGATCAGTTCGGTCCTCTTCTGGTTCGGACTCTCAACATCTGTCGCGTATCCTAGCTTCTGATTAGTCCAATGTCATGCTACTAAGGCAGCAAGTAGGGACCTAACTTGAGGAAGATGACATTAGCGGTCGAGCAGTAGATGGCGAGTAGCACTGCGAAAAGGATGCCTCTCCTCATTTTGAGATCTGTGGTTCGTGCACTTCGGTGTTTGCAAGGTCTTCAGGGAGCGCGGGCGATGGCTCATATACACGGGATGGAATGGTACAACACGTCACAACGAACTCACGCGAGTAGTTCTCTACCCTTCTCGTCATCTACAGGCGGACATGCTTTGATAAATACTGAATCCGCGAAACTGGAGCAACAGAAGTTCTGGGGTAGGTAAGCAATGCCGACTAGGGCCGTAGCCGGGAAGGTGCCACTCATGCCTCAATGAGGCGAGCTACAGAATAGAGGCATGGCACATGAAACATGAAACAGGTGTGTGTCTACTATCGACTGTGCCGGAGGCTATCTCTATCGCACACCAAAAGCGCGAAAGATAGAGAAGATGTTGGTGGTGCCAATCCCAACGAAGGTCGCACGGTTCCCCCCAACAATTAGGGGCCACGTGAGGCGGGGGCTATCGGAGGTGGTTGGTATCTTGGCATGACGTCAATCAGCCCCGGGAATCAATTCGATTGTGTTACCACCCAAACATACACATATCTGTGCCGCACGTTTCATGTATGTAATGCATGCCCTCCTCGATATCATGGCGCGTAGCCTTGACGCCCCCAACTTTCTTCTACCAGCGACATGAACTTCCCGCCCCCGGAGATACAGGATGCTATCGGATCGGACGACATTGACAGGCTCCTGGCGTGGCTTCATAGCCACCCGGAGCCGAGCTACAAAGAGTTACAAGGATGCCTAACAGTAGCGATGCGAAATGGATCACTGCGCATGCTCAAAACTCTGCTGGACCATGGCGCTACGTTATCGATTCTATCGTTCAACGCAGCTTTCGCAAGAGATGAGCCTGGCGCGTTCCAAGAACTCATCGATCATGGCTGGGATGTCAACAGCACAGAGTTTGAAACGCCAGCTGTCCAGTGAGCACTACCATCATTCTACCCAGTCTGTTTCTCACGTTTTGGTAGCCGAGCTCAGCGTTCCGAAAACCTACTACGCTGGTTCCTCGATCACGGCGCAGACCCAAACATCAAGTCCGTAAGACGAGGGTCATGTCTGCAGCCTTGTACCGCCCTCGCCTCAGCGGCACGTCGGGAAGACGCAACACCACTGCAGATTCTGTTGTCTCATGGGGCCACCATGGATCCGTTGGCACTGTTTAGCGCCATTGGAGTTCGGGGCCAAAGGAACGGCATCGCTACTATGGCTGTGTTGATCGATCATGGTGCCGATGTCAACTACGTGTCAAAGAAGTGGGCTACGCCGCTCGACCACGCCGTTCGACATAACGCCAAGGAGAAACTGTTGTATCTGCTGAAACATGGCGCAGATCCTACCATTCGGTGCAAGGTGAGTCGAACGACGCCAATCGAGTACGCGCAGGAACGCGGTCGCGAGGAGTTGTACGAAATTCTGAAAGCAGCCGAACTTGGTCAACCTTAGTGGCGCATGTGGCAGATCAGTCGACTATGCCACAATTCTCTTGAAAGCAATGTGTTCATCTCGCTTCCAGGGACAGGTGATATCCAACGGATTGGACGTTCTTTACCTTCGAGGGGTGATTCGCAGGAGAATGTGGCCTCTCTTATTCCGTCAGTGGTACACAGAAGCTGTTACCTTCCTCATACATAACCTGCTATGTCATCTTGTCACATATGTCTTGTGTCTTCGCCGAGCCACGTAAGGATATCAGCCCCTAAATGTATGCTTGAGGTGGCGAGGCAAGCTGGCGTGCATGAGCGGTAATTGTATTGGAGAAGTCAGACATCACAACACACTCGGCTTATCGGTCACATCATCGTCCTCTTGACACCCTCAATCAGTTTGATTGTCTCGGCCCCCCAACTTCGGGCCTGTGCCTCTCGATGCCAGCATACGGCATGAGGTGCAACACCAGACGCAGGAGGGGGCACAGATAGACTGGTCAGACGGGTAGACGGAGGGCCGAAATGCAGACTGACCGTTAACTTGCTTCATGCACACGTCGCAAGTTTGGATTGAGATGCAGGTCTGTTCAGTATTTGCGGGTGTATATGAACCACCAAGTCGGCAGTACATGACAAGACAGACACCAGCAGATTCCCAGGAGCACTTGGCTACACATTTCACCTCATTACATATCCATCTTTCAACTCATATCATGGTTCGCCTCATCGTTTTGATCAGCTTTGGAGCACTGTTGTCAGTCTCAATGGCTGAGATCTTTACGCTCAGTTTGGGTGACACCAACCAATACTCAGCGACTCTGGTATGAAACAATATCAACTGACGGACATGAGAGCCCTTTCGCTGACAATATTAGACTGCCACGCCAACTCTTACTGGATCACGCATTGTCTTTACCGACTCACCCAGCCCCAACGACGGGGTCGATGTCATACTTTCAGATGAACTGCGCGGGAAAGTCGAAAGCGCTCTGGACAGCGCCTGCGTCGACCTTGATGATGTATGCTTTGAGAGTATCAAAGACATTCTCGTTAGCCCGAATACCGAATTGGAAACACGTCAAGTAGAAGAGCTGCTGTATGGAGTAGGAGCAGCGGTTGCAGTCTTCTTTGCTTATATCATACCGGTGACCTCCAACTCATCGAAAGGTGTACCCGTAGCTCTCCACGCCCCTGCTCATCAACTGAGACCAGCAGCTTCCGCAGCGCAAGCATCCACGGTTGCTATAGCCACTGCATCTGACGCGCCAATCATTACAATCACGCGGAATCCCGATGCAACTGTAACCACAGCGTAAGCATGTAATTCCTCTCTTCACTTCATTGAACTAAACGTGCGCAGCACCGATGCACCCCGTCAGACAATGTTCACCAATTCGGCAAACAATGGTTCCCCTGGCGACATTGAAATCTACATCCCGGAGGCTCTTGGAAAGCGAATGACAGAATTGATCGACAGAAGTCAGCAATGTACTATTGATGACAAATTCTCATCATCACGAAGAGCTCGTAGTCTGGACTTCAGTGAGCAGCTCACCGGAGTGATTTGCTCCACTAAGCAAGTACTCCTCAATGCCTCGCCAGGTGCCGCCTTCGAAGCTCTTGACTCATTGGGAGCGGTGACAACCGAGATTCCTACCTGGATACAGCCAGATGTGCAAGAAGCACTGGAGTTTGTAATGAACATGGCGAAAGAGATGTCCGACCAGATTATGTTGTACGCGCACGAAGCGACGCTTATAGCACTCTTTGTCTTCATGGTGAACTATCAACGGTCAGTTACTGGAAGCTCAATATCCCCGTCCATCCGTATCCCCGGTAGTGAGCTCAAGGAGATGGTGAAGGTTTCACTGACGCCCTCGATCACGTCGTTCACCCCGACGTCGTCGATGACCTCTACTTCCAGTAGCTCAAGCTCATCCAGCACAAAAGAATGCTCGGCATTTTGCAGCATGATTGGTCAGATCAAGAGATGCACGACACAATGTCCGACAATGACTGATTTGCCAGCTGCCACACCAACTGAATACGCTGTAAGAACGATGACAGTGGAGCCATGGAACGTTCCGTACCAGCCTCAGATCCCCATAAAAGATGTATTCAGCTTCTGTATGCCCAATGAGGACACTAAGTTCCCAGTCTCGGAGTTCAACGTCACTTACGCCGACTTCTGTGAGAAGGCCGACGGCTCGACCGAAGACGTCACCTGGATGGTCAATGCGAAAGGAGAACAATCGCAGCTGAACCGTCGTCGCTTCTGGAGACGAGACGCCTCGGACGATTTCAGCGACTACAAGTTCGCCTTGTGGTGGAGACCCAAGACTGGAGACAACGCCACCGACTGTGAATTCTCATGTGAAGAAGCCTTCCAAGGACTGACGGAGAGAGATTCGTGTTCAGTAGGCGATGGCAAGAAGTTCTTGGCGGGAAGCGGAGGTATCGACATCGGCTGTGGCACATACTCCTTCACCGCGCATCATCAGATCGACTCCACAGTCAATTGTCTGAACCACCCACTCGACGCACCAAAGAATGACAAGACTGCCTCCGGAGGAGTAAGCGTCGCGTCAGCTATCCAAACCTGGTGCAGCGACAACGACGGCCACCAATTCAGTTCTAACTCCAAATCCGACAACGTATACTGGCGCTGGGGCATCACCCAACTCGACGTACCCGATCGACGCTCATTCTGGCTGCGCGCTAAGCCAAACGGCAACAACCAACAAGCTTCGTTTGTGAAAGACGAATGCATCGCCGCACTCACCAACGGCCTAAGCACATGCGACCCCGACTCCGACAACACCCACGGCTTCACGGCCACAGTTGGCACCATCGACTACAGCCTCGACCTCAGCGGCGTCACGCAGCTCGACAACCCTCCCTGGAACGAACACCCAGCCTTCCCAGCGCCAGAATTTCTGACCGCAAAGGACAGCAACAAACCCTATACAACTCAATGTTGGGATCCGAAAAAATACTTTCTCAACCGTAAAATCGCGCCAGATGATATCGAAAAGGCGATCAGCGCATGGTGTAAAGACGGCACCACGATCGACGGATTCGGTAACAATGCCGACGGCTTTATGTATCCCCCAGAAGGCGAGACGCCTTTCTACCCGAACGATCATACGCCCATGCATATGCGTATGAATGTAGCGACGGTGAAGACAGGGGAGAAGGAACCATACGGGGACATGGAGTGGTGCGAGTAAGTCCTTATGTCTACCTTCGTGTATGTTTCAGCGATGCTAATTGTTGTGGCAGAGGCTACGACTGGAAATTGAATGAAGATGATTGTCGGTATGCGGTTCGCAAATTGATTAAAGAGTGTAATACCATTAAGAACAAGTTTAATGCTGGGAGATACACGTATCGGTGCGTCACTTATTCGGTGACGGATACCAATGATCCGAGGTGAGGGGCGGAATCCAGTGGCTCTCAGCACTTTTTGCGTCATGATGCAGGGGGGTTTGGGTTGGGAGTTGGCGGGTCTTAGAGTTTTGTACCCGCAGGCAATGAGCTTGGAGTGGCTTGTTCGCATTCTGTACACTACTGTAGCTCTGCAAAACCATATGCTCTTATACATATCGTCGTTTCTCATCGTCTTGATATCTTCCCCTCATTCACGCCCCGCTCATTCAAAAGGTCTCATAAGCTCATTGCCTGCCACAGACTCGGCAAAGTTCTCCAACGCCGTAGTATGGCACCAAGGCTTCAATCTGATCTCCTCCAGTATGGTGCTCGAGAAACATCCCGACCAGCCCATTCGAGGCAGTTTCGCAGTGACCTGTTCGATGACTTCCCGGCCTATGAGATGCGGTTGTAGTCCCATGTTGTCTGAGCGATCTCAATTAGTCATCTATATGAAACGACGACAGAGTAATCATTACGTACCAAACTCAGTAGCAATCTGAATCATCTGCACCATCGCACTGACCGTGCCTGTCTCACCAGGATCCTGGTGGCGGATGATCGCTTCGGCAACGCTTTCTGCTTGGATTTTGTGAGAGCCGAACTCCTGTAACTTTGTCAAAGCGAGGAGGCCGCCTTGGAATTCGAAGGACATGTGCGTGTTCGACATGTTCTCGTCGGTCGTGCCGATGTCGTGGAAGAGGCATGTCAGTGCCCAGGTTTCGAAGAAGGCGCTTGAAACGTATTCCAGGAAGTAATGTTGGATGATGTAGATACCTGGCACACAGTATTAGTAGACCTGATGAGTTTATAGTTGGTTCCATCATTGTGGCGATGGGGGGTATTGGTGTTGGAGAGTACGTACCGTAGCAGAATACCCTCATGCTGTGATTGAAAGTCTCCTTCGAAAGGTGTTGCTTTGCATACGTACGCGCCTTGTCTGTCAGATCGTTCACGGGCCAGGCGTCCATGGGGTCTGAGTAGAAATCATTCTTCATCCCAGCAACCTCTTCGGCAGATGGGACGTTGGAACGATTCCTTGGGACGGCGATCCAGCCAAAGTTCTCTGGTGTCCATATTCCGTGAGACATGTTGGATGCTTCGGATAGAGTAATGCTCTTGAGAAAAGTTGTAAGTGAGAAGAGCGGATTGGGTTTGAAGTTTGAAGTTGTGATGGCGCGACTTTAAGTACACTTGCTGTATGTAGATGCGCCTTTCGTCCTAGATAGGTTAGACTTGACAAGAGCTCATCTAGGCAAAGTCTGCTAGGTAAGCGCAACACACATGTGCATCAGCGAATGACCTTTAGCTCTACATGCTGACGTCACCAGGGGTGGCAAGAATTTGTGCGCGGTAACGCAAATAGAGACCTATGTCTTTTTTAGTAGCAATCCTACTAAAATAGGCATAGTAGGGGATGTAGAAAGTGCTCTAGATTACTAATTTTTTCTTTTTAAAGCTTTTAAAGCTGTATTTTAAGCTATTTTAGGTACTTTTAAAAGTTGTAAACGTAGTTTAGAACTTTCTAAAAAAGTTAAGGTAAAGTAAGGCTATATAGAAGTACTATAAAAGCTATATAAACTAAATTTTTAGAGTTATTTAAGCTTATAAAGCTTAATTTACTATATTTTTAACTAAATCTTTTTACTATTATTATAAAAAAGCTTCTAATATTGCTAAGGTATTTTCTTAATTCTTTCTTAGATCTCTTCTATTATTATACTATCTTAGGCATAAAGTAGAAGCTTTTTAAAGCTTAATTTTAAGCTTTTCTACTATTCTAGGTAGTTCTAAACCTCTTTTTTAGCCTTCTACTTAAGTATATTCTATACTTCTTTAATTAGGTTTAAATCTAGACTTTGTAAAGAATATAAAAGAGTAGAAATCTAGTTCTAAACTTTTAGATCTCTTACTATATTTACTAGACCTTTTATTTTATAGCTTAGGTTACTATCTTTTTATAAAACTTATAAAATTCTATTAAATTTATTCTAAGAATAGGTAAACTAGACTATTTTAATATAGTAAGAAAGCAGCGTCTTAGTGTAGTATTTCTAGGTTATATAGTAACTTCTAGAGTCTTCTTTAATGCTTAGTAGCTTATTTATTAGCTATTCTTTAACTTCTAAGTTAAGCTATTTTTAAGTTTTATACTTAGATTTCTAGAGCTTAGACTAGTACTTTAGAAGCTCTAATATATCTTTTTTATTATTATAAAAGTGTAAAGAGCTTTTAAAATACTAATTTATACTAGCGTAAAAGTATAAAGTATAGAAATTCTTTTTTCTAAGTAGTTTAGAGACTAAATTACTATTTTTAAGCTATTTTCTGTACCTTTTAAAAATTCTAGAAACTTAGAAAGTCTTTAATAAGTTAAAGTAAGCTTTATTAGTAAAGTGTACTCTATTCTAGAAGCTATAAAAAGGTTTATACTTATTTCTTTTACTATATTACTACTAAATCTCTCTATTTTTAAGTAAGATTTCTTTATAATACACTACCTAAAAAAGGTAAGTATTTAGTCTCTTTAATAAGTTATAACGTAAAGACTATAGAGCTAGTAGAATTTTATTTACTATAGCTTATTTACCTAACTAACTATCTTTTACTAAGTTATAGTTATTAGAAAGAAGCTTCTAGAGATCTTCTAGTATAACTCTCTAAAGTCTTTCTAACTTCTACTTATTCTTTATAGCTTTACACTTTTTAATAGTTTTTTTATTACTAAAATATTACTTTTTAGCTCTCTACTAACGTTTTATAGCTTTATAAATACTATATTAACGCGCTATATTTTTTAATCTTTTTATACTTTACTAGTGCTCTAAGTACTAAAAGTAATAAAAATAACGTTAAGTATTAAGAATTTTAATACTAGAATCTTATTTAGAAGTATAAGAGCTCTCTATTTCTTTAAAAATATTCTAAAAATATTTATATTTAATAAAGTTTGTATTATATTAAAGAATTTAGGGGGATACAGAGGTAGAGAAATTTACTGAAATTTAGCTCTATTTACGTCACCGCGCACAAATTCTTGCCACCCCTAGTGACGTTGTTTGACAAATTTTTGTTATTCTGGATTTCGTTTTGCCATTAGCAATTATTGCATCATGTACGTCATATTCATATCCGACGATGGTGACGATCAATGATTAGGAGATAAGATGCGCCTGGCTGTATGAGCAGAGGATGTTCCATTTATAAAGTCACATAGTGGTAGGATTGAGCTAATCTCCAACCTGAGAGACTTCACGAAAGAATAGCAAGCCATCGTTGAACAATATTGAAGATGAACATGATGGGTCGTTGGATCACTTTATCGATAAGGGATGACTAAGAAATGATGATGGCCGAGGCCGCAGATCCAAAGTTTTGGTGACATCAACGTGCACCGCGTGTCACAGGCACGAACAAGCTTCAATTGTCGTTATGAAGCCACAACTCACAGCCAGAGCATTGCGCTCAATACGGAGAGGACTACCGCAGAACTCATCAAGTCGAACAGTACCCAAACAATCGCCGTTCCGAATTTCACCACCAAACTCGCGATGCATATCGACCACCGCCCCCAAAGACCATAACCCAACACCCAATACCACGTCCACCGTCGACCCAACAGAAGTATCGCACTTCAACGCGCTCGCATCATCATGGTGGGACCCCCACGGCCCCTCCCGGCTCCTCCACCTCATGAACCCGCTCCGCCACGACTTCATAACTTCATGCCGCTCTTCGACGTCCCCACCAAACCCGTCGGAGAAACTACGATATCTAGACATTGGCTGCGGCGGCGGCATCTTCGCCGAATCAGCCGCGCGCCTACCCACCACTACCTCCGTCACAGCAATCGATCCCACACCACAAGTCCTCTCCATTGCTGAGGCGCACAAGCGACGCGACCCCACACTCACCTCGCCGGGTAAACTTACATACTTGAATACTTCCATCGAAGACCTACCGCGTCCGAAATCAGACACAGAAGCCTTCGACATCGTCACACTGTTCGAAGTAATCGAGCACGTAAACGCGCCAGGTCCGTTCCTCGAACACGTCCTCCCGCACGTAAAGCCTGGCGGTTGGCTGATAATGAGCACGATTGCGCGGACATGGACGAGCTGGGTTGTTACGAATGTGGTCGCAGAGGACGTTTTGGGGATTGTGCCCAAAGGGACGCATGAGTGGAGTAAATACGTCAACGAAGAGGAGCTGAGGAGTTGGTTTGCGAAACAACCTGGTTGGGGGAATGTCAAGTGTGTGGGTGTTGTGTATGTGCCGGGTTTGGGGTGGAAGGAGGTAGCGGGGAGTCAGGATTGGGGGAATTATTTCTTTGGTGTTAGGAGGGAGGGCTGAGGAGGAGGTGAAGAGGGGTGTGATGAAATGATGCGATGTGTAAGTGTTATGGTCAGATGGGAGCATATGATACCCAAGTAATGTACAATATATACAACATCATAGCCGCCTGGCTTTTACGTACGCTATGCTTCCTCGAAGTCTTCATACACGGCACTGTCGCAACGTTATGCGAAGCGCCCCGCTACGTTTGTGTTCGTCGCAATGTTGCGCACGCACTAGTTCCCCATAGCATCGTGTTGTGTTCCAACGCCTCCTCGTATCATTTCCCTCTCAATACCGGTCCCGAGATATCGCAATCGCTCTTGTCCCTCATCAGCCGTCTTCATGACTTTGTTGCAGGTCTCTCCTCGAATGGTGTCGGTATATTCCTGCCTGTGGCTACCGCTTCACTCCCTGTCTCCACGAGATCGTGTCCACCAGCCAATTTCCACGCCCTCAGGTAATCTTCGCCGGTGAATCGCTTTTCGTAGTTCTCCGCCTTGCCGACGTCGAGTCCTCGTACCTTTTCTAGACTGGAGTCTACGAAGGGTGTCAACTAAGCAGGTTTTAGTTTCTAACCTTTCAATTGGATCTTTCCAACCCGTCGCAATCCCAAAGAGCCTTTCTACGAACCTCGCTGTTTTTTGTACCGTGAATTGGGTACACATATGTCCGTATCTTGCTCCAGTCGGGTGTGAAGTTTCCGTATCGGTTGATGGTGCCCATGGATCCCACGCGGTTTCCCTTGTAGTATTCCTTGCCGGCCTGTTTGGGTGAAAGCGGCAGGCGCCGCAGCATCTTCTGGAGTGAGGCAGTGGGCTGCATGGCGGCGATTTGATCGTACCTGCCGTTGGAGCGAGCAATGCGACGACGTCGATGATGGTCGCCATCAATCTTCGAGGCGTTTGCGGAGTTTGGAGCGGAGGTGGGCGTGGCCCGTGCGTCAAAAAAGTGCAAACCCAGAAGTTCTGCATGTCGCTCCGCCGCCTTGCCTCTCAACCACAACGCCAAAATGCCGCCCCGAGTAGCACGCAGCTCGATTCAAAGCGGTGGCGCTTCAAGCAAAGGCAATACGAAGTCGCGAAACCCCAAGAAAGCGCAGAAGCGCGCCCTCGACGCCTTCTCCATCGCCCAGTACGAGAATCCAGACGATGCGAAAGTGCGCAAGAACCGCTTAGGCGAATTCGACCCCGCCTTCAACCGCAAGCGTGCGCGCGATGACGAAGAAGAGGACGACGAGGATGAGGACGAGGAAGACGGGCCCAAGCGGCGCAAGAAGAGGTCTGGTGACGAGAGCTACGACGAAGGAAGCGACTCGGAGGGCAACACCTGGCAGATGGGTCACGTTGAAGACGATGATGATGACGAGAGCATCGATTCGGACGAGGCGTTCGGCGAGAGCGACGAAGAGCGCTTCGAGGGCTACACGTTCAGAGGCAGTTCCAAGAACCACAAGGGAAAGGCAAAGAAGTCGAAACGAGAGCAAGACATGATGAACGAGGATGGCGACATCGATCTTGACGAGGGCGACAGTGCAGACGGAGAGGAGGAAGACGAGGACGATCTTGGCGAAGATGCTATCGATCTAGCTACTGCCTTGGATCAATACGAGGAGGATGAGGCTGAGGAGCGAAGGGAAAAAGAGAAGAAGAAGAAGGCCTCCGCGTTCGACGACAGCGACTCGGAACCAAGCGAAGGCGAAGACCCCGCGGCAGATGGCGCATCCGACCTCTCGTCCGACGAAGAAGATGAGGATGACCGCCAGGCTCAATTACAGAACTTGATCTCTTCGTTGGCTTCGCGAGAGGATGACAAACCCAAGGGCAGGAGAGTGGATGTCCATGAGTCGGCTGCACCAGACGAGTTTGGTGTCTCCCGCAAAGTCGACCTCCTCAGCTTCAAGCCCAAGGTCGCCGACGCGGAGAAAAAGAAGGCGCTCAAGCTGCTGCAAGACGACAAATCCTCAAAACGAAACGACATTGCTAGGAAACTAGACGCGCCCCTACCGAAGCGACAGCAAGACAAGCTCGACCGCGCCGCGGCCAACGCCAAAGCGAACGAGACTCTTGAGAGGTGGACCGACACCATCAAGCAAAACCGCCGCGCCGAACATTTGATGTTCCCTCTCCAGAACCCTACCGGAGGCGACATGGGCGAGAAGACACTTCTTCCCACAACGACCGCTGCACCTACCAACGATCTCGAAAGTACGATTCAGTCCATCCTCCAGCAGAGCGGGCTGTCGAACGGCAAGGAAGACGAGGAAAAGATACAGAAGTGGGAAGAGCTCCAAACGAACAAACTTCCAGTCGAAGAGGTCCTCAGGCGACGCGCTGAATTGCGAATGCAACGAGAACTGTTGTTTCGTGAAGAGGTTCGCGCCAAGCGCATCAAGAAGATCAAGAGCAAGTCTTATCGGCGAGTGCACCGCAGGGAGCGCGAGAAGCTGCTGGAGAAGGAACGTGAGCAACTCAAGGCCGATGGGGTTGATCTGTCTGAAGAAGAGCGCGAATACAATGATCGCCGGAGAGCTGAGGAACGCATGGGGGCTAAGCATCGCGAGAGCAAGTGGGCCAAGGGTATCAAAGCCACTGGAAGGGCGAATTGGGACCAGGACGCGCTCGACGGTGTGACTGAGATGGCCAGACGGAATGAGGAGCTTCGTCGTCGCGTTGAGGGCAAGACCGTGCGCGATGACGATGAGGAAGCATCTGATGTGCCAAGCGAGGAGGAAGAGAGCGACGATGACGACGATCAGTCGGACAACGACGCGCTGCAACAATCCCTCGGAAAGCTCAAGTCGAATCCCTTCTCGACTAAGGAGTCTAAGCTGGGTCAGATGGCCTTTATGCAGAAGTCCGAGGCTGCGAAACGCGCACAGAACGACGAAGCTGTTGAAGCCCTAAGACGCGAGCTTGCAGGTGAAGACAGCGATAACGCCGAAATCGATGAGAATGCTACCAAGGCAGGACGGAGAAGATACGGTCCCAACGCGGACGTGTCAGCTCCGGCCATACAGATCAACCGCAGCGAGTTCGAGGAGCACGAGAGTTCCGACGCAGAGAACGAAAACAAACCGACTGCGGCAGGCGAAGAGTCTGTTGCGGACGCAGCATCAGCTAGAAAACCCGCCAAAAAGAACGGCTTGAGCGGTCTCTCAAATGGCGTTCGAAAAGAGCGTAAGGCTGCCGCGCCTGTAGAGACCGGCAGCGGAGAGTCCAACCCTTTCTTGACCAAGGCGAAGAAGGAGAAGAAAGCCACAACAGAGCCTGAGCTCTTCCCAGCCACAAGTATCACGACCACCGCTACGCAAGCCAAGGCCGTCGCTCCCAAGCCTACGCCCAAAGCCAAGCCTCAAAAGAAGTCAAAGCAAGAGGCCAAACCTCAAGAAACCAAGGTCGACGACTTCTTAAAGCAGCGCGTCACCGCAGCTGACGACGATGGCTGGGCGACTGTCATTGGTGGTCAAGAAGATGAGGACATGGACGAGCAAGGCATCGAAGACGAGGGTATCGACCTTGACGTCGTCATGCGAAACCAGGCTCTCACAGCAAAGGGTTTCGCCGGCGACGACGTTGCAGCCGACTTCGACGCCGAAAAGAAAGCCACCATCGCAGACGAAGAAGCAACCGAAGAAGTTTCTTTCCTCCCTGGCTGGGGCTCCTGGACCGGCGACGGCATGTCCAAGGCCGAGAAGAAGCGTAACCTCGGCGCCAAGACAGTCACCAAGAAGCCCGGTATCGATGCCGATAGGCGGAAGGACCGGAAAATGGACAAGGTCATCATCAATGAGAAGAGGCAAAAACCTAACGTCAAGTATATGGCTAGCCAGCTACCGTTCCCATTCGAGAATAAGGAACAGTATGAGAGGAGTTTGCGTGTGCCGAAGGGCAAGGAGTGGGTCACGAAGAAGACACATCAAGACGTCACGAGGCCGAGAGTTATTGTTAAACAGGGTGTTATTGCACCACTGCGGAAACCGCTGGTCTGAGCGAACGGTATTAGCCAAACTTTCGCTTACCTTGAAATGGAAGCGGATCAACTTTTCAATCTTATTTGTCTGTCATGTGTTGGCAGTCACCTCTGCAAGCCACGTGGAAAAGCTCCTCCTTCCACTTACACCGTGACCTCCTTCTCTTATCACCTTTTCCTTGTAGAGCCACATGTTACGATCCATCACTGCACGTTAATCTTCCTTTGTCTTTCATCTTTCTACTCAGTGATACATTGTACATTCCTTCGCAATGCCGCCGTGGTGCGACCGTTTGACCGCGCAAATGCGCAAACCTCGTGGTATTGAGCAAACTGGCCAGGCGTCACTTCCCAACCCTCACTGCGCCCATCGCGACAGTAACACCAGACAATGGGTCATTCGCAGCCTGCAGACCGCATCCTACAACCTAAATCGATATCACCCCTACCCACCTACTTATCTATCTACTGTATTGATACACGATCACTATCACGCCTACGAACATATACAAAAAGACCGACACGCAGTTCACATCGAGCACTCGGCTCAGGTAGCTCCCTTTTCAAACCCCTAAGATAGCGTTGATGGGACCATCGCAATCCCGCGTCGGCGACCCCCGACCGGTTTCGAAGTCTTCGAAATCTAGCAAGAAGGATGGCTGGTTCGGAACATTACGCGAGACGCGTAAAGGCATCAAGACCTCGCTAGGCTACAACGGCTCGACCGTTCCCGACGAGATACCTCCCGATAACATCTTCACGCCTATACAGCAAGACAGCATTCTTCCACAGATACCGATTGGCCGGCATCACCCAGTCCCTAGAACGGGGGTGGAGGATGACGACAAGACGACTCTGCACACGAACAAGTTTTATGCCAATGCATTCCTAGGACAGCAAAACCAGCCTATCTGGACACATCCGTACTCGATATGGTGGGGCAAGTCAGCATCGGATGTGGGAACGGTGCAAACATGGGGCATGTGCGTGAGCCATATTGAGGAGAAGGATTTGGTCTTCGAACCAGGACATCCTGCGAAGGGCTACATCAATCCGCTACACAAGCAGCATCTCATCCTCAGCGCCGTCGAACTCGATGCTCGGACCAACCTTACCACGGACACTCATCTCCCTTTCTCCGTCAACATCAATCTCAACGCGCACTCCACCCCTAAAGAACCTAAAATCATTTTCCCTGTTGTTCAAGGCATGAGCTTCGTCACAGCTGGTTATCGAGACGCAACGCCCATGATACAGACTGGCGGTCGCGGCTTCGTAGACGTAGTGGGACCGATTATCATGGGCCGCACAGTCAAATATCGTCTGAAAGACAAGGATGGAGCGTGTTGGGCCATGTACATCAATCCAGTAGCGAGTCTCGACTACGACGCCACAAAGTTCGCCAGAATCAATGCCAACACGCTCGTCGGCCCGCCAGCGTTCAAGGGCACGATCCAAGTCGCAAAGAACCCACTCGGGGCAGAAGGAGAAGCCATGTACGACCGAGCCTGTGGAGCCTTCGTATGCGAAGCCAGACTCACCGCCGTAGTCCCAGACGGCAAAGGCATCTACACATTCCGCTACACAAAGATCGGCCACTCGCCCTTACTCATGTTCGCCCTACCGCACCACATCCAATCCCTCGACCCGGAGATGCGAAACCAAATAACCAACCTGCGCCTCCGCACTACAACCAAAGGCATAGCAACAGCCATCTGGGCCGAGAAGCTCACCTTCATCGAACCCGCCATCCCCCTAACCATGCACTTCGGCCCCTGGAACCCCACCATGAGCGCAAACGCCAAAGTGCGTTATCCCCCCGAAGTCCTCGCCTTCATCGCCGCCGTCGCAGAACGCGACCTCCGCCGCGCAATGACCGAACGCATACCACAAGACTCCATGTACTTTGCCGGCAAAGCGCTCTCGAAATTCGCAACCATCGTCTGGGTCATCAAAGACGTGTTGAACCACGAAGCCATCGCAAACGCGGGTTTAGACAAGTTGAAACAGGAATTCGCGCGGTATGTTGAAAATCAACAGCGGCACCCCCTTTACTACGACGACAGCTGGAAAGGCGTCGTCTCCGCCGCTGGCTTCACGGACCCAAATGCTGATTTCGGGAATACGTATTACAACGACCATCACTTCCACTACGCATATTTTGTCTATACAGCCGCTGTGATCGGGTATCTGGATCCCGAGTGGTTGAACCAAGGGGATAACAAGGCGTGGACGAATATGCTGGTGAAGGACTATGCGGAGAGTGATTACAATGGCCGGGACTACCCTTTCCAACGCGCGTTTGACTGGTGGCATGGGCATAGTTGGGCGAAGGGGTTGTTTGAGAGTGCGGATGGGAAGGATATGGAGAGTACGGGGGAAGATGCGTTTTCTTGCTATGCGGTTAAGATGTGGGGGAGGGTTAGTGGGGATGTGAATATGGAGAAGAGAGGTAACGTTACCATACCCAAACAACTGCTAAAACGACTGCGGGTTGGGTTGGAGTGTGATGAGCGGACTGACAGAGGTAACAGGAAACCTCCAACTCGCCATCCAAGCCCGCTGCTTCAACTCATACATGTACATCCGCTCCAACAACACAAACCACCCGAACCGCTACACGCAGAATAAAGTCGCAGGCATCCTGTTTGAGAATAAAATCGATCACGCGAGTACGTATGCCCGTCATAGTACCTTTTGCTGTTGCTGTAAGGCCCATCACCACACCTACACACATATGCACACGCCCCAAGTTCCCAAGTCGTGTCACTAACACACCCGAACAGCGTACTTCGGTCTCGAAACCTCCCTCATCCACGGCATCCACATCGTCCCCATTTCGCCGTGCACCTCTCTGATCCGACCCCGGGGGTTCGTAAGAGAGGAATGGGATACGTTTTTCACGGAAGGGCGAGCCAATGTAGAAGGGGGGTGGCGCGGGATCTTGTATGCGAATCTTGCGTTGATTGATCCGAGAGCGAGTTACTCGTTCTTTAGGGATGGCATCGATGGGTTTTGGGATGAGAGGTGGATTGATGGCGGGGCGAGCAGGACGTGGTATCTTGTTTGGGCGGCGGCTTGGGGGGAGTTTGCTAAGGCGGGACGATGAAGGGGTGGTGAGATGGGGTTGGTGATCGAGTAGGAGGGTTGGAGTGTTGTTTGAATAGCTTGTCCTGAGAACGTGAGTATCCACGACGAGAATAACATTCGAATATTTCTTTACAGTTCATTTGATCCTACATATACAAATCCTCCCCCACCTTCCGTCCACCAACATGAGGTCCCTGCCAAGCTCAGACCACATTCGATCGTCAAGCCACACTCCACTTTTCGGCAGCCGATCGTTCCGATGCACTGCCACAAGTAGATAAAACGCCAAGAACAGCTGCACCGCCCCACAGATACTCGTACAAGGAGACTAGGAACCAAGGAAATGCAGTAGCAAATAGGAAATCAAATAGGCCCTTCCGTTCTGTAGTCTTGTGCCAAGATATATTAGAGCAGAACATAGATTGTACAAAGGAAATGGGTTTCATCGCGCCGCTCAGCGAACGCGAATCGATTGCAACTAGCACGCTTGCACGCTCTAGGTGGCGGCGAAGAAGCGCTTGACAACGTCGACAGTGATGTCGCCGGCGGCGTTGTCGGGGTAGATATAGAACGCAAGCGCGATTATGGCGTAGATACCAATGCACATGGCGCCCTCGAGGTAGTTGCTCTTTCCGTCCTGGATCAAGTAGTTGACGATCAAGACCGAAATGAAGAAGATCATTGTCTCGAAGCCCTGGAAGTGGAGAGTCATGGGCTGTCCCATGATCCAGCCGAGGATGACAAGGAAGGGAGTGACGAAGAGAGCGATCTGCATGGAGGATCCGATAGCGACGTTGATAGCGAGGTCCATCTTGCCCTTGTATGCGACGATGACGGCAGTGACGTGCTCGGCGGCGTTTCCGACAATCGGGATCAAAACCAAACCAACGAATGTTTTGCTGATGTGTGCGGATTCCACAATCGAGTCGATACTATCAACGAGGAACTCGGCGCAAATAGCGACAAGGACGGTAACGATGACGAGCGCAACACCGGCAGCGACGGGAGACAAGATCTGAGCCTCCTCCTCCTCACCGCCACCCTCTTGGTTCTCGACATCAGCGAAGAGGCTGTGGTGGGAGTAGAGCTGGAAGTAGAGGTATAGGATATAGAGGATGAGCAGGATGATGGCAGTGCCGTGGGAGAGGACCAGGATGTTCTTGTCAGTCTCGAGGTTGTCCTTCTTGTTGTCACCGTGCATGACTGCGTAGAGGGTGGCGGGGATGATGAGCGAAGCGGATGCGACGGCCATGAGCGATGACATGGTGGATGCGACGGTCTCGTTGAATCGGCTCTCGTGTTGAGTCAGGCCCGCGGCGAGGAAGCAGCATCCGAGCACCTGGTCACAGTCAGCGCTGAAGTATGAGTAATAGAATGGCTTGACTCACAAGAAGGATGTTGGACAGAATACTGCCCAGCATACTGGCTTGGACAATTCGGATTTCGCCCTGCTTGAGCGCAACGATAGAGACCTGATGCGGTTAGTCAATGTTGCAGCGCAATGGATGCGCGCGGAAGCTTACAATGAGTTCGACGGCATTTCCAAATGTCGCATTCATCAAACCACCAAGAGTTTGACCAAGCTTGGCGGATAACTCCTCAGTCGCGAAGCTCAGAAGGGCAGCAAGAGGGATAATAGCGATGAAGTTGAGGACGAAGACGACGGTAGGGTTCCAGTGCAATGCGCCGGCGATGATGCCGAGCGGCACGAAGACGAGGAAGACGTTGACGTAGTTGCTGGCGAGTGTCGCGTAGATCAAATGCAAGACATGCTTAGGCATAGTCTTGACGCGCGACTCGTCTTCATAATTCTGGGTGCGCCCGATGAGCGGGGTGTGCTCATCGTGGAGCCGGCCGTTGGCGGGCTGGGGCATGGCTTGCTGCTGGTGACGGTGATAACTCTGTGCTCGACCGTGACGGTGGAAAGACTGCTTTATGTTTTCTGCCAAGGGCACAGGTTAGCGATATGTAATTCGTGAGCCGAGTGCGCGATGGAGGTTGATGAGGGTGCTGTGCTGCGCCCCGGTCGGTCGGTCGGCGGCGATGGAGGTTTGGTTAGGAAAGCCGAACAACGATGGTGTTGTAGGGTCGATCCAAATACCAAGGCTGCGCGAAGCGACTATGACAAGGCCGGCTAACTGCCGCGTGCGGGAAAATGAATCAAAAGGGCCATTGTTACTCACTCATTGCTGTTCGGGAGAAGAGTCAGATGCGCACGGCGCGGGAAAGCTAGCAGTATATGACTTGTCGAAGCCAAGCTCGCTGGTCTGGTAGGTAGCTGCCGAATGCACGCGCTGCGATTGGCGGAATACAGGCTAGAAGAATTGGCAAATGCTTTGAGGTTGTGTCTTCGCAGCGAGGACCCGGCGAAAGTGGTTAGTTATCGAGAGGGGGAGGAGGGCAGTGCTGGCTTGCTGTTTTCCTGGCCGGTTGAGATGACGAGGTGGTTGGTGAGGTAGGCTGTGTAGACGCCAAGCGGGTACCAGCGCATGGTTTAGCTCGGGAGCTGCCAGGTTGCCCAGGGGAAGTGGAGCATATCGTCACATATTTCCCTCACTAATCGCCACGCTGTCTCAGAAGCTGCAGAGACTCGAATCGCGATACTCATCTCGTGTTATCACCAGCCTCATGAAGTTTGAACATGTGTGCCTCGGTGCGCGCTTCAGCCAGAGCTGATGATGTCATCATCCTGTCGCGCTTGCCCGCCAAGTCCAATCTGAGTCTGGAGTGGCCCATGCACGTCAAAACAACCGCTTGCAGATCATTCAAAACTGGCCCACCGCCGACCGTCTAATCAAAAAGTTCGTTTTGAGCGCTTCACTCCGGTACGTCGCGGAGTGCCAAGTGCGCGCACGAGATTCACTGATAACAACACTGCCCGCTGTGTTCGTCGCTCAATGTGAACAGCCTCACCGCTTCTACGAGGTAAGCCCGAGGCCCCGAGTCTTACAGTTGACGATGTACAGCGTGGCAAGGGATACTTGGCGCGCCATATCCTCTCTCTAGTGTCGACGCGAAAGTTAGATGCAAGCCTTCTAACAACAACGTTATAGCGAGCTACAAGTTAGCAAATAAATTCCAAGAAAACAGAGGAGTACTCTATACGTATGTGCGAAGAAGACTGCCTTTTTAGATTTTTAATTTAGGTGCTTTGTTGTAGTGTTGTAGGGCCTACCCTCTATCAGCTTATTTCCAACTTTCGCGCTGACACGAGAGCCTCTCTACGAGGATACACCACGGAGGTACATGGCCCGAACTCCGCCTTCGTGGCTGACTGACATGTTGATCACTTCTCGTGGCGGAGCTGTAAGAAGAGTTCTTGGAGTATTAGCAGGCGGACTTCCAAGTTCTTACCCAGAAGAAACTGAAGGTCTTTGTCGGCTCTTACTGCTGAGCCTATGGATTGCTTTGCGTAAAGATGCATACATTGACTTGAAGCGTCAACATGGCGTATACATTTTGCTTACTCATGCTGCTACAAGCGGATTTGCTGCAGCTCGATTAAAGTATTTGTCCAATAAATGCCATAACAGCCCAAGCGGTCCGTTCATTATCAGTTCTTCATGCCACTTAGATGTTCTTGTATTGCCCGCCGACTTTTCTCTAGATAGCAGACGGGCTCTGTGAGATTGCAAAGTAGCGAAAGCCGCCCACAGCGCCACAGAAGATGCACACATTACAATAGCCGTGATCACAAAGGCTCCGATCGAATGGCCAGTACTGTTGATTTGCTGCACATTCTACAGGGACTCTTAGTGATAATACCTAGAAGCAGGGACCAAGGTACTTACCATTCCGTATACTGAAGATGCGAGAGAAACCGGTAAGAATATGAATGCCAAAGCCGTCACTTAGAAAGTGTTAGCATTTGCATTGGACTGCGCATGAATGTCGCCGTACGTAGCATGACTCTTTTGCTCTCACGAATACTTATTTCTGCCATATGGATACTTTTGCTTGTACCTTCCGCCGCTAGCTGATCTCTGAGATGCGACTCGGATTGTTCGAGATCTTGTAGTCGAAATGTCAAGCATTCCAAGGTGTCTTCGAAAGCTGCTCGAATGTCTTCGTTACTGCAGTCGAAATGTTTTCGGAAAAAGCGTTTTGTCCACCGCAAGGTACTTCGTTGCGCGTCAACCTCCATCCTCAATTTAGTCCACGTTGTACTTGGATCAGCAGACAAGGCCAGAGGTCGTTCGGTGCCAAGATGGAGTTGTCCGTAATACTCCAATTGAACCTGGGACTGCAAGCCATCTCCGCGGAAATGTGGTACATGCAAAGGCGCTGTAGATAATTGTAACTCGATTAGTGCAGCTAAGCAAACGTAAAGGAAATTGCCCTTGCCAAAGAAATCATTGGAGCCGATTCCCGATGTGATGAACCGCTGAACAAGCCATGTGTTCTCATATTCAAAGACAAAGCGAACAGGGTCATTGCAGAACCCTTCGGGAATCTGTGATGGTCTTTTGGGTGGAAACATGGCAAATCTGGTAGGGATTCTGTTTGCGAAGCCTTGATAATCGGGATCAGTCCCCAAAAACAGGATTGCTGTGATACTCGTCAGCTACCATAGTTGCATAAACTGGACGATTAAAAATACCAGTTTTAGGTGCTGTTACTGGCGGATCCTCAAGTATGCACAAGACGTTGTTCCCTATTTGTAAACCCGGAAAGGTCTTATACCAAGGTTGAGGCAGCGCAGCGTATTGTCCAATGTATGTATATTCAATACACATCTGTGCATAGTCGAATATCCCAGGCTCTAGATCTAGACCGAGGCCGAGGATGTCTTTCGTTTGAGAAGAAATAGTGTCTTTTCCTGCAGTCATGATAACTACTCTGTAGGCCACATTCTCATCCGGGGTTTGGAGTACCATTTTAAAATCATGGCACGAAAGAGCTGCTGCATAAGGTCTGATACCGCTTCCGTTTACGGCGGGTAAGTCACTTCGAATATCAAGGCCATTTTTTTCGGGTGAGTCGCAGAAATTCCATTTCAAGCAATGGCCGTTCCCGTCAAAGCTTGCCAGCCACAAAACGTCCGTTTCATAATGAGAGAGCCGCAAGGTCGTAGGCTTCACTTTCTTCCGATACTCTGCGTATGATCGGAATCCAGAGGCAGCCTTAGAATCCACAGGAGAATGTGCGCCACTCGAAGAGCTCTGTGTGGGGCTGGCACCATCTTCTATCGCGTGAGCCGTTCCTTCCATCAGCTCGGTAGTTGAGTAGTTATATTCGTGGACAGAAGAAATGCGAGTTAGTGGTACGCGGAAGATGATAGATGTGAGAAAGCTTTGCAAACCGGGAGAGGCAGCTCAATGTTATTTCATTTCAAACGCCTGCGGGGTCGTCATGTGATAAACCTGATGCAGGTATTGACAGGGCCGATATGCAGATTTACCTCTCTAATTGTTCTTGTTGTACCATACTGAGCAAGGTTGGGCGCCCCGCGCGTAACTTCGTGGTGTCGATTGGCTGGCTGACTGACCTGTGCCACATGCTGGCATACTTAGATCATCAATCGGCGGCGAAACGAGTGTTGGGCGTACATATACCCCTGGCCGATCTGCAATTCTAAACCAATAGAATTTGATGACCTAGAGCTACTTCGATCATCTGAAGTGCTGTGAGAGTCGCAGGCTCGTATTGTTATCGTACTCCGCATATGCGTGTAGGGTCCAAAGGATGCATCGATTTCGGCAAGGCTGATCGATTTATCGAGTAACCAGAGGTGTGTGAGATACGAAGCAACTGGACGGTATTGTGCGATGTTGGACCTGAATTCGCGACAACGTACACATTGGGTACTTGTGGAGATACGCTCCGCAGTTCGCGGATGCGCCTCATGGTACCCTGCCCGCGACACACCAAAAGACCCAGCAGGCAGCTTTCGGCAAACACATTGCAATCTCCGTATGCTGATACCGAAAATAACGTAAGCCCTTCGTGGTCTTGTGCACCTAGACATGCGATGATAGATTGTTTCGTGAGTTGTTGCGGCGTAGTCTCCGACGTGGGCCTGTAGGTGCGCTGCGACCATACCATTCGAGGAATCGAGGCCATATATGGCGGTAGCAACGATACAAATCCATGTGTACGGTGCATTGGGAGCGTAGAAGATGTGTTAGGTAGTCGCGACTGCCCTCAAGCGGCTAAGGGTGCCGGGTGATGCCGGCGCTTGCCCATGACGTCATCGGCAAACCTCGTCCCAGCGTGGCTTCCTCCTGCCTCTTCAACTACACCCAGCTGCCATCATGGCGCAACGTCCGCCTACTACGCTCATGGGTGCATCTTCAAGCGAGAAGGCCATAACCCTTCGTAGCTCAAGCATGCCTCAGGAACCCGCACAGCTGAAGCTGCCCGATCGCGTTCGCTCCCCATTCGAAGTTTGGGTGAACACATAAACCATGTCTTCATGGATGCTATCAGAAGCGAACAGCCAACTTTGTAAAGAGCATGGATATGATTGGAAATGATAATTCCGCCGGTACTTTGCTGCCTACCGCGAGGTAAACGCCACCAATATTCGGATCGATTACATGTTTCCCATACACCTGACTTTGAAAGAAGGCCAGATTTCACGTTCACACGAAACACGTCGCAATCATGGAATTTCAGGCTTCCATATAATCAACGGCGTCTTCAGGGAATGGCTACCGCGAGCATGACCTGTGCGCTGTATGCGTCTACCGTTGGTTCCAAGGAGTCCATGGGAGAGTAACTCTTCACAAACAGCGTCAGCAAGCCGATAGGTCTGAAGTATCTACAGCAAACAGCAGCGCAACTGTTCTGGTAAAGTAAAGACTGTATGATAGCAAGCATATGCTGCACAGTCCATATTCCTACTCCAGAGACCGCGTCCATTCTGCGACTGACATAGGCTGCGCGCCAGTATAGGCGCCCTTTGCAGCCGTGATTGTATTGTCACGCGACCCATAACCCTTTTCGTGCACTCTTGGAAGATTCTGCTCAGAATTCACTACTTCAACCTACGTCAGAAAGCACGAGCCCCTTTCAAGTGTATACTTCACTACGATACGCTAACCCAGAACCGCGAAAGTTCCCAGCGACGCCTAGATCACGCGCTTGGAACTTTGATATATACAAACAACAGCTTCTACCGTCTCACCACTCGCGCGAGTCGTCAAAACACCCACCACTCTCTGTAACCCGACAAAGCCGCAGACATGGCTCACCTCGGACTACGCGCGAGTTGCTTTTCTCTTCCGGCCACACCGTACTTCTTCAGCAATGCGTACACCATCTTCGAGCATCCCAGCGGCCCATTTGGCGCGCGTGGTAGTCGCACTGGCGCTCTACCCCCTGCGGAGACATATCTTCGCCAGACAGTCACCCGCTCAACCCGCGCCCCTGGACTGTCTTCTTACGCCAAGTTTCGGCGCCTAGGTTCAGTCTGGTCAGTTCCGAGCAAGACGACAGTGAGCGCTGCAACAGTCGCCTCGAAGTTGGAGCAGGAGCAGACGAAAGGTACGCCGATCTTCAAATGTAGTTCATAGGCCAAGACACTGACAGCGCCAGCACTGGAGGATATTCTCGGCGCAACAAGCTTTCTGCGTTCGACTCCCCTCGCATCCACCACCCTTGTGGCCCCCACCCTTGTGGCCCAGGTCGATCGAGAAGCATGGGATCACATCTTGGTGAACCTAATTCGCATACCCCACGATAGCCTCTCCGCGACCCTTCGTGCAGTAGCGTCCGAGATCGAGCTAGCACTGGAGATGGGGGCTCTACATGTCCCGGAGCTACCCACACACTCGTCTACTGTCAAGCTTCACACAGCTGACCAGATGAGCCGCCATAACAAGTTCAACCTCTTCTTGGATGACTTCCCCGCCGGCCGTGTCGCGGAAAAGGACTACAGCCTTCTCGCGGCCAAGCTCCTCGAGAACCCCGACTTCCCGGTCGTCCCGCCATGGCACGAAGAATTCTATCTTCTGAGGCCTTGGTTCAACGTCGCGCTCGAACTTTCGGAAGACTACCCCGACAGCGATATCTTTGCGCATGAGATACTCCTGAGGAAAGTCTTCCCTCTTGTCAACAAGCATAAAGGAGCACCACCCGCGAAGAGGCTTCGCGCTGCTATTCACGCCGCGAGCCGCGACGCGCCCCCAGAGGCCGAGAAGATGATGCAAGCTGAATTAACCGCAGCTGCGCTTCTGGAACCTGGTCGCCTGCTGCAGGTCAAGATCGAAGATCTAATTCCTGACGTCGCGAAGACCGAGGAAGAACACAAGGCCTTGCGCAAGATCTCTCTGAAGGAATTGAATATCCCCCAAATCCTGGAATCTGACGACCGCAGCGTCATCCTTCTTCTACAGGCCAAGATGCGCGCCATCTTGCGTAACAGCAAGCATGTTGCCGATGTGGATGATACCTGCATCTGCGACATCATCAGCGAATACAGTGATGACGAAGGGGAGCATCACTTCAATGACCCTGTCGCGCTGAAGAACATATTTCCAGAGCGAAAGCGGAACATCGTCCTTGGGTGGGCCTCGTCCATCGAGACCCCGGTCATCCATTACGTCAAGCTCTCGGAAGCTGAGGAGACGTACTGTGAGTCCTTGGAGCCCATCGGTGAGGCAGACGACATGACTGAAGTAGAGGGCGAGCTCCAGAAAGCGAGCGATATAGAATGGGAGCTCGAAGGTTGCACTCTCATCTTCCCCCGCGGTCACGATGGTGAGATCTTGCTTGGATATGGCTGCCAAGCAGACCAAGTGGTCTCCGAAGGCCACTTCACCAACATGATCAGTGCTGCCTCACCGTCAGATTCAAGCTCGGATGCAAGCTCATACCAGAGCGAAGACGAGAAGGCAGCCAACCGCCGCAACTCCGACACCTCGTTGGAGAGCGATACTGCTCGGTACGACTACCACAAGAAGCGTATCGTGATGGCTTCGGTGGAGCATTTCAGCAAGCGCCGGATTACAAATCTCCACTTGGCGTACGGTATTCCGCATGGTGCGCAAGATCCAGACCAGCTGGGACACAGCATGCCCCTTCGTTTTGCGACATACAATGAAGCTCCGGGACTACTGGACCAGTTCAACGCGGCTTACGAGTCGAAACGCCACGAGCGTGGACAGTTTGGCGAGTGAAGGAGGATTTCAAGATGGGAATCATCTCACATCGGTCACTCCGGCAGTCCAGGCTTCTGGGACTCTTGTCCTCTCGGAGATGAGGTCGCTCCTCAAACTTGGTCAAGGTATGACCGGAAGCAGGTTTGCGGACCTCGTTTTATTTCCATTATGTTGCTGTACTAGTTGTGTCTTGTTCTCGTTGTACTTTTGTTTTCTATCACGCATAGCGTGCGGCGTTTCTCTACAGCCTTGATACCCATCTGTTTCCTTTCTTTCGGCATTTGATCTCGGCTGCTCTGGAATTCGAAGAGTCTGGAACCTCTCATAATTGAATACAATTTTCTACTTAATTCCTATGGCCTCTTCGTGACTGTACCGCGCGATTACACTTCTCGTCACGTGCCCTTTGTAAGCTTGCGCTCCGGTTGGTGGCCCACTCTTTTCGGCTACCTTGGTTCTCAACTCTGTTCCTTGGATAGGTTACAAGGCATCCTCACAATAAAAGATTTGCTTACTGTGGCAGTATGAATGACTGTCCTGCATTGGCCAATGTATCGCAGGTTAACCATAGTTGCGTTAGTGCAGCTTTCGTCTTCGCATTAAGAAATGTATATAATAACTCTCGCATTTCACAGTGGAAGTGGTAGTTTGTTCACTTTCCCTCCAAGATTCTCCGACCATCTTCACCCAAGTGCACTTGCCAAACCAGACGCCTTCTCAACCACGCGCATACCAACATCACGCGCCTACAATTTCGATAGCCAAACACGCGACAACTAACATCATGTTCTCTCAACTCCCAGCTTCCAAGAGCAACCAGGCCGCTCCCATCAACAAGCCTGCCGTGCAAGAGAGTAACGATGTTTTCGTGGAGCAAATTCACCCAGATAAGCCAGACCACCAAGACTGCCCAGAATTCCAGGCAGCCCGTAAGCACGAAGCCTTCTTACAACATATTCACGCCTCGTCAGCATGGATGGCTGAAATGTATTTCAGCAAGATGTCTGATCAAACACGGCAAGATTTCGACGAAACTACCGACAAGACTAAACGATACTGGGCGCAACATCCCGACCTTTTCTTGCTACATTTTGGTAACTCTGGATCGAGCTCTGAAGCGTCCGGTAGCAATCAGTCAACGCTGCCGACGAAGGTTTCGTCTCATCTTGCTGAAGACGATGGGCACGGTGGTTACAAGACTATCATCCACGCACCAAGGCCGCGCCGCGAACAGCGGATCGCCGTCGACTTGGAGAAAACGATCGAACAGGCTGATAGCTACGATCCAATCTCCTCTGCTACCTACGAAGCTGTCCACGATGCGCCCGAGAGGATGTGGAGGCAGCCTGAAAACTACGAGACGTACCAGAGCCGGTGGCAACAACGTCTATTCGCATTGTGGGGACGACATCAGAACTACATGCGGCCGAGCTTCGTTCATTGGTATCCTGGGGAGTATACACAGTGGCGGCAGGGTCAACAACTACCTCCGTATCAGCAATGTCACCCTCAACCACCACCGGGGTACTCGCAATACCATGCTACCCAGTCGATGTATATGCCTGGGTATCATGCTCAGTACCAGCAGCAGTATATCCCATGGCAGCCAGGATTTGGCTACTACAGACAGTTGCCAGTACAGTGGCCTGCGAATGCGCCACATCAACGCCCGCGTTTTAACACTTATGCGGATGAGATGACATCGATGGGCTTTGCACGCTGAATGGATAAGATTCGATTGTTAGCCTACTCCCTAACGCCGACGCAGCACAATCTACAACCCCAACGCCTCACTGATACCTCCAGTAAGGTTACCCAAAATGTTCGACCCACCAACAATAGCAAAGAACACATCTTTGTACGAATCCCTAGCAAGTAAGCGTTAGCCCGGAACTTCCCCATCGAACGAGACAGGAAAACGGAAAACAAGAGCAAAGAAGGGGAAGGGAAGGGCAACACTTACGCCACAATCTTCAAGCCCTCGGGCAACGGCTCCGGCCCACTCGACTGCAACTCCACTACCATCAACCCCAGACTCACCAACGTGGTCGGCAGTACACTAGGCCTCCATCCTAGCTCAAACGGTAACTTCTCCTGCTCAAACATACTCCTCACGTACTCCAACTTCGCCTTGCCCGTAACCGGATCGCCCATGGTACTTAGATACAGCGCATTCTCGCCATAACTCAACACCGCCTCTCTAGCCCCATACACAAACTCCGGATTCCTCTTCTGACTATCCAGCGTCCTCGCATACTTCGCTTTACTCGCCGTCGGGATATCCGTACGCTCTTTCCCGTCGAAGAAGGAGATATATTGCTGCCACGTGGGATTATGGAAGGGCTGCGGGTTAGCGAAGTACGCGTCTTGGCGCGACATGCTGGCGTCGTGCTCGATGGGGAAGTTGTGCATAGACAGGTCGTCGAGGTCGAAGGAGCCGCCTAGCGGGTTTGGAGAGGAGAGCAGGCCTGCAGCTCCTATAGCGGTGGTGAAGTCTGCGCCCATGTTTAGGCCGGCGGCGAGGCCGGCGATTAGGTGGGGGATGGTCATGTTGCGTCCGTTGCGGTGGATGAAGTCGTGGTTTGCTAGGGCGTTGAGGCCGGGGCAGGGGGAGCGGACGTCACCGCTGGTAGCGGGATGCCAGTTTGTCCATCGAGGGTCGCTGGCTGGTGCTGGGGCGAGCGAAGTGAGGAGGTTCGCTATGTCGGTGGGGAGGTCCAGGAGGCCTTTTGCTGATACTACGCTTGCTCCGACGAGCACTGTGGTGACGAGTGTAGAGCGCATGTTTCCGATTGATTTAAGAGGTGTGTATATCTTACTGCAGTCCTAAAAAGGAAGGATGTCGAAGTACAGTCAAAGAAGCGATAGTAAACACAAAAACGTTCCACGACAGACGCCCATCCCGTCCTTAAGCTTTCCCACTTCCACTACTCAGGCGCCTCCCCCATAATCCCCTCGTCCAATGACCACGACCCCAATCCCGCTGACCCCTCACCCTCCTCTTAGAGCCCTGGATCGTGCCTCGGAGCCTGTGCATAGCGTCATGTAGCTCGCATAGTCCCGCGTAGTTCCTGCATAGCTAGTCGTAGCCCACGTAGTCACCCGTAGTCAATCACTACTACTACAGGTCAAATCGACTGACATCGCTGCGGACCTGGATGCCGTGGCTGCCGACTCATGCTGATCGGCGGCTAGGGAAGATGGAAAAGCGCCAGATCGACAGACTCCAGACCCACGACGGGAGGATCGGTGATGCGAGTAATTGGAATGCACGGAGAGGGGAAAGTCGGCACGATGGGGTTGAGATTTGGGGTCGATTGAGTTTGAGTCTTGATTCCTGTTGCGGTTTTGTTGTTGTTGTGGTGAGGTGCGAGGGTGGTCGTGTGGTGACGTCATGGTCGCGGGTAGTATGGGGGCCGAGGATATATTGGTTGTTCTGCAGTCGCTTCACCTCGCCGTTCATCCCTGCTTCGCTGTACATCGATTTTCCGATAGCAGCAGCAATACGATAAGTGCGATTACTCAATGCTCTAAAGATCGATGTGTAGCGGCGAGGTCGTCACGAGTTCGACATGAGGATGATGCATGATTTTTGAGTATTTTCATTCTTTTCTACATCACTGTTACTTACCTTCTCCGTAATCGGGTCAGATCAGCATTCTTGCGTTCTGTGCTGTTATCCCTATAACTCTGGACCACCGTTCTGGGCGTGACACGAGCGACAGCGCTCATGATGTCTAACGTTGAGCATCTAGGGCTTCGATTCTAACATCAGCTTGTGTGCACGCTCATGCATTTTTGTGTACGCAACGCGCCGCCGCACCCGGTGCGACTGTTTCATCCTAATTGCGTGGATGTAACACATGCAGAAACGTGCTTGGGGGAATGAATAGTGCCACCGAGAAGACCATCGAGTAATTCGTTCCTGTGTCGGGTACACGCACCTCATACAAGAAAGAACCTGAACAGACCTTAAGAATACACTGGGTTGATATGAAGTAAATTAGAAGGCGCAGCGTCAACGTAGGTATCAAAGCAATCCCAGAACAACACCACTCATCCAATCCCCCACCACCTCATCAGAAAACATCTCAAACTCGTCCCAAGACTTAGCCTCCAGCTCTTCCTCAACTCTCCCCCCACGTAATCGCCAACACCCCACTTCACATCTACAAGGTGGCGGGTAATGATTCTGCGGCCTCCACGCCTCATCTTGCTCGTCATCGTCCTCATCGTCTATACCAATAGTTTCCAGATCAATCGGGTCCGGCTCATGCACAGCGAAGATACGGTAACACAGTCCAGGATACTCCTCAAGGTACATAGCATGCCGCTTGAAGATATCATACCACTTCTCCTTCACCCATTGCTGAACATCTCCAGTCAAGGTAATAGTCTGGATGTGTTGGAGATACCCTCCATACCAAGCATACTCCAGTATCCAGTCAACAACCAAGCCACTATCGCAGACATGCAGACGTAGTCTTGCTTCAGCGTAGTTCCAAGCGGGATTTGTCTCGCACCAAGCAGCTTCTTGGACGTCGTACCAGGGATTCGCCTGCTTGTATGCGTCGCCGAAATGGATCTCGAGTTCCTTTGTGTGCAGAAGAAAATGGCCGGCGCCGTGGCAGAATTCGTCGCGGTATAGGTTGTCGCCGGCGATTGCACCATCGCGGTAATGGAAGGGTGGGACTGCAACGTCGAACATGGCGAAGTATTGTTCGGCTGTGAAGTCGAGTTTGATTTTTTCTAGTCCGTGGAGCGATGAGAGATGTTTCATGCGAGCGTATTGCGCACCGGGATCGGTTAGTACCGGAAATTTCGTTGACAAGGAGAGTTTCGGGTCTTGGCAAATGGCATCCCAGGGCTGGTTGGGCAGATAGTACCAGCCTATGCGGTCCTTCATCTTCAGACTCATCAGGAGATGGCTCATGTAGAATGTTGGTGGATCAGAGAACTCTTTGGCGTCGGTCAGCCAGGAGCGGATCCGAGACCGATAGTATTCTTGGGAAATAAATGATGTGGCATCGCTGGTTCGGGAGATGGTGGCGAAGGGGTCGATGTTTTCAGGATTGGAGTAGGATAGTGTATAATGAGGATGAGCGGAGCCATCGATTATGATGCGTTGTTGGCCGAGCCATTGCTTTAGTACGATGAGGAGTAGTTCTGGGGGCAGATTTTGTGCAGCGACTTGGAATGTCATTTCAACATTGTTGCTTGAAAGATGTGCCATGATTATGAATAATGTCTTGAAGAATAGGTAGAGAGCATATTTATGTTACAACGCGCATGCTTAAGCGCAGCGTTGGTATGATTTTCGTCACTGCGCATGGTTTACAGTCCGGTTCGTGAATCGGTACCACAGTTCGTACTCGACACCTGACATCGTGCGGAAACGCTGAGACACTAAGGTGAATTTCTGGTAATGCTGCGTTGTAAACAAGCAAGCGGCAGTGTTGTTAGCATAGGTGTGAATGTGTGCTGGGTATGGATATTGACTGAGCGGAGGAATCGGCTTTGTCACGCTCTCATCGACTCGAGATCTGAGCCATGGTTGGGAAGCGTGGCACGACAGCTCCTACGCGACGGAGCATCATCTTGACAGAATATGAAATGATTGATCGAACAGAGAGCAGTAATTTGGTGACATTGAATATCGCACAAGGTTGCTGATATTTGCCAGGTATTGAAACATGTAGTTGTACAGTCGCTATTGAACATGGTCATGATCGTCGTTTGGATGGCGCTGGACTCCAGCCCTGGGGTTGCCACTCCTGACTCTGAGCCGCCTGCTTCCATGGCGAGTCCTTGGGCTCCTTCTTCATCCTCTTCCTAGGTGTGAAGGCAGGTGCGTCGTCTTCGGCAGGTGGTGCGGGCGGGTCGCGCGGCATCTGCTGAGGCTCTGCGGGTTGTTCGGGCTCTACTGGCGCTGGTCTCGCGGCTTCCTGATCGAGTGGTCGCGGTGGCTCTATGCTGTCCCGTATCTCTTGGTCGGCATTCATTTGCGTGACGCCGCTGTCTGGGTCTCGCGACTGCAGCATTTGCACGGGCTGCTGCTTATCCGGCGCATCGAGCGCTGACGGCTTCTCGGCCCAGCGTGCATCTGCCTGCGCCGCCAGCTGCTTCATCCGCTCCTGCCTCATCATGTCCTGGTGTTGTTCGGCGACGGTTGGGGGTTCGTAGCGCGTGTGTCTCAGCCATTGCATCCATGACGCTGCCACGGTCAGCCTTGGTCAAACAATGGATATTGAAGGAACGAACGTGATATTTGCACGTCGCCATAGTGAGTGCTGCGACTGTATTTTGCTATTCGTCGGTTGCGCAGGGCGTGCAGAGCGTCTTTGAATTCCCAGAAGGTGTTGCCCTGGAGATCGAAGCCTACGAAGTGTTATTACTTGGAAGCAAGGATACGCCAGAGACCTCTGTTGTGGCCTGCACTCACCCACAAGCCACTTCTTGCGCCAGGGGAAGCGCTTCATCTTCCATTGGTACCATGCTTTGCGAATTGCACCCGGTGCGCCCGCCATGCTGAGTCTCGTTGGGCCGCGAACAAATTCCAGCGGGCGAATATCTGGAGGCGACTTTGACGCGCAGGCCGGTGACGTTGGGGCGAGTGGCTGGTGCGTTCACGTTAGCACATGTGCAAGCATTCCCCCCACCACCAAGTTTCTCCACACAACAACACATGCCATCATTGCATAGCCCGACGCCACAACAACACACGTAGCAGTCGAGGCCCTTACATAGAGACATATACATTATCATATCTCACTACTACACCTCGTGCACCCCTCCCCATCACCGCCCACACGACCTTCGTGCCCAACAGCAACAAGCCTGATTTGCGCCCAAACCAACCACCATGGCGTCTGTAACGTCGCTGGACCAGGACATGCGGAGGCTGCGGATGGATAGATACACCCCCCAAGCAGCCAATGAAGTCCGCAGCTGGATAGAAGACACACTCGGAGAGCGCCTGCCCGCGGGAGATCTGCTTGATGCGCTCAAGGACGGGACCGTATTATGCAGGTACAGTGATATCCGCAGTCACGAGGTAGCCGGGCCAGTATAGCTAACTCTTCCAGACTCATCAATCTCGCCATACCCACGCCTGTCCGGTTCAAGAAGTCAAACATGCCCTTCATACAGATGGAGAACATCTCGCACTTCCTCCGGGCCTGTGAACAGCCGCCGCTAAACATGCCCGCCCATGATCGCTTCCTCACCGTCGACCTCTACGAATCGAAAGACCCAGCTCAGGTGCTGCAGTGTCTCGGTGCCTTCAGCCGTGTCGCCAACGCGAAGAACCCGTCCAACTTCCCCAACACCATTGGCCCCAAGCGTGGTGGAGCTGGCGCGTTGAGCCCGACGGTAACCGGCGGCATGGCGAGTCCTGCACTGCCGTCTCCCGGCTTCCCACGCAGCAGAGGACCTAGCACAGCCAGCAATACCAGTGGCTCGAGCACCTTCAATCCCCTTGCGCGACCTCCTGCCGAACGGACGGCATCGACGCTTAGTGCTGCACGCACCGGAGGTTCAGACACATCATACACATCCAACGGTCTCCCCAAGTCACCTCCAGGCGGAGTCAGTAGCTGGAGCAAGAAGGTCGACGAAGGCAGCACAGCACCGGCATGGAACATTCATCAGTATGGATACATGGGCGGTGCGAGTCAAGGCAACCAAGGCATCTCATTTGGTGGCCGGCGGCAAATCACGAGCGCAGGCCCGCACGTGCCGAACCTGGCTGAGAAGGAGCGACTGCGACGCGAGAGGGCAGCCGAAGAAGAGCGACTACGTTTGCAAGCTGAGGAGGCCGAGAACATACGTCGCGTCGAACGCGAGGCCGAAGAAGAGCGCATACGGATAGAGGAGGAGCAGAAGTGGGAAGAGGAGACACGCAAACAGCAAGAAGCCAAGCAGGCGCGACTGGATCAACAGAAGCGTGAGTGGGAAGAGCAAGAGCGCCAGTGGAAGCTAGAGGAGGAGCAACGCCAACGTGAAGAGCGCGAGGCACAGGATAGAATCGACGCCGAGACGAGACGAAAGCGCGCTGGAAGTGATGCCAGGCTGAAGGGGCAGTACCTGAGCGAATACCAGGCGGAGAAGGTCAGGTCACCGCTTAGTCGACGAGGAAGCAGCGAAGAGCCCAACGCTGAGCGCGACCGCATACGAGAGCTGGAGCGCCAGCTCGAAGAGGCTAAGGAACGCGAGCGCCAGTACCAGGCAGAGCGGGAAGGACGCCTGTCAGACAAGAAGGTGCGGTCGCGATCCAAGAGCCGTACGCGCGAGCGATCCAAGAGTCGAGCCCGACCAGCGCCTCCACCCCGCGCTCCCTCGCCACAAGACAGCAACGTCTCATGGGCGCAAGCAGACGATCGCGAGTACCTCCGCAAGCAATGGGACCAGACACAGAGACAACCAGCCCGACCGCTCCCCGAGCCCGCAGCGCCATCTCTCCCTACACGTCCACTACCCGAGCCAACCACGCGACCCCTCCCTGATCCAGCCGCATACACAAAGCAGAGCCGGACTGACCGCTACCTCTCCTCCAACCCTGCCCCCACACCACCTAAGCCTCAAACCTACATCCCACCCGAGCTCACATCCACCTCCGAACAACGCGGCGAAGATGCCCGCCGAGCTGCCGCCCAAACAAAGACAAAGGCCGCCGGCTGGGCGAGCAAGTCCCTCCTCGAGCGCGAAATGGAGCGCGAACGCGAGCGCCAGAAGGAGTGGGAAGAGTCTCAACGTGCGCTGCAAGAAGCTGCCAAGGACCCTAATGCAGGCACTGGTGGAGGTCAGAGCTGGGATGTCAATCAGTATGGATATATGGGTGGAGATAATCAGAATAAATTGGGCGGGATTGGCGCGGGGAAGAGGCAGATTATTGGGCCTAGGCCTTTTGGACCTAGGTAGATGGGATGAGTGGAGAGGGAAAGGAGAAATGGGTGAGGGGATGTTTTCGTTTGTTTAGGCTTGGTAGATGTTGCATGTTAGCGCTGCTTGCGGCGGGATATGTACGTTTCTAATACATTAATTTTAGACTTCCTGTATATCCTTCTTGCTAGAGGAGCCCGTCTCTTACCCAGTCTTGCTAACAACGAAAGCTACGAACAGACCACAGGCAGTTACCATATACGCGCTGACGCCAAACGCTCCCTGGATGTCATGCTCCAACACTGACCAACAAACTCCGAACAGCAGACTCCCAAGGACGAAGACGACGAAGCTTATAGTAATGATGAGGTCGAAATCCCAGCCTTCTTGGAAGTAAAAGCCCCAGCCATCAGCTGGCTGGTCACCGTTCGCAAACAATTGGCCTACCACACGTTTGGGTGCTCGATGCAATATCCAGGTAGACTTCTTACTGACACTGGCCGGGCTTCTAAGCATAAGAAGCATGGTATTTGATCCGACAGGCGGCCAAGTTCCAGGGGGACAAGGAATATCGCAGCGATACTCTGCGTTGGGGAAGGGCTCGACTATGTGTGCTGGAGGCAGGCAATCACAGCAGCTTGTTGTGGAAGCTGGGGAGGGGCATGATTGTATGTGATCGCGGATGTCGACGTGGTCATCGCTGTGGAGATGGAACTATGAACATGTTGGTTTTGGGAGGTAATTTCGATCTGCCTAGTGGACTGACCTTTGTGAAGAAGATCCCCTGAATGGAGCGACAGGATAACATACGTAGTAAATGGTTGCGGCGATACGCTATCTTGGTTTTGAGAAGAGAGAAGAGTGCTTGGTCGGTTTTGATGGTATGAATGTTGGTTTGAAGTAGTGCTGGATCGTTGCGATTGCGATGTACGCAGGTCATTAGATGGACAGTGTTGAGTTGTTGCTGTGGGACGCCTGGGGATGTAATACTCGCTGTAGTAGCTGTGCCACTGACGTTGTGCCGAGGCAAGCCAGTATGATTACGGTCGTGCCATGGAAGCAATAAAAGTATGCTGCTACTAATGTGATGTAGCCAAGTTGAGACACTAGTAGTGTATCGTTGGACAGCGAAAACGTAGTTGTAGGACACAGCGGTAATCTTGAAATCCGGTAAAGACTGTCGCATCTCTTGTACTAATTCCTTGATGCCATTCGTCCGTAGTTCAATGAAGTCGTCGAAGAATCGATCGCCGGAGCTCTACGTTGGACTTCAGTGACGTTTATCACACGAAAATCGTACGGGGACTTACACTGTCACTTCTTATTCGAGTCCAACCTGGCCTTAAAGAAGGCTCTAGCCACCCTAAGGAAACGAAGACATCATCGGTCAACAGAAAGACAGCATCTAGTAGGAGAAACAAGGCGGCTCTCGCGCCAAGTGATCGTTCAAAGCCCAGGAGCAGACTATGGCCTAGGACGCTCGCTTCCTCTTTGACTGTACGCCATGTACGTTTCATATCGCCGTTGACGACAGACATTGGCGTGGGTCCGTCCACGACCGTCGGTTCATGTGACGTTGTCAGATACTTCGTGAAGAATCCACGTATACGCGCTTGCAGTGTCGCATAAGCATTGCTCTCCATCAAGAAACGGCGGAAAGCTTCCAGATCTTCAATTTCAGTTGCATCAAGGGGGCGCTCCGCTGCCTCGTCCTCCGAACTATCTTCCGGTTCCAGTGTTCTCGGGTAGACATTGACTAGACAGGCATATCCTCGGAGAATTCGAAGATTATCTTCAAAGCTGCTGGCAACGCATCGCGCAGCTACACGGGCCTTCACATGGACGAGACGGGAAGCGGCAAATTCAAGATGGTCGTTGGCTTCGTCTTTTAGATCTCCAGCATAAGTCTTGATAGCTCCACGAACATGTCTCTCGAATCTCTTGTGCCCGATCTCTTCGGCGTTGCGAGCTGCTTCATAGAAAGGTATCAGGACCGGATCCTGCAGTAATATGGTGACGAAGATTTGAGTAGCGCGTTCGATCTGTTCAGATGAGAACCCGCTTTCTCTCGAGAGTGCCGTGGCTAGAGTGTCCGAGGACTCTACGGAGAACACGGAGTCCAAAGAATCCGATGTTGTGGATATGACGGATGCGCCATCATCTGGATCTTCCAATGTCTGTTGCTCTTCCTGCGAAGCTACAAGTACGCTTTCCGTGTCCTCGACAGATGCTGGGATCAGAATATCGAGATCTTTAACACCATAGCGTGTGGCTATGTACTCCTTGGGTGTTTGGTGGAGCAACGTCGCTCGAGGAGTGTCCGGATTCTGCTCTGCTCCAGACGAGGTTTTGAGCAAAGGGCCAGGTCTATACTCCCATCTGGCTCCGTCACTATCGCGGGGTCTGTAGGCCTTGCAAACTGTGCACTGTATTGTCTGCTCATTCTTTCCACCACATTGAATGCAGTTCCATACTTCGACGTACGACATGACGACTTTCAGTTGGTCTGCTGGAACGGTCGAAGTTGGTCGTACCTAGGTATTGATGATAGATGGATGAAGATTTGTGACTGGGTGGCGATCAAATGGAGGGATTAAGAAGAGGACATCTGGATATGAAGTGATAGGAAAGCGCGCATCAGGCTGAAAACTGTCAGATGACTAGGCAGCCACAGCCTTGCCGACAGGAATATCTTGCTGCTCCTCACGTAGACATGATCTCAAAACCCGAAAATAGCGTGGGAGTGATGAGATACCTTTCTTTGACATTGAAGAGTCCATTAGCCGGGAGATAGATACCCAGGTACGCTATGCGATGGAAAAGGTCGTGGGCGGCATCGTCGTATCGTGGCGTCGGTGAGATGTCATAGCGTTTGCTATAGCCTTAAAGAAGGCACGCGTCTTTCGCCTGCCATTGTCAAATCGACTTCCAGACATCTTTGGTTGTTTTGAGGTGAAAGCCTCATCTGAGGATTCCCGTAGTCCCTCTACGCGTCAGTCGTTCGCGAGGTCGAGATCGATCCGCTCGGTATCGCATTTGGTAACCCGCTAACCGTATCCGTTCTACCTCGGCTCGATCATCACAAGCTCCAACCGAACGACTCGCCCGCCCAGGTCGTCGGAGCCGACGACATCTCACTCCTCATCTTACGGACGTATCGGCACTTTTCTCAACATCGACTTTCGACTTTCCGGGCAAGAACTCAATACCAGCTTCATAAGAGGAGAGAAAGAGCAAGGAAACACAGCGAAGATCAGGCGAAACTACGCGACCAGCAAGCAGCAATGGCGGAAGCATACCAGAAAGAGTTCTTCAATGTCTCATTCCCAGCGGAATATGTTGCACACGTCGAGATCAACAGACCGGAGAAGCTGAATGCTTTCAAAGAGGTGTAAGTACAGAACGGTTTCTCTGTTTCCGCGAAGGCCGGGACATAGGCTTCGGAATCTACGCATGTCACGTGTTGCGACACAAGAGAAAGGAACGAGCTGGTCTTGTATATTGGCCTAGTCAATTGGTGGTTTACGCTTTCTATGAATGGCATCTAAGCCATCGTCGTCCTATGCACCATACTATATGTAAAATCCCGAACTAATCCCTACCAGCATGTGGCTAAACCTCTCCACAATCTTCCGCCAACTCTCCCACGACCCCTCCGTCCGCGCCGTCCTCCTAACCGGCGCCGGCGACCGCGCCTTCACCGCCGGCCTAGACGTGCAAGCAGCCTCAGAAAACGGCGCCCTATCCTCGCAAGCCGACATTTCGGACGGCGCCCGCAAAGCCAACGCGCTCCGCAGACACATTCTCGAATTCCAATCCTGCATCACCGACATCGAAAAGTGTGAGAAGCCCGTTATCTGCGTGCTGCACGGCGTGTCCTTCGGTCTAGCGCTGGATATGTCACTAGCGTGTGATATCCGTGTGAGTACGGCGACGACGAGGTTTAGTGTGAAGGAGGTGGATATAGGACTTGCGGCTGATATTGGCACTTTATCGCGTCTGCCTCATTCTGTTGGAAATCTATCCTGGGTTAAGGACATTGCGTTGTCGGCGCGGATCTTTGGGTCGGATGAGGCGTTGCAGCATGGGCTTGTGTCGAAGGTGTACAAGGATAAGCAGGAGGCGGTTACTGAAGCGACCAAGTTGGCGACGTTGATTGCGTCGAAGAGTCCGGTGGCGGTGCTGGGGACGAAGGAGATTATCAATTACTCCAGGGATAGGCCGATTAGTGAGGGCCTGAACTACACGGCTGTGTGGAATGCGGCTATGCTGCAGACCGCGGATGTCAAGGATGCTATGATGAGTGGGTTGAAGAAGACGTCGCCCAAGTTCAGCAAGCTGTAGAAAGGCAATCGCATGTGTTTTGGAAAGATCCTGGGATGCGATTATCATATGAAAGACTTTTATCCCATACCATATCCGAGCAGCGAGACACACTTCGTTCATCGCGGAGGACGTCTCAGTGAGCAACCTTAACATTCCATAGCCCACATACGAAAACATAAACCACCACGCATGGCAAGCAACCACTTTTGGACTTGAGAATTTTCATTGACTCTAAGCGCCTGGACGTGGTAATGCCGGAAGAGTCCCAAACCCATCCCGCATGAGCATCAATCATAACCCATGGCATGCTACAGAAGATGTGGAATCGTGATTTTCCCGTTACGCCCCGTTGCACTACCCAACATGCACTACCTTATCCCCTCGCCATGACACCCCAGCAGCGGATACGGTTGTCGGTGTATCCGGCGAACAGGGTCTGGCCGTCGGCGCTCCAGGCCAAGGAGACACACTCGGGCTCCCGGCTCTTCTTGCCAACCTCCATGTACTCAGGCTTGAGCTCGTCAACCTTGGACTTCTTCTCAAGGTCGAAGATGATGATGCTGGAGGCGGTGGCAGCGCACAGCCAGTAGCGGTTGGGAGAGAAGACAAGGGCGTGGATCTCGTCACCGGCGGAGAGAGAGTAGAGGTGCTTGGACTCGTTCAGGTCCCACAGCATGGTGGTTCCGTCCTTACCACCGGAGGCGCAGAGGGAGCCATCGGGCGAGATGGTGACGGTGTTGATGTAACCGGTGTGACCGATGTGGTCGGTCTGGATGCGGCAGGAAGCGAGTTCCCAGACCTGGATATTGTCAGCTTCCCGAATTTGAAGTTGCTTAATCAGATCGAGTGAAGGAGCGTAAATCAGTACTAGGTGATAATTGTCTCATAGCCGAAGCTCTGAAGTAGCAAATACATAGATATTCATCATATAAACAAGGAAATGGAGGAGCTGGTGTAAACGCGGATGTACGCACCTTGACGAGCTTGTCCCAACCAGCAGAGACGATGACGGGGTTCTGGGGGTTGGGGGAGAAGCGGACGCACGAGACCCACTCGGTGTGGCCCTTGTCGGTGATGGTGTACTTGCAGTCACCGAGGGTGTTCCAGAGCTTGATGGTTCGGTCGCGCGATCCGGAGACGATCTGGCGGTTGTCGGCGGAGAAGGAGACGGAGAGAACGTCGTTGGTGTGGCCGACGAAGCGGCGGGTGGTGACACCGGTGGAGAGCTCCCAGAGGCGGAGGGTCTTGTCCCACGATGAGGAAAGAGCGTAGGCGCCGTCAGAGGAGATGACCTGTGCAGCAATTGTCAGCTCAGCCGTCGTCGCTTCCTAGCTAGCCAATTGCCCAATTTTGTGGTGAACGTACACAGTCGGAGACAATGTGGGAGTGACCGTGCAGACTCCTCTTGGGGTAACCGTAGGAAGTCTCGTCGCGGGTCAGGTTCCAGATGATCAGAGTCTTGTCGCGCGATCCGGACAGGAGCATGTTGGGGCTAATCGCGTGTCAGTATTGCGCATTCGTGCATTTTCCCTCTTCCCGCGTATACGCACTTCTCCAGGGAGGTAGCCAGGGAGGTGACCCAGCCGGAGTGGCCCTCGAGGGTGCCACGGAGTACGAGTTGCTCGGCCATGATTGCGATGAGTGGCTTCTGCTTGGGATGGACGTAGGCGCACTCGGGTGTTAATAGTTGTTCGTCGAAGAGCACTGCGCACAAAGGCTGGAGGCTTCAAAATTCCAAGGTTGATAGGCGAACCACTAGCGTTGTTTGGGCTTAGCGCGGTCCGTCAGCACCGGAGCCCTTACTCGACATTTGACCTCACTTGGACATGACACTGTTAAGCCACTAACAAAGTAACTGTAGTGAGTGGTAAAGTCCTGATAAATAATAGTTCACCGCATGACGCCAGTCCATGCGATATCTCATCTCGCCAACTCACTCCAAAGTCAGGTATGGAGGGGTCAACTTGATTGAGCGTATCCCACCTGGGCATTATGGGTTATGTAATCGCATGCATTATACACGCATTCACGTTGAGCTTCATGCTGAAGGATGACACCAGTGCATGATCAAGGCTAGGCAAAATATCTCTACTCGTTCCTTCCTTGACTTTATAACTTGATCCAAATCCGACTAACTCCGGTCTTCCACGTCTTATCTCCGCGCTGCTTCCCCACTACATAGACACATGTACAGAAGCATGGGACTGCATACCTCGCATGTGATATAGATGACCTGATATTGTTCTTGATCTAATGTGATGACTTATACTCACGTATATATAAGAGAAAGTTCTACCAGATGTGAACTCTACATTACTTTGCACCAGCATAACATCCATCTCATACTACCTAGGTACTCGTATACCACACCATCAAACATCCCTCCAAAATGACCTCCCCCCAAACCACCATTCTCCTCCTTGGCGCCGGCGAACTAGGCACAGCCTTCCTCCCTCACCTCTCCGTCCTCCCCAACACCCACATCACAGTCGGCATCCGCTCCCCATCCAAATACACTCACCTCCAATGCCCCAACATCTCCCTCACAGCCGTCGACCTCTCCTCTCCGTCACCCTCTCTCGCCAAAACCTTCTCCGCATACGACATCCTCATCTCCGCGACAGGCTTCGGCGCCGACCCCAGCACAGTCCTCAAACTCGCCGAGGAAGCCCTGCTAGCTGGCAAACTCAGAAAAGACCAGGGCAAAGGGAAGTTATGGTTCTTTCCCTGGCAGTGGGGTGTTGATTACGATGTCATTGGTGATGGAGAGGGTATGATGACGTTGTTTGGTGCGCAGCGCGATGTGAGGGATTTGTTGCGTCAGAAGGCTGAGAAGAGTAATGTCAAGTGGACGGTTGTTAGTACGGGCATTTTCATGTCTTTCCTTTTCGAACAGTTCTGGGGGATTGTGGATCGGAGTAAAGAGGAGGAAGGGAAAGTGGTGGTGAGATGTCTGAGGGATTGGGACCACGAAGTTACTGTGACGGATGTGAATGATATTGGACGGGTGTTGGCGAGAGTCGTAGCCGGGGACGTGGGAGCTGAGGACCGTGTGTTGTATATTGCGGGTGATACGATTAGTTACGGGCAGCTGGCTGTTGTTGTCAAGCGAGTGAGCGGAAAGCAGGTTGAGCAGGAGGCGTGGAGTATTGAGCACTTGAAGGAGGAGCTCGACTCGGCGCCAGGAGATGGTATCAAGAAGTACAGGCTGGTATTCGCCAGGGATGGTGTGTGGTGGGACATGGACAGGACGGTGAACAAGGCACTGAGCATGGACATGATGGATGTTGAAACGTTTGCCAAAAGTCTGTTCAGTAGATAGAACGTGGTCGGCAACTGAAAGCAATGAGCGTGTTGTGAGTTTCGATATAGATTTCGTAAACCGCATTACGTGTAATTACTGATGAACTTTTTGACAAGTAATACTATATGAGCGTGAGCCGAAAGCATCACGACAGCCTGGGGATGGGACGTACTTGTTCCCATGTGCCTTCACAGCCGTCTCACTACTCTCGCTTCCCCTAGCGTATGGTCCCAGCCTGCGCTATACCCTCTTGATCCGTGTCGGGACTATAGCATTCGCGCCTGTAGCTGCTCCACCTCCTTCTCGTCCACCACCCCTCATGGAAACTCCGGGTATATCTTCATCGTTCTGCCTCTTCCTCTTCATTCCCGCCTCAAGGGCCTCAGCTGCGTAGTTGTCGTGACCAAAGGCAGGTATCATTCCTCCATGTGCACCAGATCGCTCCTAACGTCCCGGTGGTCCAGGAGGGTATCTGCCAGGAGGTCCGCCAGGCGGCATTCCCATACCGCCTGGGGGTGGGTAAGGCATTCCTCCAGGGGGTGAGCCTGCCTGTCCTGGTGGTGGGAATGGGAAGGGCGGCATTCCTTGGGGTGGACCGCCGCCCGTGTGTGGTGGTGGGAAGGGCGGCATACCGCCAGGGCCCGGGGGCATACCGTTTGGCGGAGGGAAAGGTGGCATTCCGTTGGGTGGCATTGGAGCTGTCGCGCTGTCAGTATGGGATCGTGTGTGGTAACTATGCGGCAACTTACGACCTCCGCGGCCCATGAAGTTTGGAGGCATTCCACCCATGGGCGGCATTCCTGGCGGCGGGAATCCAGGCATACCCATCGGTGGCATTCCCATTGGCGGCATTCCGCCCATGGGTCCTCCAGGGAAGCCACCAGCCAGGTTCTGTTGGAACAGCGGGTTGGCTTGGCCTTCTGTGTTGTATGCGTCGGTAATACTATTGATGACTTGCTGTGTCTGGTCGCTCGATATCTGCTCGTAGTAGGCCTGGACGTTGCGGAGATGGTTGCGGCCGTTGTTGTGCGCCTTCCGCACGCTCATACTGTCGTGGGTAAGGTAGACATCGCAGTAGTCGCAGAAGAACTTCGGCATTGTGTATTAAGTGCTCGTCTGGGCGTAGAGATGAGATGTTCGTGTTGATGGGGTCGGTAGCGAAGTTGCGCGTGGAGTACGGAGCGCGTCGCAAGAGCTGGAACTGGAAGAATCCCGTCGGCGATGGTTGCGCCGATGGTCTTGGCAAGCCTCATCGCCCTTTCACGTGTTCCGCCCTGAGTCCGCACCTTCCACATCACGCATCGCAAACCACGCCATCTCGCATTGATGCTGACTTATCGCAATTCGAATTGGCTCTTTGCAACATCCCGAGGTCATACAAGAGATCGACTTTCGCATGCAAAGGCTACAAAGGTCGTCCTTTTGAATCCATCCACGGCTGCCTAAGGGACGCGTCCAACGTGCTCTCGTCGAACCTTCCATCACCGTCTTCTATTGAGGATCATGAGCCGATACCTCAATCTCCACTCTCATAGCATCCTCGCCTAGTTTGACAACGCCAACACACGTCCAGATAGGCTGATGATCCGGCATCCATTTCTTGAAATTCCGCACCATAGCCCCTAACGCCTCATTGTCCATTGGAATGTGGTAAGAGTTTACGCGGAACACCTGCGACCAACCCTTCCCACCAGCGGTCTTCAGAGCGAGTTCCACATTCTGGAAAGCTTGGTCGATCTGTGCGTCGATGTCTGCCGGAATGAGTCTGGTCATGGGATCCCATCCACCTGTGATCGCAGTCATCAGTTTGTGGAGCTCAAGGAAGTCATGGGTATAGATTACCCTGGCCTGCACACTCAATGCGGTCACCGATCCGGACTGACTGGCTGTATCTGGTGTTCTCTCTGGCCGACTCGCCCTTGCCGGGGTATGCATAATACTGAAGATGCGACATGTTTTTGCGGCTATGTGTGTATAGATTCAATCTTTGGAGAGTTCGCACGTATCGTAACATCGTGGTACCGCAGCATTTATAGGTACCAACATTGGCATATGACGCATATACTAATCATATGCAGTCCGGCTGACCAAGCTCGCAGGGAAGCTATCGTTAGCTGCTTGGGTGGGCTCACGGCTCCTTCTCCGCTGTTCCGCTATATCACCGCGTCCGCTGCGCCATTGACAACACCACTCCGCCGGATATCATACAACTGCCCGTAATACAAGGATCTAATCTGATGTCGGTAGAAAGAGTTACCCAGGTTCAAAGACTCATTTAGCGAGGGAGCCTGTCTGGTTGGCACAACCGATAGCCCAAACACTTACAACACCTCAGTCTCCATCTGAATGGGTATTGGTGCGCAAGACCGGCGTATCATAGGCTTTCCCACAAATATGCTACGAGTTGTCAGTATAGTGCGAGGGAGAGATTCGATCATAACATACTAGACGCCGCTCAGAAAAGTCCAGACGAAGCTCCAACCACACGTCCCGGTCTGTACAATCCAAATCGCCTTCCGGCACCGCTCTGCATGAAGGTTGGTGTTCCGCAATATGATCCACTGTCGCCTTCAACCAAGGTTTCGGCAGCGGCCAGTCTGAGAAATAGATGAACTTAGATTCGTCCAACACTTCTCTTGCATTCCATTCTTCCGACGGCGAACCGAGGTATGCCTCACGCTCATCGTCTTGACGGCCAAAAGTCTGAGTCAAAAGAGCGTATCGGCGAGGTGGGATCACGATTGCGGAGTTGCCGAAGACCTTGTTCAAGATTTCCATATCGTAGTCATTGCCTTCGTGGTTCTCCATTGCCTTCTGCACACGCTGCCAGCTATCTTCCGACGGCTCGATGACTACAAGCAAAGACGACAGGAAGAATCGATCGAGCCAGTATGCGCGAGGCATTGCGACTGGAGTTGTGGGGAGGAAGAAGAGCTCATCCATATTCTGCTGATCGTTAGCCAGGGTCAATGTGTCAAAAACCAGTGTCAGGTTTCGGAGAAAGAGAATGACCTACATGGAACAACGTTCCATCAGAATCCAAAGCAATGACACGCTTATACTGAGTCTGGTTAAATGCCAACAGCTTCGTATAGCTACTCTGCCAAGTCGTATCATTCTTGTTCTCATAAGTCTGTACCTGGATGGGACTTAATCTTGCCCCATATCTATCTCGAGCGCGAGCAAGCAGCTTTCCTTCGTAGTCGGTAGCATCCGTCTCATCTTCGAATACATCACCGGGCACATCCCATTCCTGCGGGTACAGCAAGAGGAGTTCTGCTCTCGTCCCGTGTCGACTGAGAGCCTCGAATATCATGAGAGAGTTGCACAGATAGCTTGGATCTGTCACGTATTGTACGTATGCGTAGTCTGTCCAAGTTACGTTCTTGCCTATGGCTGCGGGCGGGTACGGCGCGCGGTTCTTTGCGGAAGTATAGTCAGGTTGAGGGGACTGTCGGGATGTGGATAGTCTGTAAAGGTTTCTTGCGAAGACATATGCTAGCAAGAGCGATACTCCGACGATGCAAATGACACGAGGCTTACGAGTCGTAAGCGCAAAAAGACGTCGCATGGAGAGAAAGAGACGCAATCCGCGGATGATGCATGAAGGGATAGGTTGTGCGGAAGAACTTGACAGAATGACTGGTGTGCAAGCGAGACTTTGGTGTTTGAACAAAGTCGGAAAACCTACAAAGGCGGGCGCAAGTGATTTCGCCCTTTGCTCATACTTGGTGAATGACTGGATTCAATGCCTACGCAGTTGTAGGTACACCGTGAAAGTATCACATGGGAACAGACAGTAGAGAGGCCACATGGCACTGTCTACCCTCGGACTGAGTGAAGGAAAACGTAGACTACGAAATGGAGCTTTGTGACAAGATTAGAAATTCTGAGACTCAGGGTACTATTCTGCGGTCGAATTCACGTTCTTCATTACGTCCAATGCTGTATACTACCGGAGCATTGACTGTTAGCGACGTATCCGCCCGTAACATTCCAATCTTGCGCGAGAAGGGTATGATACCACGGATCTCAACAGTAACATGGTAGGAACGAGGCGCGGACGGTACTTAGCGCTTGGGCAGGGAGATCAAATACAGACCTTCACATGCAGCGACGAAGACGCGTGCTAAGATCATCAAGTCGTACTTGCCAGGCTGAACATCGTGGTGAACATCTATGAAGGCGCTTTCCTTCCTTATGCTATAGAGTCCTTGTTTCGAGATTCTGCCCTTTCGTATGCGGGACCGTTAGTGAGAATTCTCGCAACGTTCCAATCCACGACACGGAGAAATGCCCAGGTGGTGGTTCTCACCCCCATCACCCCACGTTGCACAATGACGCTGACATTGATCGTCGCCGTACAGGGGCTATGAACCCAGCTCTGCGGGGTAAGCTCTTCCGGTATCAATAGGTATATGCTGCCAGAGTGCCTGGGCGACGCCTTCAATTGACGGAATATCTGGCCATGCTTTGATGACGACGACGTAAACATGCTCGAAGATCTTTTCTTTAGCAGTCACGGAGTCGACGACACTGTAACTATCGCTAAATACCTAATTTGAAGGCATAGAAACGGGTTTGGTTACTGCGCAGCCGCGCTGAGCGGTTGAGTCTGAACCTTGTACGTGCTGTGCTAGTACGGGAAGGGACTCAAGCAGCGAGAGATGCCTGCCGTGCGATAATGCACGACAAAACATGCTTACGCCCAGCAATGCAACGGGAAACACATATATGATGCGTCGCGAGACGAGATGCGCATCGCCCTGTATCCCTCCTCCTTCAGTATATCTTGTTGTAGAATGGCGGGCAGCGTTGACGATGGCGGGGCCAGCCCCACGCTGAGCAATTACAACAGCCTCATTGCGATTGGCGTACCAACCGCACTACTGCTAACACACCTCATCCGCGTCGCGCTGCAATGGTACCGTCTATCGCACATCCCCGGACCCTTTTGGGCATCAATCTCCACCTACTGGATCATATCGAAATCGCTCAAAGGACAACTGCCTGCCGCGACGAAGGAACTGACCGACAAATATGGCCCGCTGGTACGCGTCAGTCCAACCGACCTGGTCACCAGCGACCCACACATTGTGCGCAGAACAACGGCAGTGCGGTCTGAATACACACGAGGGCCATGGTACGATGCGATGAAGCTGGAGCCTGGACGCGACAATCTCTTCTCCATGCGCGACGAGGTTGCGCATCTGAAGTTGAGGAACAAGATGGCTCCTGGGTACTCTGGGAAGGAGAATGAGTCTATGGAAGGCACTGTTGATCAACAGGTTGCTGCTTTCATCGATTTGATCGAGAGGAAGTATGTTTCTACCGCGACCGAATACCGACCTATGGATTTAGCGCTCAAAACGCAGTACTTCACCTTGGACGTCATCAGTGCACTGGCATTCGGGAAACCGATGGGGTATCTAAAGCAAGACGTCGATCTCCACGATTACATCAAGATCACCACGACATACGTTCCCGTCATGATGGCGCTTTCGTACGTACCTTGGCTGGCGAATCTGTTGCATTCGCGCCTGTTGAGAGGCGTGCTTCCCAAAGAGAGCGACAAGCTCGGCTTCGGGGCCTTCATCAACGTGGCAAGGAAGGCGGTCGCGGAGCGGTTTGCATCCGAGGACTCCAAGCCCAAGTCCGATATGCTCGGATCTTTTATTCGTCATGGTCTTACGCCGGAAGAAGCATCGAGCGAGGCGCTCCTGCAGATTATCGCTGGAAGCGACACTTCGGCGTCTACGATCCGTGCTGTAATGCTGCATACGCTGGCTAATGCGTCTTCTTATAGGAGACTGCAAGCTGACATCGATGACGGCATTAGTGCTGGGACCATTTCTTCGCCCATTACGGATGCTGAAGCACGACGGCTACCGTACCTTCAAGCTTCCATAAAAGAGGGCCTGCGCATTCTGCCTCCAGCGACTGGGTCGAACTTCAAATGCGTTCCTGCAGGCGGTGATATCCTTGCCGGCAAATTTATTCCTGCAGGAACGCAAATTGGGTCTTCCTATCTCAGCATCCAGCACTCTACAGATATCTTCGGTCCAGATGCTGAGCTCTTCAGGCCAGAACGTTGGCTGGACGCTTCGGAAGATCCTGCACGTCTTGCGCACATGGCGAGTACTGTGGACCTAGTCTTCCACTACGGAAAATACAAGTGCTTGGGCCAGAACGTCGCGTTGATGGAATTCAACAAGGTGTTCGTCGAGCTACTGAGGCGCTTCGATTTCTCGATCGTACATCCGCACGAGGCGGCGAAGATATACAATGCCGGCATGTGGATTATGGAGGATTTTTCGGTCAGGGTCACACGACGTGCAGTCTGATTAAGACATGACCAGGGCGGAGTGAGATGCGCTTCCCATTGCCGTAGTGCTGATGCACTTGTTAGGTCTTACGGCGGGTTGCGGCAGATGTCGACATAACGCGGAAGGGAGGGAACCGACATGTCACCGAAAGTATCGGAAGCAAGGTTCATGTCATCAATCTCGGCCTCCGGGTAAACCATGTCTTGTATTGACGCACTCAAAACCAGCGTCCGAACAAATTGAACAATGTATAGCCTGCCGTGTAACTTGACATTTCAGGTGAATGCGACGAGTCTTACGACTGTAAGACGTAATGGAATCGACCACTACAGGCTCAATGCGCACCTCATAGATGATGACGACTCCACATCGAGACAATGCATCGCATACCGAAACTGCGGAGTTCAGCGTGACAGAAACAGGCCCATGTGGAGGAATATCGAGAAGCATGCGCCGCAGTATATACTCGGCTTCCCAAACCCAGCATCACTGCGCCAACCAAAACCGCTGATCGAAGCGTGGCAACGGAAAAAAGAAGCCCTGTACGAAGAAGCATTTACAGTTCTCGGCTTCTCAGACCTAGATCGCGGAGACCGCTGATCTCCGCGCGGCGGCAATATTGTTCTGTCGGAGTTGTCAGAGAGTACTCGGTTTCCAAAACACCATCTGGGTCGACTACGAATGCCCGCGAGGCGTAGCGCGGGTTACATTGCTGATGAGAGCACAAAAGCATCATACCTAGGTATGCTCGATTTGCCACGTGCACGCATCGCGAGCAGTACCAGTACCGGTGTTCTCCAACCCAGCCGTGTGACTTTCCTCGTTGGGGACGCTGCCGCTGGTAGAGACGCTGGTAGCGGTAGGCTCTAGTGGGTTATGTGTAACCGAACAACTGTCCCATGAGGCTGAGACACGCCCTATAGTAGCGCGAACATGCGTTCTACACATAGATTGAACGTTTTTCTTCTTTGCTCATGTGGCACATGCCCGTTGCGGGTTTGCTTGGGTTTGCACTGGTGAGTTGTTGTATGGCGGTGAAGAAGCATAGCGGCACTCCGGGCTCGCCGTTTCGATTGCTAAAAAGAATCTTACACGAGATCTGGATGGTTTTTTCTTTGCACGCCTCGCAGGTACTAAGCTCAGCCTTCTTCAGCCCTCGAGCAGTAGTGTTATTGTTTTTCTCGTGTCGGCGCTGGTTAGCGCTGAGTAGCTGGCGGGGTAGACCGTATTCCTCCTTCGCCCTCACGCACTTTCCAACATCATCACCATGCTGCCTTCGTACTGTGGAATTGGACCTCGTACGACGAGGCATGGAGGCGTGCGCGATGCGAAGTGGAGCTTGCCACTCGAAATAGACGGCCGATAAGCCTGTGCGCGAGGAGATTGCGATGGGGAGTTTGCGTGATAAGGCGATAGTGGATTGTTCGGGATGCTTTGTGCGAGGTTATTCCCGCTTGTGTGTGGAGCGCCTTTATGTGAGGCGCTGGGGGTTGGGTGTTTAGCGACAGGAAGTGCATGCTGGCCGCAGATCCCCCTTTCAAATCACAGCCACTTTGTTTGCAACGGCAACGGCTGCTATCTTGCCGTCGCACGATGGATTGTGGCATTCTAATCTCAGCTGAACGGGCAAAGGGCGATACTAGCAAATCCTTCAGTCGAGATGACGCTGCCGTATTCAATTGACAACTCACCCGCGCGCGATGTGACAGTCTGCATGACAGTAGGTATGGCACGCTGGCGGACGCCATGTTGACCGGAGCATTACTAGACATTGCTAGATACCGAGGGCGTTCCTGAGAGCTATATTTGGCTGCACGGCATCTGGAAGCGAAGAGAAAAACACGATGCGCCATCCAATCAAGGCGGCCCTGCATTCCGGCAGCCGACAAGTCCGCCGCGTGAACGCAGCGTGGGCAGCCCAGGAAAAGCGACAAGCTCCACAGTAGTTCGTTCACGTCAGCGCGCTGACAATTTCCGCGCAACTCGGGGTCGGCTCAGGCCCAGGAGCCCACGGCAAGCAGCATTATCCTCGTGTGTAGACTGTCAAGCCCGAGGTTGGCCTGACCTGGGCGCCCGGCCAGCGTTTGATGAGCCACGGCCCAAAAGCAGTATAGCCTCCCACTTATCATTTGTTCCCTCTGCTGTAGCTCGCGCACGCTTACTTACTTTCCAATACTACGTTGCAGGCCTAGGCCGAATTCACGCCCACGGTACATGCGTGCTTCGTATTTCCATGACCGATCATCAGGTGTCGCTGGTGAGACGGCTCGTCAAGCGCACTGCGAATGATCTGCAGTACGAGGCGCGCGCGCTGTGGATAGTCGGGCGGTAAGGCGGAAGATGCAGGTCCCAGGTATAAGGATGACTGGCCGTCCTGCATGTCGGGATCTTTTTGTACAGCTCGCTCAACAATCACACCAAGCAACCGCATTCGCTTTTAGGTTGTTGTCCTTCGCTTTCCTGCTACTGTCAATCGGGATCTTAGTACCTTTTTAATACTTATACCTTAATCATGCGTACCTCAATCTTGTCCGCCACCTTGGCTGTTGTAGCCAGCGTTTCTGCGCTTCCATCTCCTCAGGAACTTCCCCTGACCAAGCTGATCAAGGCCCTACCCCTCAACATCTTCGCCGAGACACCAAAGTTCGTTCAGCCCGTTCCTCTCGCGGATGCCAAGCGGATATTCGAGGAGCACAATGCCACACAGCCAGAGGAGCCTGCTGCGCAAAACCAAAACTTCCGCGTCTCTACACTCGCTGCCGCTGCAACATGCGCCAACCCCCGCGTCCGCGTTGAGTGGGACTCCTACCCCGACAGCAGCAAGCAACAATTCGTGGATGCCATCAAGTGCTTGATGGGCCGCGCTCCCTCAGGCCAGTTCCCCGCAGCCAAGAGCCGGTATGAGGATCTCGTCGCCCTCCACCAGACCCTGACACCCAACGTGCACGGAAACTCCAAGTTCTTGCTCTGGCACCGATACTACACCTGGGTCTTCGAGGACATTCTACGCTCAGAATGTGGCTTCAGCCAAACCATGCCCTGGTTCGACGAGACCAAGTACGCCGGTCGCTTCTCGGCATCATCCATCTTCTCAGCCAAGTGGTTCGGAGGCATTGCCCTCGGCGGAAACTGTGTAACCAATGGCGTAAGTACAACCCCATTGTCCGACACGCCTCCTATAACCAAGCAACTAACATTCTGCAGGCATTCGCCAACCTTGCCATTAACATTGGCCCCGGTTCAGGCAACACGCCCCATTGCCTTGCCCGCAACGGCGATGCCGCCAAGACCCAGTACTGCAACTCCGACTACGTGAACCAATGCAACGCCTACGGCGACTTCGCCGGCATGGCTCAGTGCGCAGAGGGAGGCCCCCACGCCTGGGGCCACAACGGTATCGGCGCTGTCATGCAAGACACGTACGGTTCGCCCGCCGACCCCATCTTCTGGCTCCACCACGCTTTCGTCGACCGCAACTTCCGCATCTGGCAGAACGCCAACGGTGCTCGTGTCAACACCATCAACGGCAACGACGCATCTGGCCGCGCCCTTACCCTCGACACCAACATCAACGTCTACGGTATCCGTCCTGATGTCAAGGTCAGGGATGTCCTCGACACCACCGGAACGACACTGTGCTACAAGTACAACTACTAGAACTTGTTTGGCTTTTGTGCTTAGCGTTGCTTGGGTGGCAGTGCCCGTTTACGCCTTTTCGTGTTCTTAGCGCTTCTGTAAATATCTTATTAGAATGACATGTGTATCCATGAGAACGTCCTGTCGATCGTGAGACTATGTGCGACTGGTACGATTGGATCGCATGGCCCCTTCATGTAATGAAAGTGGCTGAAACAAGCGATATTGTAACAGTATTGACGGCACATAAGACACCGACCCCATATCCTCATCTTTGCAGGTTCTGACTGTATCTCACGTGAATGTTATCGCCAAAAGCTAGTTGTCTTGTAGTGCCTCTTGCTGTGAAGTACCCTAAGAATATACGCGATCTTCTATGCGCGACCCTGACGAACAGTGGCGTATAGATCTCCAGGGGGAGCCCTTTAGTAAGGCTCATCAGAGGGAGCATTTGCGTACTTTGTGAGAGTTCCCAGCAAATAGAAAGATTGACGTGTCGCTACTATTGTGCGACTGAGATTGGGGGGAGTTCGCAATTGTCGATCGCAAAGTGAGCGTTGTGAGCCGTCAGCGGGCACTGCCCTCCACTGACCAGATAATTCTCAACATCAGCGGCGAGCTCATCGTCCTTCTTGTCCAGTCGCCATCCAAGCACATCTCCGTTTTCACCAAGCGTTCCCGACACAGTCGCACGTTTCAGCGACAAGCACTCCGCTATCTCTTGTAGTACCCCCGGCCATGCGCAATGCTGAATAGACCTCAATGGCACCTTTTGCTTTTCTTCTGCTGCGTCGTTTGGGTCTGCCTTCCAGGAAATGTCGCGTAGCCTGAGATCCTTCAACGTGGAGCTGTGTCTGCTCAGAAGTGACACCAATGTCTCCGGCGTAGCGGAAAAACCAGATAACGATAGTTTCCGTAATTTAGGCCATGTAGTTTCAGCAGCGAAAACGTGGCGGATGCTCGCAAGTGGTGCAGTCGTCTCCGCTTGCCCGTTCTCCAGGCCAACTTTGAGACTTACGAGCTCTGGTAGACACGCAATGAACATCTCCAGGTTTTCCATTAGTAGCTCCAACGTCCATTTGGTACTTTGGAAGCGCCAGTCACCGGAGAATCCAAATATCGTGATGTCCAGACTTGTTAAGCAATGTAGTTCACCCGGCTCCCATGAGGTGAAAGCCTGAGGTTGTACCCTGTCTAACTTGAGTTTTCTCAGCGAGGGTTTGCAATATTGCTGTATAGTCCGGAAAGCCTCCACCCCTGGTAGAGCATAGAAGGCGTTGATACCTTCTCCTCTACGCAACACGGGAGGTACGGGCAAAGCGCGGGGTAGCGTATGTGCCACTTTTCTCACACCTCGGTGGGCCTGCGAAAGCTGACCGTTGACCATGTGTATCGAACGTAAGTTTTGAAAGTTTCCAAGCGCCTCAAACTGGCTCATCGTTTGTCTTGCTATTCTCTCGTCCTTTACTTTGTCACCATACGCCTCATACTCTCGTCGGTCCTCCGCAAGCTGAGCATATAACGGCTTATCTAGCTCTTGTGAGTCGCTACGGCGATGACGGGGCAGGAAAAGACCTGCTGTGAAGTCCCAGTACCATTTCCATTCGTGCATGCCCTCGAGGCGATAAATATGCCATAAATTGTCGTCCCAGAAGATGGTCTTGACACATCTTCGAAGTCGATCATTTGCACTGAGCTTCTGCAGGCGATCGATGCTCGCAGTACTGTAGTGGAAGACAATCGTGTTGAAGAGTTCTTCGGTACCTATCACGCACAACTGTTTGCTTGCGAGCCGATAGTGTGGTAAATCGTCACGGTGGGCGTATGTTGCGATAAGGCGATGTATCTCTGCGGGAAGGTGCGGCACTTCGGCTGTCATGTTGAACCTCTGCGGCAGGAACCGGGCAGTGATGTTTGAGTGCGCGCTTCAGGCTGGGTGTTACCGTTGTGCGTGGAGTGGAAAAGATCATTCAGGTGTCGCAAGGCAGACGCGGCATGATGGAATGCTGGGCAATCACGCTAACCACCAAAGCACGTGCCCTGACCAGGACGCGTGCCTTCCGGACATCGATATGCTATCTGGGCAGTCTAGGAACAGATAAGATTTAGAATAACGACGGGATACAATTTTCCATAGAATCACAAAAGATGCCGGGCACCGGATTGATCTATAAGAGAGCGCAGATCTTGTCTTTGTCCACCGCCAACCGCGCTAACCTATCTGGGCAAGCAGAGCCTCCTTGCTTTCTCTTCCCAACCACCGCCCTTTCGCGGACTCAACCACCACGACGCGCCATGCCGTCATCTATCAGACACACAATCCTTCCTGGCACCAATCTTGGCATCGATGCGAAAATTTGTAGCCATCTTCGGTACAGTAAAACGCCGAGTTCCAAGCACCTGGCCCAGCGTCGCAAAGGTCAGTTGGGAACGGCTGGCGCATGCATCCGTGGCAGCTCAGAGCGTCGTGGGCGTATTCCCCTTGGCAGTAACTGTGAAGGAGCGTCTGGTAGTCTTGGCCTGGAGGAGATCAGCCTTGCGATCCTTTGAGAGTATTGAGGAACGGAGAAGAGATTGCAAAGAGGTGGATTGGGCGAGCGATCGAGAGAGATGATGTACCTTTGCCCCAAACGACTTCGTCGAAGCAATATGTGCGACCGGGTTCGCCATCGCATTCGACTTGGTCTTGAGCGAGGACAGGACCGGTAAGAGCTCCTTGTCTTTTACTCAGCCCTTGTGGAGGGGCCGCTGCCGTGAAGACGGCAAGAGAGACGATTGCCAGAAGAAGATTCATGGTAGCAGATTTCATATCGATCGATGTGCGATAACAGCGTATATCGATGAAGAGGAACTGGAGGATGTTGCGACGCAGACTTTAGATGATATGTCTCTGATATAAGTAGGAGAATATTGGGCGGAACGCGTCATGGAGAGGGCAACGAACCACACGATAACTATCACAGTACCTCATGCCCGCCTACTCTAACTCGAAAGCCAATAATGTAGCACGAAAATGCTGTTCGAAATGAACTTCGTCACACTTGGACTCGATAACAAGCACGTGCGTAACGCTACGCGAACGAATACCATCGCATCACTAGGAACTCATATCCGCATGGTGCCTAGTCAAGGAACTTTGAGCCACGACATACATCTGTATTGACCCTGGGTAAAAGAAAGTGCAGGGTGATTGTGCTCGGCGGATGATGCTTAACGGTATTGCGAAACTGATGAGGTGTGGTACCCAAACCAAGGGAAGAACGAGCGATACCGAGCCAAGTCACGTACACAATCACAGCCCAGCGGAAGAAGATATCAAAGTTCCAAGGAAGTAAGTGAGAAAAGGTTACAATCACACTAACGCCTACCCAAACACCGAGATGCGACTTACATCACACCCTCAAAATCCTCCAAGCTCTGCTTGCCCTCCTCATCAACTGCATCTCCGCTATCGAAGATCTTCTCTCCCGCCTTACCCTTCATCAAGCACTCCAGCGCCTCACCAACTTCCTTCAACACACCCCTAGCAACGTCCTTCCACTCCTCAAAAGTAACAATCTCAATACCCAACTTCTTTCCTCCATCCTTGACAAAGGCCTGGCACTTCCACTCCCTCAACGGCTCGCCATGCGGATACAGCGTCTCGAACTTCGCCTCAACGCCGTTGCCGAACGGCAGTTCTTCAACCCAAGCAGGTGCTTGGTGAACGACTGTATCGAACCAGTTGACCTTCTTGGCATCCCAATCCGTGCAGTTCTCTACAATCTCCGTGAAGCCCATGGACTCGTAGGCTGCGGAGGTAATGTGCTGGTGCTGTACGAAGTTCAACAGGTCAAGGTACGTCCAGCTAGACTTGAATGGCACGCGGAAGGGGATGTACTGCCATGTCGGTCCGAAGATGCGATCAGCGTTCGCCGCGCCGATGTTTCTTCCCGAGACGACCTCACCAAAGACGACGTCTTTGAGACCAAGACGCTGCGATAGAACAAGTGCCCATGCAGCTGTTGGCAGCGACCCGATAGTGATGTTTGCCGGGCGGGCGGAGATATCGAACTCCATGTAAACATCGGCAGGACCGCGGTGTGTGAGCGGAATATCGGGCTTCATGACAGACATCTGGGAGCCGGAGAGGAGGTTCTGCCAGTAAGGAATGGCTTTCGGCATGTTGTCTAGAACCACGTGGTTTACGTGCTTGCTGAATGGTATCGTCTCTGGTACGTAGGTGCCTGCGTATAGCGCGGAGAGCTGCTCGTACAAGATGGGAAGACAGATCTCGTCGTATTGGGCGTGGGAGATGCGGAAGACGAGGGTTGATGCACCGGTCTTTGCGCTTGTGAAGAGGGTGAAGGACACGAATGACGAGCCGTGCGGCTTGGGTGCTTGGATGTCTTGTTTCGTGAAGGCTTGGGCGACTGTGTTGATGTCTTCGTTGTCTGGCACTGCGATCTCGGTGTAGGGAACTCGCAGAGATGACAGCACCACGCCAAGTACCTTGCTCTCGTCTTTGACGAAGACAGTGCGCAGGACTTCGTTGCGTGCCACGAGCTCTTGGCATGCTTGCTCCAGCTTCTGGCGATCGACTGGTGTGACGAACTTGATGAGTTCGTAACGCAGTGAGTACCGTGGCAGGTCGACAGTGCCCTCAACAGCGAGTTGCTGGAGCGGCCTGGCAGGGTATATATCCGCAATCTGCCATGTCTGATCTTCCAGGTATGCACCGATGCGATCAGCGCTGTATAGCGACGCTTCCTTACCGAGCGCGGCGAAAGGTGCATCGATGTTGACGTTAGTCTGCGATGCATTTGCTTCCTCCGCGGACGAAGCAAGCTCGGAGAGAGATTGGCTCTGGAAGACTTGCGCGACAGTAATGTTGAGACCTTGAGCGCGCGCGTCAGATACGAGACGCATAGCTCCGATGGAGTCGCCTCCAAGCTCGAAGAAGCTGTCGCTGCCGTTGATCTCGCTCTTGGGCATACCAAGGATGCGGCTGAGGATATCCAACAGCTTATCTTCTTTCTCGTTGCCGGTCGAAGCCGCCAACTCGGATAAAGACTGGCTCTGGAAGACTTGAGCCACCGTCAAGTTTAAGCCTTGTGCGCGCGCATCAGACACGAGGCGCATTGCACCGATCGAGTCACCACCCAGTTCAAAGAAGCTATCGCTGGGCTTGATCTCCGTCTCTGGCATACCAAGGATGCGACTGAGAATACTGCATAGCTTCTGCTCGTTTGGCGACGACGCCTTTGACTTGGCATCTTGAGTCGGGCTGTCGATTGGCGAGGTGCCTACACCACTGTCGCTCATGACATCTCTCGGCCTCATCGCCTCCGCATCTCGTGCTTCGGCAGGATCGAGAACAGCGACATCACCTAGCTTGCTCTCGGGGTTACCCAAGAACGCCGTGATGATGCGGTTGAACACCACAAGTACCCTCTCCATAGCGTCCTTGCTGATGCACTTCGAATCGAAGCTGGCCATGACCAAGAAGCCGTTCTCGTCCAATGTGCACACGAGCATGAGTGCATATGTGTTGAACTTGAGGGCTTCACGTGCAGCTTCCGCGTCATCAGCGGGAAGGAACGTGTTGGCAGGGGCAGTCTCCATATCGACAGGAGCACCGTCATCGTCCTCCCTGGGATGCAAAACAAGACCCGTGCGCAGATCGCATGCTACACGAGCATCTTTGCTTAGTCGGCGGATGTTCTGCAATCCCAAGTGCTCGTGCGGGATCTGCTGCACGGTCTGCGCGTGGACGGCTTGTAGGTACTCAGCGATTGGTCGGTCGAGATTCAGTCGGACGCGAATGGGAACGGTTGTGATCATCGGTCCTTCGATCTCCACAATCGCGTGTACGGGCGCGGAACGACCCGTCAATGTCTCTCCGAACACGACATCAGGATGGCCCATGTACAATGACGATGTCAGTGCCCAGGCACCGCGGATGATGGTTGCCAGAGTGAGCTTGTTGTGCGCTGACGTTGGAACGGTAACGTAGTGCTCAAGCAATGAGTCGGCTTGGGTGACATATCCCTTCTGCGGTAGAGGAGGGAATTGATGTGGGTTGACGCTGTCCAATCGCTCTTTCCAGTAATCTCGAGCTACAGCTGGATCAAGGCTAGTGAGGTGCTTGATGAAGTGCTTGAAAGATACAGGTCTCTCCGTTGTGAGGCCGTTGAAAGCGCGGTTGATGCGGTCAAACACGAGAGGCATGGACCAGCCATCGTAGACGGCGTGATGCATCGTGATGACAAAGTGAGTCTTGTCGCTACCAGCTTCTTGAGCCAGACCGTAGCGGAAGAGAGCAGTTCCTAGGTCCATGGGCTCCTCGCGATCGCGTCGAAGATACTCTGCTGGATCAGAGCCATGGTCGCGCAGTAGCTTGCCGTTCTTGAGAACGACCTGGAACAGGCCGCGACCGGAGACGTTAACGATTCTTGTGCGCAAGATGGGCGAGCCCTGAACTGCGACATCGAAAGCTTTCTTCAAGCGTTGAGCGGTCGCTGATGGCAATGTCGCAACCCGCTGAGCGACATAGGCATCCTGGAATTTGGCCGAGAGGGCCATGAGGCCTTCTTGAAGCGGTGTGCAGGGAAGAACGTCCTCAACTTCGTCGACTTCAACACCACACAGCTTGGCGGTCTCGGCTTGTGCCGACTCCGCTTCCCAATCTTTCCCAATCAACGAGAAAGCAGGTACGTCGTTCGTTGCTTCTTCCGACAATGGTGTTGCCTTGGCTGCCATGGCCGACAGCGTAGGATTCAGCATGATGTCTGGGACGTGTAGCAACAGTCCAGCTTCTCTCGCAAGAGGTACCAGCCTCATCGCTCGGAGCGAGTCTCCGCCCATACTGAAGAAGTTGTCGTTGGCACTGAAGTCCGCTTCTCCTCCCAGAAGCTTCGCCCATAAGGAACGGAGCTTGAGCTCCGTCTCGGTGGTAGGCTCTTGCTTCTCAGAGATCACTGAGTTGAAACGCCTCAGATCTTGGCGTGTGACGGAGGTACCGATCTCGCGAAGTCGCTTCCGGTCTGTCTTGCATGATACTAGTAGTGGCATCTTCCAGAGCGGGATGTAGGCGCTTGGCACCATGTAGCCGGGGAGATCGATGGCGAGTTGCTTGGTCATGGCTTTGAGAGCTGACTGGAACTTGGTGGTGAAGCTTCCAAACACGTTTCCGTCGAGATGTCGCATGCCGTTCTTCTTCTGCTCGACGAGGAAAGCGACGAGCGTCTGTTCGCCACCTCCACTGGGCTTGATGACTTCAACAGCGAGCTGAGTGTCTGCGGGGAGATGCTTCTGCATATTGAACTCAATCTCAGCTAGCTCGATGCGCTGGCCACGGAGCTTGACTTGTTGATCTTGACGTCCGACGAAAATGGGTTCACCATTGCCATCAGGGTCGAAACGTACTAAATCACCAGTCTTGTAGATGCGGCCATGTCGACCCGGGTAGCTCTTACTTCCTTTGAGCAAGAACTCTGGGTCTTCGATGAACACTTCCTTCGTCTTTGACGGGTTGTTGAGATACCCGTCGCCGACGATGGGGCCTTCGATGAGCAATTCACCGACTGCACCCACGGGTACGAGCTTGTTGTGATCTTCGGGCTCGGTAAGCCAAATGGCACACCCCTTGCGCTTGCCCATAGTGATGTATGGCTTGGCGGCCACGTTGTCGTTGATGGTCGCACCAACAGTGGCTTCCGATGGCCCATAGGCGTTGACGACCCTGGTCCTTTGACCCCACGACATCGCATCGCTAGTCGATACTCCTTCGCCACCTAGCGCGATGGAATCCAAGTGATCGAGGATGTCGACGTCCAGCGTGCGAGCGACCGAGGGAGTCATGCCGGCGAATGTCACACGCATGTCGCGCATCGCACCGCTCATATCGTTCATCCGTCGCTCATCGGAAGGTGTGCAAAGCGTAGCACCGTGAGCCAGAGTGCAGAGCATCGAGTCAATACACACGTCGAAGGCATAACTCGCAAAGTCCAGCACGCGAGAATGCGATCGATAGCCCACAGCGTCAGCGCGCGGTATCGCACCAGACGTGTACTGACTGTGCGTAATGATGCATCCTTTGGGAAGACCCGTACTGCCACTGGTAAATTGGATGTACAAAGGCTGGTCAGGTGATACCGGTGCGAGGGTGGTCTTGGGTTGCTGCGCAGCAGCTGGAGAGTAGACCTTGTCGAACTTGGACGCGGAGATGGGGATGATAGTCGCCGAAGGGGCGACACGAGCAGCTAGTGTAGACTGAGCTTTCGATGAGATGAAGAGCTTCGCACTGACTTGCTGCACTACTGCTCGTAGACGGCCTTCTGGCTGCGCTGGGTCAAGTAGCGCGAAGCACGCGCCGGCCTTCATAATCGCGAGCACTGCTACCGAAGTCCATCGCGATTTCTCGAACAGTACTGGAATGATCTGACTCGGCGAGTCATCCAGAAGTTGCAGAGTCTGCGCCAAATCGGTAGAATAATCTTCGACTTGACGATATGTTAAAGTGCCATCCCAGGCGTCGATGGCGATCTTCTCCGGATTGAGCGCAGCCTGCTCGGTAACCTTCTCGTGCATGCAGAATCTCAACTCCGGCTGAAGGGGATAGTTCCAGCTCCAGAGCTCGTCAAGCTCCTCTTCAGTAACAGGCATAAATGCAGATAGCGCGTGATCAGGGTTGCTGAATAGGGTATCAAGAATTGAAGCAAAGAAATCAAGTTGCGAAACAGCTTGGTGGCGAGACATGGTCGTTGTCTGCCATCTTGAAGTGGCGTGAAGAGAGCCTCCTTCCCTCCTGAATGATACTTCGAAAGTCCACTATCTCATGTCAGTTGTGTTAGAGAGATGCTTGGGTCGGTTAATACCTCATGTAATGTACCATCGTTGAGAAAAAGAGTAGCGTTGTGCGCATCATAGTCCTTTGATCGCACATTGCTGATCTGTGACTTCAGACTTCCTGCTGTCTGGTGGCTGGCGAAGTTGAGATTGGTTGTGTTGATGCACTGCGAGGCTCGATCACGGCCATCAACCGCGCCCCAGGTGAATTGATGGAAGACATCTCTTTGGTATCGGTGTATGAGTACCGACCAAGCAGCCAGAATAGTATCCAAGACAGCGTCCTGGGTAAGGTCGCTTGGTATCACCGCCCGAATCTCGTTGGTCTTTGAGCTGTGGCCGTTCGTATGCAGGACTTCATGGTCGCCATTCTGGGTTGCGGCCTGCTTGTGCGTCTTCGAGACCTTCTTCGCGACATGCTCATCTGGAGCACCACTGAAGTTTGATACATGCTCGCCGTTGCGAAGTTGCATCTTGTCGCCGCTCAAACTGCTATGTGGTCTCTTCATGGCGAGGTCGGTATATATTTTTTGGAGAAGATGTGGAGCTGAGGAAGACGTGTATGTTTCCGAGTCCGATGAAGACCCCGGATACTTCTGTAGCAATAGCCAAGCAGTGCAAAGCCGCGAGTCCACCAAGTTCACCCACGATCTTCCGTCTCTCTCACAAACTAAACTCTCCACACATGGCGCCAGGATGAATCTCCGGCACGAGCACACCAGACCGCTTCAAGTGACCCATCATCCTCGGTCGGACAGCCGTCGGCGTCATAGTTTTCTCTTACGACGCAGAAACAGGGTCCACTATATCGCGCCATTATGTCTGGCTCGATGTAGGCTGTATTGCGCATCGCCTAACGTAAACACGGAGGCGATGTCACCAATGTGGGATCAGGCGCAGTACCACGATTTAGCCGTAAAGAAAAGCCTCGTCCGCCCCTGCACACCCATCCCCACACTTAGCGGATCAGATAATTCTAGCGGGAAAGGAGGCGTCATGAGGCTTCATCTGATAAATTTGATGATGTGGTTTCGATGCAAGCGCGGAATTGCCCGATGGAGTAGGAGTCATGCAGGGTTACGTCTTTAGCGCTGCAGATCTTTTTTCATCTGATAACGGCCGATGTTCGGAGAACTACTCGCGTCCAATGACAGCAGCAATGCCCATTGTTCGCATCGATCGACAGCGTCCACCGGCTTTAAGTGTCGTGCATCATTCGTTAGGGATGTTGCTGGTTGAATGAGAAGGGCCGGCGCTGCAGTATGCACGCTGTACATACGGGAATACGGCCACCCCACGCGTGAACGACACGGCAAATTCTCTTGTACGCGCTGATCGCGGCAAGAGGTGGATATCCGCATGGCCATGGTAATTCTTGGACTTCGCGCTCTAGCCGTCATCGGGCTTTATGACGGGACATCCCTCCGTCGGGAAGTTTCGCTAAGGACGGATCAGATAACTTTAATCAGCACATGCGAGGGGGAGGCACAGGCAGACCGGCCGGTACGCCTCAATGGAGAAGGTCTGGTTGTCGTCGGTGGCGTGAGGGTTTTTCTCGTCGTAGTGTGGGTCTTGCGTACTAGTTTTGCGCCCTGTAATTTAGCGTTTGTGAAGCAGGTGGTAGTGCTTCAGCGACAGCCGAGGAATTGGCACAGCTATGGTGCCCGCCCTCCAACTGCTTGGTATCAAAGTATGTTGTATGCGTGACTGACGATCTCTGAACCGCAAAGCTGGGCATCGGGAGTGGATCGTTGAATCCCCATGGTTAATGGGCAATAATGCTACCAAGTTCATGTCCTTGGGTCGAGCAGTTCGCTGCAGCTGTCAAACGTTACCAAAACCTTCTAAGTTTACATCTCGACTGGCAGACGGTCTAGATCTTTCCCCGCTGCTCGATCACCCAAACGACACCACACTAGGTTGACGAATCGTGCAATATGGGCTTCGTAGTACTCCCCGCTCTGGTGCCAGATATTAGCGCGGTATACGACGTGCACTTTGCAGCCTTCAAGGACAGCCCGATCACGCGCGCGCTGTTTCCTTCGGCTACCGAGAAAGATTTGACAGACTCAAATTCCGAGTTTCGGTAAGTGCCGGTCGTTGAATCGCGTTGATTGTCGGACGTGTGGACTGACTAGGAGAAGACAGGCTCACACCGGCCATGTCTCGGAGTATTGGAAGACGAGTGCGACGCAATACACCCTGAAGTGTGTCGACACCGAGACTAACAAGATCGTTGGTATGGCGCTTTTCGATGTGTACATCGCGCCCAGTGATTGGAAGAGAGGCGAGATTGGATGGCTGAAGGGCAAGGAACGTGAACGAGCCGAGGCACTTGTGAAGCCGCTTTGGGACGCGAGAGAGAAGCTGTGGCTCAATGAGAGATACGTTTACTGCCACGTCATGGCCGTGCACCCGGACTACCAACGAAAGGGCATTGGCGAGTTGCTGTTCAAATATGAGATGGATATATGCCGACAAACTGGGTTGCCCATGTACATAGAGAGCTCCAAGCAGGGCATCAAGCTCTACGAGAAGATGGGAAGCAGAAGACTCAAAGAGAAGCTGGTGCACAGGTCGGAAGACATTACTCCGGAGAAGACCAACGGCGCGAGGGAAGACCAAGAGCTTCCGTTGTACGTCTGGCTGCCGGAAGGCGGAGAGAAGAGACTACCAAAGTCCGTGGAGCTGGCGTGAATCTGATATGGTGAAAAGCGATATAACGATATATATTATGAGCAAATCTATCCAAGCATTTGATGGAGAGCGTTAACGCGGTAACTCTCACTGCGTTGCACCAGTTCTTCGTGACGTCCTTGGTCCACGACTTTACCTGCCTCAACCAAGAAGATCACATCGGCCCTGGCGATCGTCCTCAGTCGATGCGCAATCGCGATGACGGTCACACCGTGACCTTTGACGGCCCGCTCGAGGCCTTGCTCCAAGGCCTTCTCACTCTCCGCATCTAATGCGCTCGTGCTCTCATCCAATAGCAGCAACTTGGGCTTACGCACAAGAGCTCGGGCGATGGACAAACGTTGACGCTGACCTCCAGATAGCTGGTTGCCCTTGGACCCACACTCGGTGTCATAGCCTTGGGGAAGATCGATGATGGTGTCGTGTATGTTGGCCAACTTACAGGCTTCTTGAATCTCTTCGTCGGATGGTGTGTGTCCAGGTCTTGCTCCTAGTCCGATGTTGAACTTGATGCTTCCTTGGAAGAGAATGTTCTCTTGTGGCACGTAGGCAATGTCGTCGCGGAATGACGCGCCGTGGTGCCGAGAGATGTCGAGGCCGTTGATGGAGATGCTACCGGAGGAAGGAGAGTAAAATCGTTCAAGAAGGGCCAGAACAGTACTCTTACCTGCACCGGATGGTCCGACCAAAGCGCAGAATTGGCCGGGCTGAATGGTCAGGGAAAGAGATGTCAAAACCGGCACACCAGGACGTGCTGGATACGAAAAGCCTACGTCTCGGAAGACAACCCTAGCACCACCTTGCGTGGTAGCTGGCATTGGCGATTCAGCCAGTGCCTCGATATCATCCTGGTTCTTTTCCGAGAGACTGGGGTCATTGCGGCGATCCGTATCAGGTGTGTCCTTGCCCAACTCGATTAGTCCGCAAATGCGCGACATGGCACTCTTGGCCTTGGAGATCTCGGGTGCAAGGGTGAACAGCTGACCCCATAGTTGTGCGGAGACCAGCATGGCGATGAGAATGACGAAGAACTCAGTTTGGGTATACCTGCCTTCGATGATGTTCTTTGTGCCCCACCAGTAGGCGAAAGCGTAAATGAAGGTACCGCAAGAGTTAGCGGCGGCCAACCAGACGTTGGTCTTGAAACTCTGCTTGACCATCTCCTTGCGTGGCGCCTTCAGCGATCGCCGATAAGTTTGGATAATCTCCTCTTCGATAGAGAGTGCATGTACAGTCTTGATGTTAGAGACAGCTTCGATGGTAACACCGATAGAAGAGCTGAAAGCTCCAGCGTGCTTTGCGGCGAATTTACCGATAGCACGCAACTGCATGAAACCGGCGCCCAAGAGAAGTGGTACGACGACGAGGCAGACAACTGCGATCCTCCATGCCAGGATATGGGAGAGAATGATGGCGGCTATGAAGTTGACAACGACGGAGAAGAGTGTACCTATGATGGAGCCGCTGAAGCCCGCTAGCGATTGGCCATCCTTGGTGATGAATTCAAGGAGCACAGTTGGGCTTCTTGATTCAGACTCATGCCATTGTAGCGGCTGTTGAAGTAGCGTGTGCAAAGACAGATTGCGGACCTTGTAGATCAAGCGTTCCGACAAGAGACCAAACGATGCCCAACTGGTGAAATTGGCCAGGAAGGCGATGCAGGCAAGCATGAACCACATTCCAGAGAGCAGTTCACCTCTAGAACGAACGTACTCGGGCGTGTTGCATGGAGACATGGTGCCCATGATGTTACCGAATAGAAGACCCGATCCGCAGTACTGGCCGCCGACTACCAGTGCTGCGAAGAAAGCCAGCATCACGAGAAGCAGGTACGGTCGCGTCAAGGGAAGCATCGTCTTTCTGATAGAGCCCGCAATGACGACACCCTTGGTGTGCTCAACAGCTTCCGTAGCCTTGTCGTCATTCGCCGGTACAGCATCAGGCTCCTGCGCACTCAACGCCAACTTCTCATTGGTGATAGAATCGGCATCGCGGGAGTCTAGACTGGTCCTTGAGCTGGTCGCACCTTCGTCAGACTTGACGCTTTGAAGGCGAACCATGTCTGCGTATGACCCTTCCAAGTCCATGAGTTGATCGTGGGTTCCTTGCTCGATGATGTCACCCTTCTTCATGACGATGATCTTCGCTGCAGCTCTGATAGTGGACAGTCGATGAGCAATCGAGATCACCGTCCGGCCACGGGAAGCTCGCTCGATAGCAGCTTGGATGCGTTGCTCACTGGCTGAGTCTAGAGCAGCGGTGGCTTCGTCGAGGATCAGAATCCGAGGGTCGCGAACCAGGGCTCGGGCGAGAGCAATGCGCTGCTTCTGTCCACCGCTGACGAGACTGCCGCTTGAGCCGACCGAAGTCGCGAATCCAAACTCCAGGCGATCGATGAAGATGGCAACATCGGCAAGGTCTGCAGCCTCTTTCACTAATTGAAGTATTTCCACAACCTCTGGACCAGCCTTCTCGGCAACCTTGGCAAGATCCTGGCCGCCTCTGACGTCTTCGGCAACTTGGGCAAGGATTCCGCTCAGCAGGGTCTCCTCGAGATGGGCATGAGGCGGGCTGTTGACGAGACCGAGAGCGATGTTCTCCAATATGGAGCGATCAAGAAGTGATGGTTCTTGCTGGACGAGACTGATGAAACCTCGGAGAGACTTGATGTTGATGTCTTTGACGTTGCGGCCGTCCAGAAGTACATCGCCAGATTCTGGATCATAGAAGCGGCTGATAAGACTAGCGACTGTGGACTTGCCGCTTCCAGAAAGACCCACGATAGCAGTTAGTTTGCCTGAAATTGGATGGTCAGCAAGATTACTTCCATTTCGTTCCATGTGTGTGACGTACCAGCTTCGCATGTCAAAGAAATACCGTTCAGCACGGGATGATCAGGCCTAGAACTATACGTGAACGCGACGTTGCGGAACTCAACAGTCCCATCAACATGAGTAGGCTTTTCCGCGGATGATGAGGTGTTGTCAATGGTGGGTTGAGTCTCGATGTCCTTGCGCAAGCGCTCGAAAGCTGAGATCGCCCCGCCAAACAACGGCAACATGGGCGCGATCTGACTGAGGACGATGGCACCTAGTATCCGAAGTTAGCGTTGGAAGACCCAAACGATCGGTAAGATACTGACCATCGAGCAGAATGAACGTGACGGTGTAGATCTCTCCGATAGTTGCACTGCCTTTGCCCTCAAGAGAGTCTGCGATCCTGCGACTACCCTGCCAGTAACCCAAGGCGCTGGCTGAGAAGGCGATGAAGTAGAGCAGGCCAGCCTGGACTGCAGCGGTCGTGGCTTTCTTGATACCTGCCTCACGAGCGTCGCTCAAATGGCTCTCAAACTTTGCCTCGAGCCTGGCATTCGCACCCAGCGCATGCACGAGGCCTACGTGACTGAGAGCTTCAGACGCGATGGCGCTAGCAGACTCAAAGCAATTGCCGACCTTGGCAGCATACTTGCCAAAGAAGTGACCGCCAACCACGGCCATGAGCAAGAATGCAGGGATTAAAGAGACGAGCATGCCAGCAATCTCGGCATTCTTGATGAAGCCAACGATGTAGGCCGTGACACAAAAAGAGAGGCAAGTCAATGCAACGCCAACCTTTTCGCCAGTACCACTCTCGATTGACTGGATGTCGCCGTTGAGTCGAGAAGATACTTCTCCGGCCTGCAGGTTGTCGAAGAAGGCCATGTCCTGCCGCAGCAAGTTGCGGAGGTAACGGTCTCGAATGCGCTGAGCTAGGCGCTGCGATGCCAAGTTCCAGCATACAAGGTGCGTGTAGATGCAAGTGAAAGTCCCACAAGCAATGTAGACAAGCAGCAGGATCTTGGGCGTAATGTTGGCTTCTTCAGATCCGTTGGAGCTACCTTCGCGGTTGTTGCATGTCGCAATGTTGATCTCGTCGACCAACTGACCGAAGACAATTCCGATGAGCGGGAATGGCACGCCTGCTGCAATGGCAGCTATTGCGCCCACGAATACCAGTATCTTGTCGAGCCATGTCGGGTCCGCGTAAAAGAGGAGGTGTAGGAAACCAAAGAAACGCTTGATAGAGGCCCCTGAGGGCTTGCTGAACGGCATTGAGCCTGCGTGACGGGTTCAGAAGCTCAAGAAGGAGTATCTCGCGCCGTATGCAGTGGTGAAGCTGCGCGAAGACGCCTGCATGAGGTTCATCCGGGCGCTATGGCCCCGCCAGGAGGCGATGGCCAAGATCGACATGGTGCAACAGCAGGGTCAACGGCTAGCACAATGTGAAGAGGCATAGCGTCACGTGAAGGAGGATGCGTTGTGGAAAGTAGTGTGGGCCGGTGTGGTTCGTGTGTGTGGAGGCTTCAGGACGTGTCACCGAGTCACTTGCATTGGGGTCTGTGCTCAAGTTGCATCAGATTAGATAAAATTTTGCACCATCTAGCGCCTAAACCTTGGAACCCAGAACCCACAGCTGCGCGCCATCATCCCGCTCTATATCCTAGCCTGGACCTGTAGTCCGGCGCCATCCCGTACTTCAGATGACCCTGTCGCTACCTTGCGCACGATCTCGCCAGCCATCAAGGCAATGTCCTTGGCCAATGCACGTCCGCCCTCTGACTTTGAGGACACCAGCCACAGCCGGCAGCCCTCCGCGACGGCGCCACGCTTGAACTGCACTTCCTCCAGGCTCTCTCCCTTCGGCCGGCAGCCCAAGATGAGCGTATCGATGCTCTGAAATAGCGCAATGTTTGAAAGGGGACTTGCTGCAGTATCCCTGATGATGAAGTCGGATTGGGAGCACGCGGCAGCAGCATCCTTCCCAATGATGACGCGCAGCCGGAATTCGCCCTTGGACTGGACTATTTTCTCGTACGCGCGCATGTAAATTGTCTGGACGAGCTCTGATGCTTCTGTGACGGAAGCTGGTTGGGCGCTAGTTGGCTTCGCCCAGATGGAGCAAAGCTGGGCCTGTGACGGCTTGGTATCGTCCAGAACCGTCAACGGAGCCAGCGATTCGTCCTCCGTGACGACGGTAATGTTTCCCAAACGCGGGCACGATAGCAGGTCGTCCAGTACCTCGGCAGTCTTTTCGCCAGAGCCAACGAGAGATACGTTGAGTCGTGGCTCATTGGCGCCTCGCAGTTCGTTGCGCCTGCTGGGGTATTCGTCCATGGAGATAATTCGTTGCCCTGAAAGGAAGTCGACATTTGGCAATGGCTGCGCCGCCGGACCGCTCGCTCTTGAAGGGGAAGGTGCGACAACACTTCTGGCCCGCACCACGTATGTCTTGCCTGTACTGTCCTTCACGGCCACTTTCCAGCTTTGCACAGCGTCTGCCTCTACCTCTGGCGCTACACCAACAACTTCGCTGCCATAGCGAACTTCGTCCTTGAAGTGCTCGGCGCTCCATCTCATGTAGTCTGCGAACTCTTCTCGTAGAGGGTTGAGCCGGTCAGAGTTTGCGAATTCGATGAGACGCTTACGAGCGAGCAGATAGTTGACATAGCTGAAAGCAGTTCTCGGATTGCGGAGCGTTGCCAGGTCGTACATGAATGGGCTTTCCATTCGCGTTCTCGAGATGTTGGAAGTCGATCCCCATGAGAAAGAGTTCTTCTTCTCGACGAAAAGCATTTTGGATGGCGTCTTGGACTCGCGATTCGCGATGGCTGTGGCGAGTTGGGCTGCGCCAAAGCCGACGCAGACAAGGTCATAGTATGGCGATGAGTCTGCCATGGGTGCGGCAGTCGTTGCGTCAATTGCTCTTCTCTCGGTTGAAGTCATAATGGAAGAATGTTTGGTTGATCTGGAGCAAGTATCGATTGTCGCCCTCTAGATTTGTACAGCAAGAAGGTGTTTCAGCGCTAAGAGATATAGTATCACAGCGACATAACACGATTGCACAGCTCAGGCACAATTTGCAGACCCCGCGCACTGGCCATCATCAAGGTGTACTGATGCCCACGCTCGAAACAACGATGTCACCAATGGTTAGCGTCGCCGGCACATAACGCGCGATGCATTTTCGTCCACTGACGCCGACCTGCATGGGTTTGTGGAAGCTAGACTCAGGCCCACATGGGGTGGATCAGCCACCAAATCGGAGCTTTCCTCACGCCACCTCTTGACCACAACCCTGTGACCAGATTTCCTTGCCGGAGAATGGGTAACAAATCCCTCTAAGCCTGCGTAATGTAGTGGGCTAAGCTATACCGGATATTAGGAACCACCTCGGTTAAACATTCACGCATCGTATTCTGAGCATCTTGGACGACTTCAAGCATCAGGGTTATAGCTTCTCGTGCATTGCTGTCGCATGCTCAACTTTGTCTTCAGCTCCTTCTTCATTATCCTCAATCGTCATTCATCATCATGGCGCAGCAAGCAAAGCCGGATACTGCAAAAGAACCGCTCGTTCTCAAGCTTCCTCACCCATACCTTACGGCATACACTGTCGTGAATGTGGCGCCAGAGGGCCAGCCTGCTAGCTACCAAGTCCAGCTATCTTCATCAAACACCACCGGCAAAGGGATCGCTCCACCCACAACCTTACATAACGGGACTGTCACATCCAGCGACGTCGCGACCTTGAGCCAAGATGCTGTTCCGCCGATGGGAGATAACAGTTCTTGGGCTCGCACTCGAAGATCTCCATACGTGACAGTTACGTGGACCCAAGATCGTCCATCTGTCCCGCAGCTCTGGCTCATCGCCTACGCGTTGGTCTCGCTGCACCCTCTAGTTGAGACCTTCCGCGTGTTATTGTCAGGGAAGGACTCTCAAGCACTAGCCCAAGAGCTATACGCCACTGGTTTGTTTCACTCGCATCCAAAGGGTTCCAACGCGTCGGCGCCTCACGATGGGCATCTCCTTTTCCGAGGAACATTCTGGCAAGGCGCGGCATCCCCGTTCGGTGCTCGACCAGTCTGGGCACCACATCTCGACGCCTCAGGAAAGCCGATCGATAGGCGGTATCCTCCCTTCCCATTCCAAAATGCGCCATCAACACAATTCCCGGCGCTTCCACGGCATACGCAGCATCCAGTTCGGGAACCGAAACCCGAACCGGGCTCGATCATCTATAGCCGATGGGTACCACATCTGAAGGAGCACTTCACGATGGTGGCTCTCGACTATACCAATGATGAGCATCTCCGCCTTTTCAACAAGTGGCAAAACGACCCACGTGTTGCTGCGGGATGGAACGAAACCGGTACCCTGGATCAGCACCGTGAATACCTCCGAAAGCTGCATGAGGACCCCCACGTACTCACCATGTTCGCTGCCTTCGACGACATCCTATTTGCGTACTTTGAAGTTTATTGGGCGATGGTAAGTCAAGTCCATCTCCGATCCATTGCAACATTGGACTAACAGATGTCACAGGAGGATCACATGGGTGCTCACTACCAGTCTTCGCCATATGACCGCGGCAGACACTCACTCGTCGGTGATGTCCGGTTCAGAGGGCCGTATCGTGTCTCCGCGTGGTGGTCTGGTCTAATGCACTACATGTTCCTCGATGAGCCGCGCACCTGGAACCTGGTTGGCGAACCAGCAGCAACGAGTAGCACGGTGCTAGCATATGACTTCGCCCACGGCTTCCACGTTGAGAAGCTCATGGATCTTCCTCACAAGCGCAGTGCGCTGATGATGGTCAACCGCGAGAAGTTCTTCACGCTGAGCCCATTCACTTGGGACGGCGAGAAGAAGGTCCGCCCAAGCCTGGATGCCGGCGCGAAAGCGAAGTTGTAATTTGACATTGCGCGCTCTTTTCTCGATACCATGTAGCTATACCGCATTCCATTAATGTAAACATGCCCATGTTCATCTTCGACTCAATGCGTGAGCCCTGTCCCTTTCCGATCACTTCGGAACTAGCTTCCGCCCCCAAGAACCGCATCCCGGGTTTCGCCTGGAGACGGCTGCAACATTTGTGTTATGCATTAGACAGCTTCCGCATCGCATTCACAAGCAAACTTACAAAACTACAAATTCTCCCGGCTATTTGTATATCCCACGCTAACCCATGGCACGCACGTCACATATGACATGACCTCACCTCCGCTCCATCCAATGAACGTCGGTCTGCACCCCGGTCTCCTCGCTGCAGCATGCGGATCTGATAATTAGCCGCAATGTTTTTATCTGATCCGTCGGTGCATGGCGCTCAAGCCAGTGCGCACCGCGAGTGGACGGCGGCATGGGCATGGATGTCTTCGACCGCATTCCAAGGTTTCACGCACGCTCGCATGACGGTCTCTACTATGTGGAGATGTGGTGTGGATGCAACACGTAACGGCACTGCAGCGACACGACAGGACAGGCTCCAGCCCCCGGGTTCCAATCTCGAACTGGTAGATCGCTACGCCGATGGTGGATGTGGATGATGAAAAATTATCAGATGCACCGGCATGACACCAGGGCGCCTGATGGGGCAGGTTAGAGACAGCTGGTAAATTATCTGATCTGCTGGGGGTTTATTGCCCAGCCGGATACAAGGCGCTAGAGCTTCCCTTCCCACCTGCACTCTCCACATTGCAGCGCCCCATCCCATGCCGGACGGACGCCTTACTCGTACTTTCCATCTGATAAAAATTTCTTTTGATCTGATAAAAATTTGCTGCATCAATGCGCCTTTTACGAGGGCCCACCGATGTCGCAGCGACCGGATATTGATGTGGCCTGTTTTAATCTTATCAGATCAAGATCGAGCGCCCGACCCTTGTCGGTCTACTACCCCGACAATGGTGGCTTCGCCGCTTGCTGTCATCGGTCCCAACATGCAATGGGAACGAACTACACCACGGGGCGATGCAACTCGACGGACGATCCTTACCTCCTGCGAGTAGAAAAATTCTGCCCATCACTTGACGGGCCCTGTTAGACTGGTAGCGGCGTTGCGTCCGGAAGGAGCAGGGCTGAGCGAGCAGCCAGCGATGTCATGGCTAGTCGATCGAAACGTGAGTGATGGCCCACAGACGCGTCGTTTCGAGGGCTCCGGAGACGGCATGTTTGGAGGGCGAGATGGGTTGCCTTGTTTGTGCCCTTAGATCCGAGCCATCGGCGAAGCACCGTCATTATCGCTGTTGCTATCGCTGAGTGCTATGGCCGAAGTTGCTGCCTCGAAGGTTCATCGTCGAGTGATTGATTGCCTTTGGGTGTTGTTGTATACTATTGCTTCTTTATCGTTTTCTTTCTACGCCTTCCATCAGCTCAGTCGCCAGCTTATACCCACCGCCGTTGCGAACTCTTAGTTTTGAGATAGCATTCGGATCGCTTTCCGCATTCGACCACAGTACTTCGACACGCTTCCTGCGAGGGAGCGAGACATAAACATCGAGATGGGGGAGATATACGACCAATCGCGGAATGACGCATTGCAGCGTCTGAACCAAACATTACTTCAAATCGACCCTTACATCCTACCTCCATATCCCAACCTATCCATCGTCGCGGGACCATTGGACCCACCACTACTACAAGTAACACTCTCGCAACTGCTCCAGCGGCAAGTCGAGTGCTATCCAGACAATGAAGCTGTTGTCATACCCTGGACAGGTGCGCGGTGGACGTACAAGAAGCTATGGGAGGAGTCAAGTTTGCTCGCAAGAGCGCTACTGAAAGAGGGAGTGCGACCGAGGGATAGAATAGGGATCATGAGCGGGAACTGCGAGAAGTATATTGCGCTCTTCTTTGCGTGTGCGAGAGTGGGCGGTATCTGCGTTACCCTCAACAATACATATACGGCGACGGAGATGGAGTATGCGCTGAAGCACACCAGTAAGTTGACTTGACGTATGACACGGGAGAAATACTGACAATGGTAGAATGCAGAATACTGTTCACAACACCTACGATCGCACGCTTCGACAATGGGCCATTGCTTGAGAAGCTTAGCCAACGCGACATCAGCTCCACATTACCAGACCTCAAGACTGTTTGCCTGATACGCGGCCAACACGACAGCTTCATCTCCTACTCTTCCCTCATCGAAGAAGCTCAATACATCCCCGAGCACATTCTAGATATCTTCGACGGCATAATAAGTCCCTACGATGTCGCAAACCTGCAGTTCACGAGCGGTAGTACTGGAAACCCGAAGGCCGCCATGTTGACACACCAGTAGGTCAATGTACTCCACGAGATGGTGCTCTGCTGACGTTATTTAGCAACCTGATCAACAACTCCCGCTTCATCGGCGACCGCATGGACCTCACACCGAACGACACTCTCTGCTGCCCACCACCTCTCTTCCACTGCTTCGGTCTCACCCTCGGCCTCCTCGCTTGCCTCACACACGGTGCGAAGATTGTCTTCCCAGCCGAACAATTCGATCCAGTCGCTTGCATGCGCGCTATCGATGCGGAGCGATGCACAGCCCTACACGGTGTACCGGCTATGATGGAATCTATAATGGACGTACCACGGCCGGAAGGCTGGACGAGCGATCTGAGGACAGGCATCGTGGCGGGAAGTCCAGTGCCGAAGTGGTTGATGGAGCGCATGGTCAACGAGCTCAACATGTCGGACTTCACGTCCTCGTATGGGCTGACGGAGGCCAGTCCTACGGTGTTTAACGCACATACGACTGACTCGCTGCATGCGCGGTTGACTACCGTCGGAACGGTGTTACCACATGCGCGCGTCAAGATCGTGGACCATCAGGATCGCGTCGTCCCGATCGGCGTTAGAGGTGAACTTTGCGTCGCTGGATACCAAGTCTGCCGCGGGTACTGGGAGAATGCTGAGAAGACGGCGGAGCTCATCGTTCGCGACGAGTATGGTGAGCCTTGGCTACACACTGGTGATGAGGCGGTTTTAGATGTGGATGGATACTGCACCATCACCGGTCGGTTCAAGGATATCATCATCCGAGGTACGTGTTTCCCTTCCGTCAGCACAACCCTTGAAGCCTGTGTACTAACTTAATGCCAGGCGGCGAAAACATCTACCCTCTCGAAATCGAAGAACGTCTCGTCGCACACCCATCCATCGCCCGCGCGATCGTCGTCGGCGTTTCGCACCCTCGCTACGTCGAAGTGCCCGCTGCCTTCCTCTTACACGAGCCCAACACGGATAAACCAGACTTGGCTGAGGTGCAGGGCTGGGTGCGGAAGGTGCTGGGCAGGCATAAGGCGCCTGTGCATATATTCTGGCTGGGGGAGGACTGCGATGCTGAGGTACCGTTGACGGGCAGTGGGAAGATCAAGAAGTTCGTGTTGAAGGATGTTGCGGAGGGTTTGTTGAAGCCTGCGGAGGGGAGGTAAGCACTATGTCACGTGCTGACGTGCCGCGGATGAAATTTAGCGTGTCTTGGTTTCGCGCAAACATCATTGTTCTTATCGCGACTTCATCATCGTCTTTGCGCAATTGCTTCTCTTCAGCTGTACACACGTTACCAACTTCCTGGATTATTTTATTCCTCTTGCTCAGACTCTTTCCCCCGCTGACAGTCGTTCCTGTCGTCCCCAACCTGTCGCTCCACGGAGTCGCACAGTCGACGTCATGTCGTCGTCAAAGCTACACCATTGCCAATGCTTTGTTTTGGCTCACGCGACGCATCTAGCCAATGATGCGCAGGCTATTACATGAACCCGTCATGATTATTGACAGTTTAGGCATATACAACAGCATGTACCTCCACGTGTTCAGCACCCACGCTCCTTACCTACCGTTAAGACATGTCGCTGTCTGCCCCTCGTCTCCTCCGTACCTCTCTCCTACGAAACACCGCACGATTATCCTCCATACGTCTAGCTTCATATAGCAGAGTCGCGCCCCGCCTACAGCAAGCACCGAAATACGCTTTCGCAGGACAACGAGCGAATATGGCGACCATGAGCGGCGACGCGCCAGTAGCCACGGCCAAAACCTCAAGCCCAGAGCACTTCATGTACACGAGCGGAGAGACGGATCCCGTCTGGATCCACCACTTGCCGTACAAGAGCATCCCCAGGTTCCCCAAGCTTGACAAGGACCTCGAGACAGATGTCTGCATTGTCGGCGCCGGCATCTCTGGTGTCTCAGTTGCCTATGAGCTCGTCACTCGTGGCCTGAACGTCGTCTTGATCGAAGGCCGAGAGGTGCTGTCAGGTGAAACTGGACGTACCAGCGGCCATCTCGCTAACGACCTAGACGACGGCTACACTGCAATTGCGAAGAAGCACGGGGACAAGGGCGCAAAGGCGGCTGCCGAGTCACATACCTGGGCGCTCAACCGCGTCGGCGAGATCTCGAAGCAGCTGGGCATCGAGTGCGAGTACCGCCATCTTCCCGGCTATGACTTCTCGCAGTACCCCAAAGACTCAAAAGACCATGCGAGCGACATCAAGACTCTCATCGAGGACGGCGACAAGGCGAAGGCGCTCGGTATCCCCACGGAATACAAGGAAGGCTTCAAGCTCAAGGGTTGGGAGGGCAGCATCGATCAAAGCGATGCCGTCATATACCCACAGCAGGCGACGTTCCATCCCACCAAGTACGTTGTTGGTGTGCTCGACTTCCTCAAGCAGCAGTCCAACTTCTCGTGCTACACCAACACCCGATGCGTCGATGTGCAGGAGAAGGGCGTGGAGATTATGGGCATGGGCCACAAGGATGTATATCTCAAGACAGCCGACGGAAACACCATCAAGTGTGCAGATGCTGTCGAGGCTACCTGTGTCCCGCTTCAGAAGCTCTCTGTCATCGCCGAGGAGGAGTACTTCCGCACCTACTGTATTGCCATTCGCGTTCCCAAAGGCTCAGTCGAGGACGCCCTGATCTACGATTCGGCAGAAATCTACAAGTACATACGTCTCACTGAGTGCGACGAGAAGGATGACTACATGGTCGTGGGTGGAGGTGACCACAAAGTTGGTCAAGCCGACACTGTCGCGCCCTTCAGGGAGCTTGAAGAATGGACACGCGCCCGCTTCCCACAAGCAACCACAATCGATTACAAGTGGAGTGGTCAGGTCTTCGAGCCGGTCGACCACATGGCTTTCATCGGCAAGAACCAAGGAAACAAGCACATCTACATCATCACCGGTGACTCTGGCAACGGTCTGACCCATGGCGTTCTCGCCGGAAAGCTCATCGCAGACTCCATCACCGAACAACCCAATTCCTGGATCTCCGCCTACGACCCCAAGCGTCTAGCTTCCATCGCAAAGTCAGCAACCAGCATGATCAGCCACGACCTCCAGATCAACGCCCAGTACAAGCGCTTCGCTCAGTCCGACATCAAAGACATCGAAGACCTCGTACCTGGCGAGGGCGGTGTTCTCAACACCAACCCTACCAACCCGCTTGCTGTGTACAAAGATGAGGGCGGGCAAGTTCACAAGTTCTCCGCTCTGTGCCCGCATCTGAAGGGCGTGGTCTGCTGGAATACGACTGAGAAGAGTTGGGATTGCCCGGTTCATGGGAGCAGGTTTAGTAAGGATGGTGTGCAGCTTTGTGGGCCGGCGAAGATGGGTCTGGGGCCTGCGAATGAGAGTGGTGAGAAGATGCAACAGCAGGCGATTAAGGGTTGAGTGGTCGATGCGAGTAGTCTGAGGTGGCGAGTACGGTAAAGTTACTCTATCAATCGAAGAATATGTTTCAAAGTATCACCACGTTGCTGCGCTATAGTGTCTGCTATGTAGACTGATACAAACCTAAACATAAGTACAGGTCACGCAGAAGGCTCTTTATATCAAACCTCTGCGGAGGACCCAATGGCTTAGGAGAAGACAGCAAGCCACTCCAATTGCCTCGCAAACTTGCACCTGCCTCTTACCATCATGACAGAAAATATCATATCCTCTTTCACTGCTCTTTCACGCTCACCTCCACCCAATCTACCACAATCACACACGTCATATCAATAACAACGCGTACCCTCACTTACACCCAACATCCCATATACTCAAAATACTCTATTCGACATCTCACCCTCCCGTCCCCGATCACCCCCTCCACACTCCCTCGCTCCCTCGCTCTTGCAGTCCAGTCCACTCCTTCCGCGCACCCAAAATGGCAACACCAAACCGCGCCCGCGGCCGCAGCTTCCAACGCGTCGACCGCGCCCAAAGCATCCTCTCCGACTCCCAAGCCTCCTTCCACACACCGCGTCCCACGCCCCCACCACCACCCACGCGCAGCGGCCGCGGCGTCCGCGCCAACAGCACCGTCAGCGACGCGCCCTCGCTCCTCGAACAAGACACACCGGGAAAGACCGCGCGGAAAGAAGCAGCAGCCGCAAAGGTATCCGCACACTACCACTTCGCGCCCACAGTCCCGAATCCTTTTGCAGGGACGCTCGAGGCGGGTTTGGATGCGATACAAGTCTGGGGGACAGTTCACAGTAATCTTGGAACGAAAGGATTACATCCGCTTATCGACACTTTACTCCGGCCAGTGGATAGTAAGACGGATTGGCCTGCTCTGTTCAGTGCGCTCGAAGACAGGCCTGCAGGTCGTTTCCGGTATCTATGCGAGGAGCTACTTTTCCTGGTCACGCGGACGTTGCTGCCGGAGGGGGTTGTGCAGAATAGGGCGCTTATGGCTAGGCTTTACGACAAGAAGAAACAGCTTGCTATGCGGCTGGTGCTGAGGTATGATATGTTGAGGGAGTGGAAGATGGAGCATGGGGCGACGGGTCGCGAGATGCCTGTTGCGGTTGCGTCGGTGCCGCCAACAGGGGTGCCGGCGCCTGACCCAGTCCCAGTGTCTTTCCCTGCGAAGTTTCCGCATAGGCGCGCCAGGCTGCCTAACATCATTGCAACGGTGATTGCGGCGCCGGCGGGAGGGTATGGGACGCATGGTGTCATAGCGAGGATGAAGCATCATGTTACGGCTTTGGACGATTATCTGCTGTTGACTGATGAAGAGGTGGCAGGCTTGAGTGGTATCGCGCTGCTGGAGAGGGTGTGGCAGGTTCTACTGCATTGGCAGTGGTTGAGGCAGAATAATGAGGTGCTGGAGGAGATGGAGGTGCATGGGTGGGAGGAGTTGGAGGGCAAGGCGGATGAGTCGGAGTGGATTGCTGATGATGTGAAGAAGAGTGCGCAACCTGGAAGTAAGAGAATGAGGGAGAAGGAAGATGAGTGAGGGTTGAGGATTGCAGGTGATTTCAGGCTGAGAGCTATGAGTAGGGAAAATGCTGCCAGAAAGACTTGCAGATAAAGAGGTGCGCTGCGCACTACAAAGCGCCTAGTCGGTGGACGCTGCTGTTCTTACTCCAGCGACGGAACGTCTTGCCTTTCCACCAAAAGAGAATGCCGAACGAACACCAGAGCGTAATCAGAGCTGCATTAGTCATAATGGGCGAGATAAATCTACTACGGTCAGCAATGCTCTTCATGATCAGGTCCAGGGGACTTACCCAGCCTCCTCACTCCATGGTGTGATAAATTTGCCAAACCCGTAGCCCCAAAGATTCTTGTTGACCGTGATTGCTACAAATAACGAGCCAGCGACGGGCTTGTATGAGTCCACAGCGTATGTACTGACGATACCTGGTAGCGCTGCGACCTGTATACCAGCGCACGTATAGCCGATGATGATGATAGCTTCCCAAGGCCACTTGCGCTCATAGCCTATCGCGACAGCGACGTTACCAATGAACATGATGACGACATACGGTATCATGGCCGGCAATCGCATCTCTGGCTCACGAATACCGTTATTCTTCCTGGTACTCCTCGCAGACACCCAATCGCTGAGCGGACCAGCAGTAAAGAGTCCGATGAAGGCACCAATCATGATAGCGAAGTTTGTAAAGCCGACCGTCATGGGCTTCATGTTGTATGGCGGTAAGGCAAGGACTTGACTTTGTGTCAGGTTGATGGTGAGGAAGCTCGAGCATGACCAACTGACGACAAAAGCGGCGAATTCGACAATGGGGAAAGCGAACAGTTTCCATGGGATCCAGAGATCGAGGAAGATGGAACGGAACGGGTGGGCGTTTGGTTGGAAGATCTTCCACTGCCATTTGCCAGGTTTGCCGCGGCCAAGGAAGGGGTCTCGCTGAGCTGTCTCGGACATCTCTAGGCCCGCCGTGTTTGGCAGGACGGAGTTAGCTGTGTTGATGTGCTGGATTGGATTTGTCTCCTTCTCGCTGTCGGAGTGGTTGATGTCTTCCTGAGTAGTCGCGCGCGTCTTCTCTTCCAGTGAACTGGGTTTCTTCTGTGCCAGGTGCTCGGGCAATGCGCGCTTGAACCTGGTTTCTGGGAACATGAAGACCACCATCAAGAATGAAAGGCCGAGGATGCCAGTATTGAGCCACCAGAAGCTGCGCCAACCGACCGTCTCGGTCATCGATCCAGACACGATGGGACCGACCATCAGCGAGCCCATGTAGACTACCCAGTAAAGAGTGTTCCACTTTCCACGGTCATGCAAAAAGAAGATATCGGCGATGATCTCGGGCATGATGGTCTCGGCCGGTCCAGCACCAATGCCATTGAGGATGCACGCGCCCATGAAGGAGTTGTAGGAGTTGGCCTTGGCGCGCCATATCGAGGTACCGAAGTTGATGAGTTGGGATGCGAGATACACCGGGCGACGACCGAACGATGTGCTAATTGGCACCCTAGCATTACCCATTAGTCTTCGATCTCTTTGCAACGGTCTGATGGTACTCACCAGATGAAGTTGCTAAATCCCAGTACCAAGATGCAAACACCAGTGAATTGGACTGCTCCGGCCAAATCGGTGTTGAAAGCTTCTATCAGTGCCGGAAACATTGGTGCTAGAGCCAATGGACCAAATCCTTGCGTGAACGTGGCCATTGATGCCGCGATGATGCATGCCATCTTCCACCCGGTACTCCAATTAAGAGGATCGTTGGGATCATCGCTGGGTTGTGGAACGAGGACTTGGCGGTGCGCTCCTTTGACGAAGTGGTGTGAGCCTACATCTGCCATGACCTCCGTGCCGGGAAGGATCTCTGTGTGGAGCTCGGCTTCGAGCTGCCGGCGTTCCTGCATCTCTTAGCACAGGGTAGTATCAATTGTATCGGAGACTTACATCTTCATTGTAGTCGTGTGCCTCCATCGTGATCAAAGCAACTGATGTGTGAGAGGCAATGGTTGTGCTCAGACCAAGGACGCAGCGAGGTACTTGTATCGCGTGTTGTACGAAAAGGCGCACTTCGCGGGCCTATTCTGACTCAATCTGGGATGTCGGTGCTATTGCGATTCGACTTCGAAAACCAGCCAGAGTGCAAGTCAGACGTGGCTTGCCATAGAGCGCGCGTGAAGATGTCGGCAGGATAGCACCGTGAACACCTCTCGTGATCCGGCAATTGTAGTCGGAGCAGAATCCAAGATAAAAGGTTACTAAAATGTGTAGACAGCGGCCGGCCGATCCTCCGCTGAGCGTCTGGCTACTTATCGCCCAGCCTGATTTCCAACAGCCAGGTTCTCCGCATCTTCCACACGTGAAGGACCTGCGTGCCGTCTCATCGTTCATAGCACATCATCTACGGCATACATCAGCGCGCGCTGTCCAGTCATGAGTCTTGAACGCGTATTAGCCTCTGTTTAGCCCCGGTACGTCGATACATACCCATGTTCGCAGCGTTGTAATCTCGACCCAGGTTCCGGGATCGAGCGGCAGCGGATGAAGTGGGCGGCAAATGTCTTTGCAATACGCTCAGCCACGCTGCGCAAGTTCAGGCGAGGATTAAGCTGACCGCACGGGAATTTGATCGAAAGAGTGATGGTTTGGTGATCGTGAGTGAGGTTTGACGACTTGTGTAACTGCCGAGCCGCGCTACTCCGCGCTACGTCACTAGTGCGATGCGGGGAAAATAAGGGGAAGCCGCCACGAGAAGACTAGAACGCCGAGCTTACGACACCAACTTTGACAGCCCAGCATCACGATATCCAGCGTGTCAATACGCCTCTCGACGGTAATATGCTATTGGTTAATTCTATCTATCTAGCCCGTTACGCAGGCCTGTCGCTGTTCGACCTTGTCGCGCCTCTCAGTGTTCTCCTAGACAACCAACGTTGCTTCTCGGGGCTCATTAGCCATCAGCATCCATTCCCTCCATCCTCTAGCACTCTCAATCTTCGCAAACGAACTGGTCGCGAGCCCGATCATAGCATTCGAGATAGTCTGGATCCGAAGGCCACATCAACATAATATTGGGGTCTTCGCCTTCGGGATATGGACCAAACTCCTCCCACCAGTGACATGTCCGCTTACAAAGGCATACAGGAGGGCTGAAAGGGTTAGTATATGTATTATAAGAGTTCAACGCACCAAAATTTCCAGAGCGAGGCAGAGGGACGTTACTTACCGACGTCGAAGTAAGTAATCCGACAGTATCAATTGTTTGGCCGCGGACATGTCGTGTATGATACCGTTACGTTCGTCGTCAAAGATTGCCTCCCACTTAGCGCGAGTGCTATGTTTGACATGACCAGACATGGATACGAAACGAATTCCTCGGAGTATCTCTAGTGCGATAGTGAAGAACCAATCCAAGAGGACCTTCTGGCAGGAAATCTCATTCGTCCTGTTGTGCGCCCAAAGACTCCATGGATCGTGATCGATATAGTGTATGATGTTTCCATGCGGCGTTCTTGCGGGCCGAGACACTTGGAAGTGAAGATCAAGATGGGTTAGTGTCGGGATTTGGCGAAAGATCTGGATTGGCGCTTGACTTAAATCTTGCATTCGGCGATGGAGGATGTCGAGGCCGAGGAAGTGGAAGTAGATGTGGTTTGGGAACCCGAGGGATATACGACGGAGCCAGTTGCCGCGCAAAAGAGGTACCACGTCTGCCAATGTTGAGTAGTGCAGAAAGTGCGGTGTGGTAGATGTCACAGAAATCTTGCGAAACTCAGTCCTGACTTGCTTGCTGACGTATTGGATGTTTGAAGGGTTGGGCGGTCTATGACCTCCAGGATTGCACAGATACTGATGTCCTTTGGACTGCTGCCACATTGACTGGCCGAAGATCTCAAGACCTTGGCCTCCGTCTGCTAGCCGAGGCCAGATATAAGAGCCAGTAATGTGTTCGTAGATCAACGCGCGGATCTCGTATGGTAAATCCAATAGTCGGAAGGTGTCCCTGTCTGTTGACCGAAGCTTTTGCTGCTTCGAAAGGGAGCGTTGTAATGAACTGAGCTTCTCCGAGAGCCAGTTCTCGAATGACATCCAATGCCCTGGTATACCGACTTCTAGATCACTAGGAAGAGGTGGGCGCCAGCCTGAGCTAGGTATAGAACAAGGTCCTCGGCGTAAGCTCATTTTCGTCTTCACGTCATCCGTGTCGACAGCAGCGAGACCAAAGAACGAGCCATCCCTTATCGCAGCAGGTAATGAATGACCTGGAGAGATTATAGCTGGTAAGTCGGGTCGGCTGCTGCGTAGCTCCCCAAGATGAGACATTAGAACATGATTGTTCACCCCCTAGAGGACTATCAGTACTAGAGCCAATATTAACGTTCAGCATTCTTACCTGATTGGCCGAGGTCTCGTTCAGCGTCTGCTTCCGGTAGCGACCCTCAATCCATTTGCTTAAAGGGTGCCATCGATTGCCGAAACGAGTCTGCAATCCCCTTATCGGGCTTCCGTCAGCATCTTCGATTGTGGTGGAAGATGGCGTGCGACGAATTCGCATATGAAAGTCTAAACCATCGTTATTCTCGAAGGTAAAACATGCAGGCAAATCTTCCTGAAGCTGGTGAGGAAAGATCTCGAGCCGCATAGTGTTGATATAGAACGCGAGATCCTTGATTCGCTCTTGATTGATATAACGCCAGATCTGATCACGAACATTGATCTAAGAATGGCGTCAGTAATTTACAAGTATCAGATACATGAATAGTGTTCTTACTAATTCCTCGGACGGTTCCGAGGCCGGCCGTTGGGGGCGAGTCGAGTAACGCGCCATCTTCTCCAGAGGTACTCGCCGAGTGTGATACAAGAAAAGCTTACGTTTGGGCGAGAACATATACACGAGAAAGCGCAAATCGGAAGAACGAATGTCCGTTCGACCACATATGAAGGTTCAAAGTGAAGGACTTGACGCCACCTCAGGTCATGTCAGTGCGCCGTTGCCTGCGTAAGACTAGGCAGTCACGCGAGAATGGCGTTATTTCCAGTTCAGAATTTGGATGGAGCGTCATCTTTCGAGCTCAGGTTCAGGCCGATGTATCGAACAAGCAAACACGAAGATGAAGGCAGCCTACGTGTGATTGCGTTACAGGCGGTGGAGACCTTTGCAACTGAGCTTGTGTGACAGAGATTATACAGACAATGAGTGAATCATAGTGCGCCGGCAACAGATGAAGTATGCGACACGTAACCAGATCTGCAAAGCAGATGGGCCAGACGCCTACATCGCCCTCATATTGTTCGGATGTGTTCATTCAAAGCTACTGTAGGCTACACAGTAGACTATGTCCTGCTTGCGAGAGTCCAGACTCGACCCAGAATCCCTGCATTCGTCCTATGTAGTCATGATGAAATCAAGGTCTCTTAGAACCAGGAGGACTCCGCTCGTGAGTCATTTGCGTACTCCGTGGTATCGACTAGTGCTTCTTCTTCATTACCGCTCGCACGGGCAGGGATGTTCATGCCTTTGACCCACGATGCAAACTCAGGGTCGACTCCGTGAAGCTGCTTTAAGTAGCAGTTGTCCAGCTCGTCGGTAAAGCAGTTCCTGTTTTGACAAACATGGCCAAAAATGCAGTCAAGTCGACGGCAATCGCTGCCTTTCTTGCAAGCTGTCTTTCTGACGATGTATCGGAGCACGTTGAGTACCGAAGGGCTAATTCTGGAATGATCGTATAGACAAGCGGCGCCTTGTTCGCATGCGTTCGCGAGATAGAACCATCGACAGGGCTTGACATCGCGCCCGAACCTTTCTGTGTATGCTTGTCTATCGGCAGGAGATGGTCGCGCGGTGTAGTAATCCAGACGTTGTCCATCCTGTAGAAGTAAAGGTACGCAGTCAGTATATGTCCAATATACACCTCTTGAAGCCATGACTTACCTTGTTCACGGGTACGTAGCCATCAGCGGCGTCGCGAAACTGCGGAAGGAAACCTGATCGCCGAAGAGTATCGGTGACACGGTTTGATGCGACACGTCGGAACATGTCGTCAGGCGTAGTATCAACGTGTGAGAAGCCGCATGAACCACTCGCACACACATCCTTATCAGTGATCATAGCAGCGATGGCGGGCTTGCCGATCGAGCGTGAGAGCGACAACAACACATCTTGCTCTGCCGGATTGTAAAAGACATCCGGAATGCAGATAGAATCGCAGGGCACAGGGACAAGCTTAGCACCTGCGCCCATGCCGCGTCCTTGGACTAATGTAACGTTCTTGGAAGGTGTCTGCAGCATTGCGAGGTAGAGCGGTCGTCGCCATGCAGCGAGAAACACGTGTTTGCAATTCGGATCCCTCCGTGCTGTGTCGAAAGCAACTATGACACTCGATATTAGAAACTGTGCAATTCGGTTCTGATAATAGAATTTACCAGTGACTTTGCGTTCAACGACCGCCTCATCTCGAACACTGATGAAGTCGAAGTAAGGATCGATGGAAGAGAACTCGACCATGAACTGTTGTAAAGGACAGAGCAGATCGTTCGCTAGCTTGGTAGAATTGGCGTAGACGCGCACGACGATCCTAGATGTAGCAAGTGCCGCAGCTGGAGAGACCGTGATCAAATGTTTTCTGATTGCCGCATGAAGACGCTTCTTGATGTTGAAAGCCTGGTCGAGATCCAAAGCTGGAAACCTTTGGTCTACGGGCGACCTGCATAGTATGTCGCTATTGAACTGAAGATATAGTTAGCGAACGAGACTGTAGTCTAGATAGTGAGGCATTACCGGATGACTATGCGCATCAATCAGCACCAGTACGTGAGCATCGCCGCGTGAGTGAAACTTGGTGACGTTCTGCTCTAACTCCATTGCAGCCTCTTGGAGCGACGTCTTAGACCTTTCGCCAGGATCTTCGTGGGTTGATATGCTGTCAGCGAGGCTACGCAGTCGCGCCGCCAGCTCAGCGACCTTCTCGGGGCCCGCCATGTTGTTGAGAAGATGAGAGAGAAGCCTCTGGGGCTAGAAATCTCTGTATGGGCGTCTCTGAGATCCCTGTCAAAGCGCGTCGCTCCTCATGTTCACCATTCACCACGCCAAGGCGGTGAGCGTGCGGCGATCGACCGATCGGGAAGTCAACATAACAGACGCGACAAAGACGCACGCGAATGGATCGCAGTCAAAAGCGGTAGAAGCAGATGGAAGCAATGGTAAAGAGAAGTAACGCAAGAAGTGGAACTGTCGACCACACGTGAGACTGTGTAGCAAGTTTCAAGACACTAGTGAAGGTCAATAGTGGTCGAAGACAAGGCCTTGAAGGCCGTAGTACAACGTCGGAAGCACTGCATATCTTGACGCAGTGCCAATGCCATCTCCAGTACCAAGACCTAAGTATCGGCCGTCCTGGCTGAGCAATTCACACTTCACGTGCCTGACTAAGATGTCTCTTTCTCCCTTTTTGGGCAAAATGCATAGCTTTCCAGCAAGCATTCGCAATCAAGCACCGTTCGCAGCTTGTGGACCCTAGGGGTGTCTGCGTCTACCGAGTGGGCAACATGGCGAGAGAGAACGGTCCTCAAAGATTTCCATAAACTGCAACGACATGTCGTGAGGACGTATCTGTTGAAGCGCAACGGAGAGGACTGCCCGCGCGGTCGGTATCACCAGCGCTCTAAGATGATGATTGATGACGTCATCACCTTTTCTTTTTCCCACAATCCCAGCCACACCGATCCGCGTGGCTGTTCCTGTTCCACCATCCACATCAACAGCATTAGAGTACCATCTTTAATAGCATACTAGACTCTTCGCGCCACGCTTCGATATACTCGCATCAGTCTGCCCGCGTGGGCGGAATCCTTGCCCCGGCTCCTCTAGGCTAGCGTAGCACGCTCTACGCGCGAGTGCCTAGGTGCACACACCAATAAAGATTGCCAACTCGTTTGCAATCATCGTACGGTTTTTCGGAAGCAAGGCAACTGCTCAGTGTCACTGCTAAGTAGCCCTTGAACGTCTCGCTACGCCGTTTGATGTTATCGGTATCGCCATCGGCTCTGCTGCGTTGCGAGAGGCGCTGCTTCAACATAGACCCAGAACAGTCAAAGACTATAAGAAGGTCGATAGAACCAACATCCCGTTCAAGATACTGCTTGGTCCAGTTTTGCGAGATTACTGGTGGTAAGCGTGCGAGCCTCGTTTTATTGTGGTCTAGTGCCTATGAAAGCATCCCGAGGTTATCTAGGAAGAACGTCTCATTTCACCATCTGGAGCACTCTCACCCAGTTTGGTTCCTTTCGGGCTAACGCAATCATTGGAAATCTTTTCCTCGATAATACTCGTGTAGGGGCTGTCAGGCTGAGCGGCGTCTGCCTGCAGAACGTCTCCTACGCGCACACAAGAATGTGGCTGAGTTGGCCGCATGTTATAAGCGCGCGGAACCGGAACCCCCGAGAACGAACATCACGCGCAGATCCTTGTGGAGAACCTCATGAATACCCTGCGACTTGTCCAAAATACTGAGCCGTTCGGCATAGAGATGCAAGGTTGCTTGTGTGTGTACTAGCCGAGATTGGCACACTAGGGCTTCATAGGTCAGCATGCAGTCAACCCCCCGGGGCGCGCCCTTGAATGACTCCACATTTCGCGAACGCAGTCCATTCCATGCGTCATGTTGGCGCGGATGTCACCACTTCCGTAGTCCACTCTTTCCTTTCTTGTATCTTGCTAACTATCTGCTACTGTGCAACATGGATGCCAGGTTCTCGAAGGTAGAAGACGATTCGACTATCAGTACTGTGTCGCTTGGTATGGTGGTCATTGATGAGATCCACCTGCCAAAACGATCGCCTTTGATTGACGTAGCGGGCGGCTCCGGAGCTTACGGTATGTATCTTACACATGTGGCGATTAGACTTACGATAAACAGCAACGCTGGGGAGCCGCCTGTTCAAGACCCCTGCGCGATCGAAGACGGTGGGCTGTCTGGCTCTTGTGGGCTACGACTTTCCCGATGCTGTGCGAGAGCAGCTACAGGCCTGGCGGACCACTCTGCATGCAAACGTCTCGCAGGACAGACTGAGCACCAGAGGGCTTCTTGAGTACGAAGATGATACATTCGGGCGTATGTCATTGCCTTGTTCCAGTGATGGACTTTTGAAGCTTACGGTCGCCTAGCGAAGAAGTTCCGCTATACTACGGAGCCGTTGAAGCCATCACCAATCGATCTGGTAAACACAGATCTACTTGGCTCGGAAGCATTTCATCTCCTTGCACCGCCCGAGGTTATCGAAACACAGATTCCAGAGCTGATAAAGCTTCGCATGCAACACGGGTTCAAAAGCCGGCCATTCATAGTGTGGGAACCATTTCCAGCAGCTTGCACTGTCCAGAACCGACCCTCATTCATGGAAGCCTGCAGACTTGTGGATGTGTTCTCGCCCAATCATTTGGAAATGTCTGCCATGTTCGAGGATTCGCCTTCCGAAAGCTTCCAGCCTGACCGACTGGAAACATTCGCACTAGAGTTCAGCAAGGCAATCGGACCGAGCGGAAACGGGATCGTTATCGTGAGAGCAGGTGAGCATGGCTCACTGACCACTCAACATGCAGCTAAGAATATATGGCTTCCGCCATACTACGAATCATTGGTGACCAAGGTTGTCGATCCTACAGGAGGTGGCAACACGTATCTAGGCGGGTTTATTGCAGGCTGGAAAGCATCAGGAGATATTACTGAAGCATCTATGTATGGCAACGTGGCTGCAAGTTTTGCTATCGAGCAGATCGGTTTGCCTTCTTGTGAGGTGAGCGATGGTGAAGAGATGTGGAACGGCACTCGGGTAATGGAGCGTCTTTCTGAGTACAGAGAGAGGCCCAGCTCCACAAAAAGAGGTGAGAAGAGCATGACAGAAAGGCAGAAAGGGCTACTGCAATGATCGATTCGACTATGAGTTTCGGAGACATCAGTCTGTATGGAGCCCATCAATCGTGCCGTTTGAAAGCCCACCCTGTTGTCTGCCAATGCTGGCCTGTTACCATTGGAGCAAAAATATCCGCAGTACGCTGTCGGGACACTTGATGTCACTTATACAACCATGCAGAAGGAATTCCTGGTACTGGATTGACATGGATGCAAGGGAGGCCGTTCTATTCCAGACATCTGGCAGTCATAGAGAGCCCAATCTCAACAGTATTCTACACTGCGCTCACTGCGCTCACTCTCCGGTCTTTTCGTTGGGACCTCGGGAAAAGCTGATGACGAGACAAAGCATTGAGGCTCGGTGTAGCGTAATTACATCAGAATAAGTCCACTTTACAGCACGCCACCGAATCCTCGAGCAGCAGGCTTACGTCGACATTAATACGCCATTCTAGCTACAAGCGCTTGACCAAATTTGCCTTGCAGACAACGTCCGGTATAGCAAGTTCCACTTGCTAAGATGAAAGAGCTCAAGACCGGTGTCAGCTTGCCAGGCAATGTTAACACTCAGGTCACACAGTAGCAACCTCATCCGTTCTACCTCGCTAGCTTAGTCTTCGAAGCAAACCCTGAAAAAGAGCCACCTCAAAACAGAGACGAAGTACTTGCCGCCACCTCCGACTACAAACCGTCATATCCCAGCTTTGACACAATCACACGTAAGTGAGGCTTAAGCCCGCGAACCTGCGGAGTCACAGAGGTACTACTCCGCCGAATTCTATTCGTAACCTAGCGTACCAAACTGCATACTGACGCTACTGTCTAGATGCCGCTATAGAATGGAGATGCCGCTTTCGATTGGAGATGCCGCTTTAGAATGGAAAAAAGACTCCGCCAACCCGTTCCCGCGAAGCGGATCCATGTAGCTGCGGACTCAGCCCAGCCACTTCGTATCGAGCGCCTGAGAACTGTCTATGTGGGACTCGCTCCTAGTGTGACGATTCATAGCTCACGGAGGGCTCCCGCAGCCTCATCACGATACAGGGTATCCTTTCCTTACGTCTGCGGTAGATTCGGAAATTGCTCTTCACGCGGCTGACAAGACTTGGGAGATATGGGGCCGTGAGACGATACGAGGCTATGGGCGTCCCGTTCTTGCTATCAGTAGCGCGCGGATAGGTAATCCCGAGCGAGCGATTTACCAGCATCTTACAGCGTGAGACTATCGGAAGTTTGACGATACCGGATCTGCGATGTGGAGAGAGTGCTGAAGGAACGTCGCCACCATTCATACTGGGGAATGCCGTGTCCTGTACATACGCGATTGCGTATAGCGCAGGAGGCTGGAGAGGCTCAGCAAGTCACGCGCCTAGGTTTCCGAAGGATCATATTTGGATCGTCAAACATGAGGGGTTGATGAAGGCGTTCTAGCTGTATGCCTAGATCTAGCCCAAGAAGTCCTGACAGCACTAATGCACGTACACATGCAGAAGTCTCAATCCCATGCGTCTCATCTTTCCACTATAGGATCGCGGTGATCACTGCCTCACCTTGATTAAGAATCCCATTGGGTACCAATTGGGTACAAGGGCACGCTACCCCACCGTCGGAACGTGCATCTGTACAGGGTTTGTTTTGTAATCTGACAGAACGGGACGCTAAGATCGCCGATCACTCCCCAACTTCCCGTTCTTGCACGTTCGCGCTGCTGCAGCCACAACTACCAACGTCAAGAATACGTTGTCACGATACCTTTTTGGATGTCCAACACTCAAGTCTTAGGCTCGATTTCGCTTGTTATTGGTACGAACTAAAACGACGACATGGCGGCGGGCATTCCGGTTTGATACGGAACCGAATACCGAATAGATAGAGGAATGCCTTTGCCGCTTTGTCTCCTCAGGCAGCTTCGATAAGTATTCAGGAGAGATATATATAAAAGTATGAGCTCGTCTGTTTGTCAGGATGACCACATTCGTATGTCTCTTCAGAACAACTTCTATTAGCACGTCTATTACACGAGATATATACCAAAAAAGAGAGCAACACCATCTTTATTATCATCACAGCTATTCCACTTTACAGTCTTTGCTAGGACACATCTTTGATTCCAACCATGCCTTCGTTCCTAATGAGAACTTCACACGGTCTCATCAGCATCTACGACTCAAATCTCAAGAACGACCAGCCCGCCCTCCTTCTCCTACACGACAACGCCTCATCTTCCAAACAGTTCCGCCATATCATCGAGTCGCCCACGATCAACAAGGGCTGGCGCATCGTTACTCTAGACCTCCCCGGCCACGGCTGCTCGTCCAATGCCCCTGATGTCAAGACAACGTACTGTCATCGCGGCTACGCCGACCTCGTTATACGTGTCTTGCAGCACCTCAGAATCGAGTCTGTGGTGCTCATGGGCTGGAGTCTGGGTGGTCACATCGCGATCGAAATGCTTCCTTGTCTCGCTCATGACGATCCTCCCATGGTGGAAGATGCACCTCGGATCAGCGTCAAAGGGCTTATGCTTATCGGTACCCCGCCCTCGCGTGGCGCCGAGCAGATGGCTCAAGCGTTCAAGATGCCGGCTGGTGGTCTTACCTTCGCGGGAAATAGAAATTGGGTCAATTTGGAGGCTGACCTTTACCTGAGACACGGTGTGGCAGCGGGCAACGAAGAGTTCTATGAGAGGTGGATGTTGGAGGATGCGAAGCGGACGGATGGGCGCGCGACAGTCTTCATTGCTGATGCCGCGACTGGGGACGAAGGATTGCCCGCCCAAGGGTTGCGATCAGAAGCGTGTGGTGGAGGCGACTGATGTGTTGATCGCGGTCGTGAACGGAATGGAAGATCAGTTTGTCAACCTGGATTATATCGATGAGGAGGTGAAGTGGAAAAGGCTCTGGAGGGGTGAGTGCTTGGGCTTATCTGGGCTCGGGCATGCGCCATTTTGGGAAGATGCGGCAGGGTTTGAGAAGGTGTTGGAGGAGTTTTTGTACGATTGTGAGGAGTGGGAGGGTTCGGATTGTGATTCTGCTGTAGGTATTTAGTCTACCATGTTCATGGTTTCTCCCCATGTACGCAAGTCACTGTTATCTAATGCATATGTAGTGTCCACTACTGGTCCTTGTTGAATGTGCTGGTTCTATAACGCAGGCACGGCGCGGCTGAGTAACACCGTGTGTATTCACCAAATGCCTTTGCCCACAGTATGCAGCAGGTAGTATCCGCTACAATCCCATCATGGTTATGTGCATGAGCACTGAAACATCACTTCCCAAGTCCCTGTGTCCACTAATTGCTGACAACCATCTCGATACGAGGACATGTGATCGCAAGTTCGCTTCTGGCGAGGTTTGGATGGGGCGTAACTAGTCAGTGCTCATGGAAGCGCTAGGGCTATGATTCCGAACTCTAGATCCCTGTACACGTCCCGCCTGATCTACGCAGTGCTGATTCAATGCTTACGACCTAGCAGTGCGTAGTCCCACTCCTCTTGGTATTTTCGGAAAAATTCCCGCTCACCAATAAGGTGCTTGCCCATGAACGCTTCCCAATGCTCGCGCTTTTCCCCACCCTGAGTCATGGCCTCGAGCTCTCGCGCTCTCCGCATGCGGACCAACTTTTCCGCAGTCTGCTTCAGCTTCTGACGTGGACCATCGTACTTGCTAATACGCATTTGCTTATCAACCAGAATATCTTGGCGATTCAGGTATACATCGGTAGCTATGCGTATTTTGCTCAGAGTTTTCCCACCTGCGTGAGATCGAGCTTCGTTCTCGTTTACCAAGGAAAACATTCCACGTTCCCACTGATCAGCTCGTATCTTCTCCAATCCGTAAGGCACGTCGATGCGTTTATACCATCTATGCTCACCCTTCGCGATACTGCGCATCATTCGGTGCCGGTCTTCGCCCTCCCAATGTTTGGTGAGTGTATTTTTGAACACGGTTGATCTTTTCGCGTATCTTGTCAGGGAAGACAGACCGAACGGCATGACTCCAGCGAAAGATGTGTTATCAGAAGATGAGCCGGTTTTTCCAGCACCAATGGATAAAAGGAGAGAAGGTTCCGTATCGTCCCCCCAAAGCGAGGTCGCTTCGACATAAGCACAATAGCTGGGATTACTTTCTCGCATGCCTCCGTCTTTGAATTCGATCAATCTACCGCCATGTTTCACTTCCAACGGCTTGAAATAGAAGGGTGCGGCGGTAGTTGCACGCCCGACTTGCCACGTGCGCATGTCTGGAGGACCCGTGTTGTAACGTCCAACCCATGGTGGGACAATTTCTGGGTCGTAGTGATGATTGTACGTGCGTAAGAGATTTGCCTCCCTGTCTAGAGGACCTGTATAATAAACAATAGGATACGGTGGGGCACTTTCCGGTTCGTAGTGATGATTGTACGTGCGTGAGAGTTGTGCCTCGTCCAATCGCTCTGAAGTACGGGCAGCTACGCATATTCTAAGCATCATCAATCATCGTCCATCCCCTATGACTACACATCATTTGTGCACTTACGTTTGGCAGAGATGATATCCTGGGGTCTGACGCTCGAAGACACGAAGCTTGGAGTCCATAGATGGACGAGTTCGCAGCGTGTTGAAACTCACGGTATCGTCCGGAGCGTTCCCGAGATCTTCCAAGTCTGTCGTGTTCCAACAAAAATGATGGTCTTGGTCGCAAAGACCGCGTTCGTGCTGTTTGCAGTGCTGACGGGTTATCGATGCAAGTGCAGCCTCAAGATCCAAATGACTGTACTTTGTAACAAGTGGGACTACATTTCGGGGTTTTCCATACATTGCATCGAGTATGGACTCGAAAGCGTCGATCGTTTCTTCCACCGTCATGCGGAGTCGACTCAGCGCGATCGCTGGTATTCTGACAAGATGCATTAGCATATCATCGCTTGTGACGATAGCTCGAAATCTCACCCTCCCGTCGACGTCCCATACATCTTGTGGAAGTAGTGGCATAGACGGAATCCAGAGCCCTCAAAGGTTCTAGGATAATGCGTGAATTCTTGTTCGAACATATTCTCATATGCTACGATCTCTGTCATAAGTGCCTCGATGATCAGTATGCTTGAATATGACTTCACTCCACCACCATCTGGGATCTATGTTAACGGATTCTCAGCATAGATCAACGAATGTACGAACCCAGTGTCAGTATACATTCCCCGGTTCCACCAGTAACAGATGTTGCCCAAGTAACCCCTGACTTGTCGTCTGCCGTGGCACTTCTGCCGGGGACGCGGATGAACAGCGGCCTTGGCGCATAATCTTTCCTGATGATGTCGTCAGAGCTCTCAGAGCTACGTGATGCTGTACCTGTTGACGTCGTGTATAACGCCTCAGAAGGCGGATCTCCAAGTGCTTCTTCTGTGATCCATGGAGGAGTATTCTCAAACACAAGCTCTTCCACTGACGCGACAATTAAAGCGTAGTGATTTCGCACATATTCACTAGTGAACCGCACACGCAGGGCTTTCTCGATCTCTTGCCAAATCTGCCGTTCGACGTAAGGTATTGAAGAAGCCGTAAAGAAGCTGCGAACAGAAGAGGCATTGTCTGAAGTTTGATGGTCGTTCATCAGCTGAGTAACCGCCTCCTTGATAGCCTTAAATTCTTTCGCGGTCTGGCGACTGCTGACGTTGCTGAGGTGCATTTGCAGACTCATGAGCCTTGATCTTATATCCACCACATCTTCGCTGAACGAAGCGGTAATCACGTAGTTGCCGTTTTCATCGTGATCCAACGACGTCTCCAGTTGTTTGAGGTCCACCAAGATCGAAGCGCATCCCCGGGAAACCTTTTCAAGGGGTGGGTCGTTGGAAAAGACGCTGGCATTTAGCTCTTTCGCGTATTCTTCCACGAATCCGGCGGCTCCACTTAGAGCCTCCAGGCTACCAAGAAACTTGTCGGAAGCGTCTGCTCTACAGCAACGACTGCTCAAAAGCTCAGTGACTTGCTTTATCTCGGTGATCTGATTGATGGTGATGTCCCTGCCTGCTGTAATGTTGCCTTGGAAGATGGCGCCACCCCCGCTATCGACGGTTCGGTCCGGCAGGTCCATTCGTGCGCAAAGCCCTTGGTTAGGGTCTTGCCATCATCCGGAAAGATATTGAAGGGCCGGCGGCGACATGTAATCCATGAATCGGTTTTGATAACGTTTGGAATGGAGGTGTTCTTCTGCGTGTCCTCACAAGGTGGGGTCAGGCTGACTGGGTATCGCATACCTCACAGCCGGCTTGGTCAGCTCGGCTACAGCTGTGGCTGAGACAAGGCAGATAGCCGCCCGCTGTATGCCTGCTTTACGCTCTGGAGAGCTATCGCGCCGCATCCATGGTGCTCCGAAACCCAAACAAAAGGCAGTCAAGCTTGAGTAAACACCACCACCTATGAGCCAGATGTATCAGAAGCTGTGAGCATGCCACCAACGAACCTCTTTCGTCGATTGAAGACGAGCTGGAGGAAAGGGGGAGGATTAGGAAACGACAAGCATACCGAGGAGAAAGCCCAAGAGTCATTTCCCACGGCAGGCGCTTACGGACTCAGAGTAGTAGCGGAAGGAGAAAATATCGTCGCAGAGTAGGAGCCCAGTCCTGAACCAGGGAAACACCTAACGCATGTCTCAGTATTGTATTCGTACACGGCCTCACTGGTAACCGCGAAACGACGTGGACTTACAGAGAGAGGATTTTCTGGCCTAAAGAGCTCCTCGCGAATGACCTCAAAAACGTGCGCATCTTCACCTTCGGATACGACGCAGATGTAGTCGGACTACTCAACATCGCCAGCGGAAACACCTTACGCGACCACGGGAAATCTCTCGCTCAAGATCTTGCCTTGAGAAGAGCAAAAACAGAAACGGTACACAACCATCGTGCTCTCACCATTCCGTCAGCTGACCAAAGTAGAGCTCTCGTCCAGTCATCTTCGTAGCCCACAGCCTCGGCGGCCTCGTTGTAGAACAAACCCTCCTCATAGCCCGCGGCACCTCCGAACTCCACATAAAGTCCCTTCTATCCAGCACAACCGCAATAGCCTTCATGGGCACACCGCACCTGGGCTCCCACAAAGCAGACTGGGCGCGTTCTCTGACGCAACTCTCGTCCCTCCTCCGGAGAACCAACAGAGAAGTCGTCGCGGTCTTGGAACCTGGATCGGAAATGCTGGCAAATTTACAACAGGAGTTTCACACCATGCTCGAGGATAGAAGAAAGAATGAGGACAAGTGGATAGACATGTTCTGTTTCTATGAGGAGTTGCCTTATGGTGGAATTGGGTATATTGTGGAGAGACAGTCGGCTATTCTATCGGGATATCCTAGTGCTAGTATACATCAGAATCATTCGGATATGACGAAATTTACCGGAGCAGAAGATGCAGGGTATGAGAGAGTATCCGGCCAGTTGTGGTTGTGGGTAAATGCGATTCAAAAGGCGACGACACCATCGGCGAACGATCAAGGAACACTTGCCCCGCAGGCTGGCAATTCGCAGCTAGTAACCTACGCGCCCAGAGTGTCAACCGAGTTGGAAAAAGATTCCGAAGGAACCTGGCGACAGGTGCGGAGGATTGGTGGAGCACAAGAAATTGAAAGCAGTCGTGAGAATAGCGCCACGCTATCCGGAGGCGGCTCGGTATGTATGGGGAGTTAGCGCCGGGCGTGACTTCCGTTACAACCAACACTGACATCGTATCGAAACTTGCACATTGTGGGAACAGGATAGCTCATGTACTCGAATATTGAGGTGAATTCTGACTGGGACGAACGCAGGGTACCTAGGTAGTAATACTGAATTGGAAAGCAACGATCTACATTACGCACACATTACGTCCGAACTTATGGACCGCGAGAATCCAACTTCCTTCCTAGCCATTCGTGTGTCCAGCGCCAAACCATTGTGACTCTCAATTAGTAACACTTCGAGAGGAAGGAGAAGATGCGGGCTGTAGTCACCGCGCATGGCACACCTGATATAAGTGCGCGTAGCAGAACAGTAAGCGGGTAGATTAGGAGTGGAGATAGGTCGTATAGACATATTTTGTCGAAACCATGTGTCTAGAGAGAAACATATCATTCCCACTATGACCCAAACACACTGGCAGCGATTTGCTTTCTCGTGAGTATAAAGACAACGTAGCTGACTGGCGCTTCACAGTGTGAGGCACTGAGGAGAAATACAGTCCACAGGTGATATCTTTCGTATGCGGTCTACAAACACAGTTGATGTAGACCCGAAAACAAAGTTCATGATGGATGGCGAAGATGGATCGATTTGCGTCTAATCGAGCCAATCTACTTCTTCTTCTCCTCTTCGTCGTCCTCATCGTCATCATCCTCTTCCTCATCACTATCCTCTTCGTCCTCATCATCGTCATCGTCATCATCATCCGCATCCGAAACCTCCTCTCCAAGAGCCTTGAGTCGTTCCTACAATCATTAGCATTCCCTATCTTTAACGCTTCAGACAAATGTAAACGACGTACCTTGTCTTTCGTCCTCTTTTCCTCAAGATCAGCCAGCACCATGATCAAATCCTCCAACTCAGTCGCCTTCTCCTTCTCCGCTTCTTCCGCTTTACGCAGTTTCTCTTTGAGATCTTTGAGATCCTTTTCACTTGCACCTCCCGCTCCAGCCTTGCCTTTCTGGTTGGTAGACTTGGCAGCGGCAGCGGCAGCGGCTTCAGCTTTCCGTAATTTCTCCTCCGCTTCTTTGACCTTCCAAGTTGAATCTTGTGCCTTGGTCTTGAGATCCTGGTTCTCGGCTTTGAGCTTGTCGATGGTGGATTGGAGAGCTTCCTTCTCAGATTTGGACTGCTTGAGCTGGGCTTCGAGCGTGGATTTGAACTGCTCTGTCTCTTCCTTGAGCTGTTTGAGTTGAGACTCTTTCTCTTCTTCGAGCTCTCTGAGTTGCGTCTCTTTCTCCTCTGTAAGGATCTGGAGCTGTGCTTCGCTGTTTTGGACGTGCGTTTGCGCGTTGCGTAGGGTTTCGGTGATGGTGGCGACTTCGGTGCGGGTTTGTATGAGTGTATGTTCGAGGTTGCGGATGTTTTCGATGGCTTCCTGGCGGGCCTTCTCTGAGGCGCCTAATCGACGCTCTAATTCAGTGCGTGCTCTGTGTGCGTCATGGAGCTGCTCGTCGTACTCTTGTCTGACCTTTGCGATGGCGAGGTTGGCGTCCTTGCTCGCTTGTTGCACCTTGTTGTTGAGCGCAACGATTTGAAGATTGTACTTGTTCTCCATCTCCAGCATGGCTTGTCGATGCTCACGGTCCTTCTTTGCAACTTCCTTGTCGAGATCGTCGTGCAATTTATCATTGATGCGCTTCAGGGTACTGCGTTGTTCCTCCGCCGATTGCTGGGTCTTGCGGTGCTCGGCCTGCTCCTGGTCTATCTTCTGCTCCAAAGTCATTAGTTGTGCTTTGAGCTCTTGGATGGTTTGCTCCTTCTCGTTACTCTCGCCACGAAGCGCATCGACTACATCTCTGTCAACACCATCATGTGACTGGTGCTGTTCGATGTTTGGGTTGCGATCAATGGCCCGAGATAGTCGGCTGAAGTTGTCTTTTAAGAAGTCTACAAAGGCTTCGTCGAAAAAGATGTCCGGCAAACCACCACCGCCGCCGGCAGTCCGAGGCAGGACCTCAAAGTCTCGTACGAGCGGATGACGCCGTAATCCGGTGATGGCATCCAGGTATTTGTCACGACCGAGCTTCGTCATGAGAACTGGTTGTAGTTCGCGTCGTGGGACAGGTGAGTCCCTTGTTGAGAATTCGTACACGACTCCCAGCAGTGCAGCACAAAGACCGCGAATCATGACTCGATCTTCTCCAGGGGTCAGGACAGCTTGTACCAAACTTTGCAGACTGCTTGCTTCTCCCAAGAAATCATCTACTGCAGCGGCATCCTCGAATAGCCAGCCTAGCAATAGCATTAGATAGGCTACCGATATGCGCTCATCTTCCCCGAGTTGCAGGCTTGCGATGAGATTCGCCGTAAGCGTTTGTATGCACGTGACGACCTCTTCACCGCTCTCTGCATCTCCTTCCTTGACCCCCATAAGAGTGTCTTTCGCTTGATAGTCATCAAAGATGAGGTGGTGGATTAGATTTGACGCAAACCAGATTCTGTATGGGTCGCCAGTTGGGGGAACCTGGGGTCCGGCCATTAGGATTGTAAGAGCATTGGCTGTTTCGTCGCCGCCTTCGTGGCCACCGATGGCTCGGTTCAGGAAGTGTTCTTGTATTTGTCTGTGATTGTAGAAGTAGGCTTTGATACACTCGCATCCTGCATTGCGCAGGTCAAACAGGTCGTTCGGCGCCGGGAAAAGGACCAGGTTCAGAAGCGCTTCAATAACGTATACGGAAGGCACGCCATTGGGAGAAGTGACCCCATTCGTAGGGGGCTCAACAATGGGCCTGACCTGCTCTTGAGCGAATCCTTCTTGGAGCCGAGCGTTGCCTCTAATCAGATCTGCGCACGTGTTGAGAGCCTCGATCTTGATGGGCATGGCGGTTGCAGGGTCGAAGGCGATGTTCAGCAGTTGGCGGACGAGGCCATGCTGGTAGAAGACGTTCTGATTTTGCAGTGTGCCCGGGCTACCCTTGACGAGAAACATGCGCATTATGGCGAGCAGCCCCCAGATGTTCTTGTCGCTCTGCGGACTGACCCAATCGTCCTCTTCTTCAGCACTCGCGCGTGTCTTCCTCGGCTTGTTGCCGCCGGGTAGCAGCGCGGCAAACCTCGCAACATGGCCCATCTCGCGTATGTTTGTCTGGTTTGACACGTTGAAGCGTATGAGGATAGCCAGCAGACTCAAGCAATCCTGAACCACAACCCCGCCCTGAGTGAGGCCGCCATCGGCATGTATCATGTTGAAGACCTTGGTGAAGGCATCCTCGAAGACGAAGAGCTTCTGGAGTTCGGCAGAGGTTCGGGACAGGTCGGTGAGGACGACGAGGGCTTTGTTACGGATGGCATCGCGGGGGTCGTCCAAGGTGGCTACCAGGCGCTCGATGCCGCCGGGGGCTGTAAGGACGCATTCCTGGGTTCGCTGGGGACGGGCGAGGGAGATGGCGCGTATCAGTTGCAGCGAGTAGAGGCGGGAGTAGAAGTCGGGCTTGTCTAGGAGATCAAGCAGGAGAGTGATGTTGTCTTGCCGCTATCATAAGCTCAGCACTAGTAGATGTGTAGCAGGACAGGACCTACTTGTGAGAACTGGTCGGCCAGCAGCAGCTCCAACTCTTCCGAGGCCTCGTGACTGGTCTCGTCGGGGTGGAAGAGCATGAGCAGCGTCTCAAGCACCACCTTGAGCGTGTCGACGTCGTCGCCATCTTTAGTCAGCGAGGCGATGAGCCCTTTGAGCGCGCCCGAAGCGACCGAGGCGGGGTATTGTTTGGCAAAGCTCCGGAGGCCGAGAATGGCAGCGCGACGGTCTTCGAGGAGGCTTGCGCTCGTCAGCCTCCCACTCAGAGTGCTGATGGTGTCGGTCGCAGTCTGCTTGGGAGGCGCATTGGCCTCGAGAACGCGCATCATCTTGGGAGATTGGCAGGATTATGGCTTCATGGTAGATAGGTAGACAGTGTTTAGTCATGCATGTGACTCTCCCATAGGCAACGTAGTCGTCCCGTTGTATCGCAGGCCCTTGTGGTGTGGAGCTCCACGTATAATTTGGCGCACGGGCTCGCGGCTCCTCCACATCCCTGCAGCGTCGGCGAGTCGGCAAAAGCGCGACCTTCAGGGTCCCGGCCGCGATGCTAAGGAAAGAGCGCGTCTTCCATCGCCGCTCCCTCTCCCTCTCTCTTCCCATCACCCCCTCCCATCAACCATCGTGCGCAAACTCGGTGATCGCGCGCCCACGGAGATTGCGGCACTAGCACTCATATCGCCGCCCGTGGATATCGCATCCGGCACTTCAAGAGGAGGAAAGGGCTTTCATCGCCATCAGGCAGTCTTTTTCTTTCCACCGCGCATCGTCGCAGCACTACCACACACTCCAGACTACTAGTACACGCGCTCTCGCACTCATCGCAATCGCACTCGCACTACTACCCACCAGCTACAGTCTCACTATAGGCGCCCTGCACCACCCTACACCCTCACACCGCGCGCCACCGAGCGCCTACCGCCATCATGGGTGTCCCAGCCATGTTCCGCTGGCTTAGCCAGAAATACCCCAAGATCGTCTCAACAGTGCAGGAGGAGTTGCCCAAGAAGGTCGGCGACCATGTCATTCCCGTAGACCGCACCGGCCCCAACCCCAACGGCGAAGAGTTCGATAACCTCTACCTCGACATGAACGGCATCGTGCATCCTTGCTCGCATCCCGAAGATAAGCCCGCGCCCAAGACCGAGGCCGACATGATGATGGCCATCTTTGAATACACTGATCGCTGTGTCGGCATGGTCCGTCCTCGTAAGCTTCTCTACATGGCAGTCGATGGCGTTGCGCCTCGTGCCAAGATGAACCAGCAGCGTTCGCGTCGTTTCCGCGCCGCCAAAGAGGCAAAGGAAAAGGACGACGAGCGTGCTGAATTCCAGAAAATGCTCAACTCGCAAAAAGCTAGTCGTGGCGAGGACATCTCCAGTCTCGAAGAGGTCATCGAAAAGACCTGGGATTCCAATGCAATCACCCCCGGTACACCCTTCATGCATCTCCTTGCCGAGAGTCTCCAATATTGGTGTGCCTACAAGTTCACAACCGACCCCTCGTGGAAGGACATGAAAGTCATCATCTCTGATGCGTCCGTGCCTGGTGAGGGTGAACACAAGATCATGAACTTTATCCGCTCGCAGCGTTCTATGCCTACTCATGACCCCAACACCTCGCACGTTATCTACGGCTTGGACGCCGATTTGATCATGTTGAGTCTTGCTACCCATGAGCCTTATTTCCGTGTCCTCAGAGAAGATGTCTTCTACGACTCGGGTAAGGACAAGGTCTGCACGCGCTGTGGCCGCAAAGGGCATATCCGCAACAACTGTGAATTCCCCGACGACGGCAAGAAGCTTACCGAAGAAGAAGCTGCCGAAGAGTGGGCCACCTCTGAGCACCAACTCAAGCCCTTCATCTGGCTGCATACCAACATTCTGCGCGAATACCTGGCTGTCGAAATGGAGACGCCAAAGCGCAAGTTCAAGTACGATCTAGAACGCTCTCTCGATGACTGGGTCTTTATGTGTTTCTTTGTCGGTAACGATTTCTTGCCACATTTGCCTAGTCTTGAGATCCGAGATCAGGGTATCGACTTGCTCATCAGCATTTGGCGAGATCTCGCTGCTGAAATGGATGACTACGTGACCAAAGATGGTTTCCCAGACATGCGTCGTGTACAGCAGATTCTCTCCGCCCTAGCGACCCGAGAGGCTGGCATTTTCAAGAAGCGAAAGGAAGTCTCTGATCGCCAGGCGGCAAACAGGGCTAGGCGCGAGGCACAGCAGAACGGCAACAAGCGCCAACGAACTGAAGCAAGTGGTCCACCTGGTTTCAAGCGTGCCAAAGAGAGCACCGATACGTATACCAGCGCAGGCATTGTATTCTTCGATCCCAAGGATGCACAGTCCAAGGAAGTGCGCGATGTGCACAAGGACATCATGCACACCCGTGACGCCCAATCCAACAAGAGCGCTGCTGCTCGACTCAAGGAGCTCATGAAGGCCAAGGCCGATGGCACCGCTGCGCCTGAGCCTGAACCATCCCCAGCTTCTGAGCCCGCCTCAGAAACCGCTTCTGGAACCGAGACGCCTGTTCACCTTGGAAAGCGCAAAGCAGATGAGGTCGAAGACGCCGACAATGGCACGCCTGGTCGCACTACGCCCGTCATTCCCGACACACCCGCCCAGGCTACCGAGCCAAAGAAGAACGATGACGGCACTGTAGAAGACACCATCATGCTTTGGGAGGAAGGCTACGAGGAGCGTTACTACGAGCAGAAGTTCGGCGTTGACCCCAACGACATCGCTTTCCGTAACAAGGTTGCGCGTCAGTACGCCGAGGGTCTCTGCTGGGTGTTGGCCTACTATATGCAAGGTTGCCCATCGTGGACATGGTATTTCCCTCACCACTACGCTCCCTTCGCTGCAGACTTTGTCGGTCTCGAAGACATGGATCCCCGCAAGCTCTTCGAGAAGGGCACACCGTTCCACCCGTACGAGCAACTCATGGGTGTCTTGCCCGCCGCATCGAACCACGCCATCCCCGAACCCTTCCGTGTGCTTATGGAAGATCCTCAGAGTTCAATCGTCGACTTCTACCCTCCAGACTTCCCTATTGACCTGAACGGAAAGAAGTTCGCCTGGCAAGGTGTTGCCATCTTGCCGTTCATCGACTCGAAGCGACTACTAGATGCCATGGCAACGAAGTACCCTGAGCTTTCTGACGACGAGAGAAAGCGCAACGAATTCGGCAAAGAAACACTTATGTTCTCCCAAGAAAGCGGTCTCTTCGACGATGTTGAGAAGGCTCTGTACCGCAAGGGAGAGCAGAAGTACAAGATCGATCCCGCTAAGAGTCGCGCGCTGCATGGAGAAATTGAGCCGCACGATCTTTTCGTGATGGACAGTCAGCTTGTGCCGCCTTTCGATGCAGACGGTATTACGGAGTTTGAGATCACTCAAGATCGGTCCATGAGGTATGTTCGACATGCATTCTGATTACATCGAAACAAATACTAACAACTATACAGAGTATACTACGAAATGCCCAGCGTGAGCAACACCCGAGCCCACAAGTCCGCCCTCCTCGAAGGCGTCATCATGCCCAAGCCAGCTCTCAGCCCCGGTGAAGCCGAATCAGTACGTCGCTCCAACGAACGCGGTGGCTTCCGCGGCGGTCGTGGCCGAGGAGGTGGAGGATACCGTGGAAACTACAACAACGACCGAGGCGGCGGCTACAACAACGACCGTCGCGGCAACGATAACTACAACAACGGCGGTGGACGAGGCGGCTACCAAAACGGTCGTGGAGGTGGTGGTGGCTGGGACAACAACCGTGGCGGATACGGAGGCAACCAAGGTGGCTACGGCGGTCCTCCACCCCCGCAGAACTTTGCTCCTCCCTTCCCCGGGGGCAACTTCGCGCCTCCTTTCCCGGGTAACTTCCCTCCCCCGCCACCTGGATGGGTACCTCCCCCCGGTGTAGGAGGCTGGCAAGGTGGTGCGCCCCCGTACGGCGCTCCTCCCATCCCACCGCCAGTCACTCAACGTCCAGCTTGGATGAACGGCGGAGGTCAGCAACACGGTGCCCCGCCGCCACACCACGCACCCAACAACAGCTCATTGAGGGATGAGCGGTTCTACCGCCCCGCAGACGAGATTCTGGGTCGCAGTGGAGGTGGCGGTGGCGGTGGTGGATACCAAGGAAATAACCCTTACAATGACCGCCCGCCGAGGGATGATAGGGGTGGTCGCGGTGGAAGAGGTGGACGCGGTGGACATCGCGGTGGTGGTGGTGGTGGTGGTGGATATCAAGGCAATAGGCCCAGCTATAACTCTAATGATTATCGTTAGAGGGAGGCTTGAGGCGGATGGATGTGGTATGGATCGCGTATGGAAAAGGTGGGATGATTAGGATATGAGCTTTGTACAATAGTATATGGGTTTTGATTGATGCCCATGAAAATTCGTTTTATGATTTTTGAGATGCGAAAACGGAGAACTGTGGTTTTTTGTCCATGTCTATATCTTCGTGTGATCTTCTTTCGCTGCCTAGAATTTACATGTCGTAGTTGGTTTTTTCTTTCGTTGATACTCTACCTGGGCATGGAAACACGGAGGATTGATTTGACATTATCTAGGCTCGGCATGTGACTGGAGGCTGGGACGTATAAATACCCCTCGTATCTTCTGTCTTTGTCACTCCACTCACCTTTCTTCCTTCTTTTCACTAAAATCCAACCACGAGCTCCGCATGGTCCGTTCTCTGCTCTCGGTGTGTCGAAAAACATGGCAGACATTTCTATGATCTCCTGTGTCTCGCCAATGCCGGCATCATGCACATACATCTCGCGTCCAATCCCATAACTTCTTATCATCACCATTTCGTGCATTACACCATGTTACCGTGCATCCCCGGTCTTCTCCCCATGGGGAGTAAAGGTAAGGGTTTGAAACACACATATGTTCGCGTTCTGGATATTTTGGAAACATGGTCATGAACACCTCTTCTTTTGGTAGCTATTCGGAATTCTGGGGGAGGACAGAAACATGAACATTTGCCTTACGAATTTCGATAGTTGAAGTGCAGGAAAACGGCTCGCACATGTAAACAATGTTACTGGGTTTTTTGGTGACTTTGGTGCTCCTCACATGGAGTGATGTTGATGAGTTTTTTTGTTTCTGCTTCTCAGACATGTTCTCTTTGAAATCATCTTTTGGGGAAAGCGGTGGTCTCAAACATTCGAGACACGTCCAACTTCTTTTGGTAATCGGAGTAGAGGGGGAGAACCGGAAGACCCGCACACATGAATTGAAGGAACGAGCAGTTTTGGTCTTCCGCACACACGAGAACTCTGGTGGCGGTTTTTTCGCTTTGCAGACATGGCATCATGCCTCTGAAGTTTCTGGAAAAGATGGTGGATTTGATCATAACCAGGTCGAAGGCACATTTTTGGTGATTGAAGCATAGGGAGAAGACGAGGAAGACTCGCACACATCGAATTGCGCGTAATGCTTTTTTAATCTTTCGCATATGGTGATAACGTTGGAATTTTTTGGTTATCTGCCATGATCTTGGCATTCATGATTTTAGAGAAATCGTGGAGATGATGTCGTTGGAGGAAGAATGAAGGGAGGAGCACGAGGTTTATGTAAACATCCAAATCATTGCAGAGACTGCATGTGATATGCACTGATCGACGCACTAATCCTTACAATCACCTTTCTACAAGGAAAAATCCAAATAGGTGTTCAGACTACAGCAACACAAAGACATGCAAAGTAGGTGACCTAACGTCGATGTTGGCTCTAGGGTGTTTTGGTTTTTCCCTATGGCTGCAGGGAAAGGGCAGAGGACCTCGGGATGAAGTGTAGCGGTACCGCTGTGTCTGCGAAACTGGGAGACGGCGTGAGATCACGTGTCAGCGCAGGCAGATGTGTATATAAACCCCTCGTTGATCTGTCTCTTCTTCTCTTCAAATCAGCATGTCTTGACATTCAAGTTCCAAAAATTCGAGAACACAGCCGCATGGCTTTCCTCTCTTCTGGGGTCTGCCTTTTCAAAAAGTCACATAATGGCATTCAATGTCTTCGCGACTGTCTCCCTAAAAGATCATCTTAGACAACCCCATGGTCTAACAACGTCAAGATGGCCTATCCTCATCTTTTCGGTCTTCTCTTCCAAAAACCGTACCCTCACGAACCAATGTGTGTGCGTTTCCCTTTTCAAAAGCATGCCAAAGACCTAGAATGAACACTGGAACAACGACATATTATTACATCTCTCTCGGAATTCTTTTACAAAATTTCGACAAACAAAATGGCATGTGTTCGTGTTCTTCCTCCTCAAAATTCAGTCCCAAAACGTCATGGTCTGAGGATGGCGATACGACCTGTTCGATCTTCCGCGGTCTGCTCTTCCAAAAGGACTGGTCTCTGTTCTTCGTGTTCGCGAGATCCCTTTCTCAAAAAGCTGTCAAAGAAAGTCCTATGGACTGAGCACACCGATACGACATGCCATCTCTTTCTCGGTCTGCTGTTCGCGACTTACTTTCTCAAAATTGAACAAGAGGAGAACCTATGAGTGCTGGCGTCTGTAATTCCACAAACTCAGTCGATCATGGGCGCGCTGCGAGCATCGTAATCTAAACACTTGAAAGATGAAGAAGTGTCTTCCATGAAGTGGCGTCGCGGCTATACTTCCTTTCACATGAAATCATTGCTCCAGCTTTGCAACACCAAAACCGTATAATCGGATATCGATGTCGCCGAGCGCCTCCTTGTCTGGAAATCCACCGCAAACGTTCGCATGGTTGAGCTTTGTGTGAAAGCCGCAGGAAACCATTGAGGTTATCTGGACGAGTACAAAAACCATGAGCCCACTCGTTATGTGTCCCACAGATGCGGGTTCGACTGTCGCAACGCATCGCAGTATTTTCCAGTCGATGAGTAAAAAGATATGTTGCGGTAAATTGCCTATGATATTAGATGCCACGTCGCGACGGCGAGTGCGCTGGAGATGCCCAGGCGCAGTCGCGCGATCGTGACGCGTCGCGTTCGCACGGCAGAATGCCTGCCGTGTGCACCATCTAGCCTCAGTCAACAGCCCATACTAGACGCGTAGCAATCTTGACGAAAAGAGCAGAAACGCTAACGATGGATTCCTTGATGATTGCGCAACAAGCATGTGCGGGACGTGATTTTCGAGGAGTTGCATGCTGCTGTGCGTTGCTTTGCGCAGTCCGTATCAGGCAACTTGCCAAAAGCCGTCGATTACGGCGTCTGCAGAGTTACCACAGCATTTTGAACCTTGAGCCTGCCAAGACGCGGCATCCGCACGCGCTCTCCCGCGGAGATACCCCAATTCGTGAGCCAAATATACAGAGACTGTCATAAGAGATTACTAAACCATTACCAGACGTGCAAAAGCTGTTGTCGGCTGCGGAAGGTATGACATGAGCCTGCAATGGCGTGCAGAGGCGTTGCTTTCGGAAGAAGTCGGCATTTCGGAGGAGAGCTGCGAGGAATCATCGGACGGTGATGGTCTGACTTTTAGTCACCGAACACTGCGGCTGCATCATCAGATTTGAGGCGATAGCGCTGCAATATCCCGGTACGGATAGCTATGGAGGTCAAGATGGATTCACAAGGGAGAGTGAGGACGTCGACACGACTGAGTGCCAGCAACATCAACACCCAATTTAGAAAGTTACCGCGAAACTACCTCGAAATCCTTAACTCTAGTCGTCTACCACAACGTTCCTGTAGGCGCCTGTAAGAAACGAAGAACGTTGTCGTGTGTCGGAGTCTAGTCCTATCGCAGCCTTCGCGCGTTGACGCACTTCGTACCTGAGCATCCTCACCCGAGTGTCATCCCAGTAGCCATGCAGCGGAAAAGCCGCGGGCGCCCGGATACGACGAGATCCATCACTCACACGTGCGCTATACGTAATATCCGATCGCACTTACTAGACGGACGCTTCGAGGCTATTGTGAGCCTGCGAAAATCCTGTCACGCTTTGGCATTGTGGAGCCATCGGACTATTCTCATCGTTCGATATATCCTGGCTGCTTGCTGGAAGGAAATGCATCACCGCGGAGATGCACAACTCAGCGGGTGTTGCAGGGAGTGGGAGATGGTGTGTTCGTATGTGGGAGGGGAATGGGAGGGATATTTAGTCGCGTGTGATTCGAGGACAGTTTATTCTCACCATATTGTTCTGTTGCTTCAACTTTTCGACAAATTTACATACATTATACTTGTAGATAAAATCACAACATCACAACATCACAACAACGACCAATACCCACTTTCGCACACGTTATTCCTCACCTCCCAGATAATCTCTATCGATCCCACACAGAAATGGGCGCATTAACCCCATCACAAGTGCAGACCATCAAATCGACAGTCCCCGTCCTTGCGGAACATGGCGACACCATAACAGCAAAGTTCTACCATGACCTACTCAACGCACATCCCGAACTGAAAAACGTCTTCAACAACACACACCAAGCGACCGGCCACCAAGCACAGGCCCTCGCAGGAGCCCTCTACGCATACGCCGCCAACATCGATGACCTCGGGAAGTTGAGTCCAGCGGTGGAGCTCATATGTCACAAACACGCGAGCTTGTTCGTACGAGCAGAACAGTACGACGTCGTCGGCAAGCACCTACTTGAGACGATGCAGACGGTACTGGGTGATGCTGCGACGCCCGAGATCCTGGAGGCGTGGGGTGCGGCGTATTGGCAGTTGGCGAATATCATGATTGGCAAGGAAGATCAGCTGTATCAAGAGACGTCGTATTGGCCTGATTGGAAAGACTTCACTATCACGAAGAAAGAGAAGGAGAGTGAGGAGATCACGTCGTTTCACCTTGAGCCAGTGGAAGCAGGTTTGAAGCTACCGGTCTTCAAACCTGGACAGTACATCTCGGTTAATGTCTTTGTGGACGAGCTGGAGGGTGGTGTGTGGCAGGCGAGACAGTACAGTTTGAGCGATGCACCGGGAAAGAAGTATTTGAGGATCAGTGTGAAGAAAGAGCCCGGGATTGAGATTGGGGAACCAAAGCACATGACACATGCGGGCTACATCTCCAACCTGCTACACGACACGAAAAACGAGGGAGACGTAGTGAAGGTGTCGCATCCATTCGGAGAATTCTTCTTCGACACGAAAGAGGTCGATGCAGACGCACCCGTTGTTCTAATCTCAGCAGGCGTCGGACTCACTGCTTTGACCTCCATCTTCAACTCCCTGACAGCGGAGAAATCAGATCGACCGATAACCTGGATCCAAGGCGCACGCAATTCAAAGACACGAGCCTTCAAGACGCACTTTGACCAATGCGCTGCAGCAAACGAGAACGTGCATGCAGTGTATTACTCGTCGACTCCGGGAGAAGGGGAAACCCAGGGCCGTGACTACACCATCAAAGGTCGCGTAGATCTGGACAAGATTGACAGGAAGTACCTGCATACCGATAACGGCAAGACACAGTACTACTGTTGTGGACCCACACAATTCATGCTCGACGTTGAGGCAAAGCTGAAGAGCTATGGCGTGCCTAGCGAACGGGTGAAGATGGAGTTATTCGGTACCGGCGGAGTACCGAGGGTCTAGGGCTGTTGGTGGAATAGCGATCGGCTTAGTGATGCGTTCATCGTATTTCTAGTTGTTTAGTATACCAGATTTCGTATTAGTAGATCCAACATCGTTGCGCAGCGGATTTTGTCAGTGCAGCGGCGTACAAGCCACTAATTCGGCATGTGGGATGCGTACCACAACGCGCATGCCGTAGGATGCCATTTGCAACGCTCCTACGGAAACGTGCAGCGGAACGAGGAGCTTTGATGGTAGATCTTCTTAGATGGCAGCGGGAAGGTAAGGTACTAGGACATTGACCATTTCCGACGTCCTGGTCGTTCACCAGGTCAGGCCAGAGGTCGCACACTTGCGCCAGATGCAGGGCAATGTTCCCATGCCTTGCCTGGGACCATGTAAGAACGGTCTTTGAGAAAGCTCGTTTTGGATATATTGTACCCCAGATACTGACGCCACCCGAAAGGCACGCGGCAATCTCTTTGTTTACTCGATAGAACGTGTAATATCGAATACTACCAGGATCCCATATCCGAATGAAGAACAACTCAGCAGAAACAACCGTCTTCGTAATTTGCCAATTGAACTGAATGTTGATCGTGATCATAAGGGGCGCATATAGTTCACAACTGCCAGTACAGCAGGGCCGGTAGGATCATACGACAAGGTAGGGCCGAATTTCGAACGTTGTCCGTTATCACCTTCATGCAGGTCGGAGTTGTACGCGCTGCCGCCGACGTCTAATTCGCCCATAGGGGCTAAACAAGGCGTTGGAAGGCCAAAATCTGGGTGGCTGGTAGCCTGGCGGGTAGAAAGCAGGCGCCAACTGAGATGACGGCATGCAGGTTCTGAGCAGAGTCATCTCTCGGGCTCGTGTTCGGAGTCACAACCGGCGAAAGGGGTAATCTTCTGGAAAAGACAGGGTGTGGGCGAGTGAAGCGCACCGTGAGCCTGACCAATGCGAGCGTCTTCTAGAAATTGCGCAGAAGGACGCTCGGACAGTGTGTGAGCCTTACGCGCAGGGTTGCGACAAGTCATGCCGGAACGTTGGTCAAAGGAGCTGGGGCCGCAACCGCCGGCTGGGCCAGTGGCATATTCTGCGGCGATGACACAAAGCGCAAGGAATTGTGAGGCGCCCGTGCATTCGGAGACAAGAATAGCTCCCAGGAATCCATGTCGGGTGAGGATGTGAAACAGCTGTGGGCAGCGCTGCCGTAGATGGCACAGTACGCGTTGTGTGCGCGTGATGATGACTCAATAAGAAATAAGATTTAGCTTGTCGGTGTCGATCGTCTATGAACGAGTCTGGGGAGTGCGGTGTAGAGAAATTATGCTTTTGTGATGTGCTGGCCCCGTGCACAACTGTTTTGGAGATGCGCTCGTGTCAGGCACAGAAACGCGACGAGGCTGGGAGTGGGTCCGGCAAATATGGGCATTGGCTTTAGGTGGGACGCGCAGCACAGACGGATCTGGCGGAAGCATACCGACGACCAGGCTGCAAAGAGTTGAAGATATGCGGGACCCCTTCACCGCAACACGGCCAGGAGGCAGCAAATGTCGGTGGGCAGAGCTTGGCTTGGAAAAGGGAGTGAGGGAGGAACCACGTGCCTGACTTGCCTCAATGAGGATGTGCTAGAGACGCGGAAGCGGCAGGCACGCTGTAGCTGCCGGGAAGGGAGTTTTGTGATATTGAATTCTCTTTGAAGATGCCGTGCATTGCAAAGGATGCAGAGGCGCCCTGTTGGCAGTTGGACATGGACATTGACGACGTTGGATACGGCCTCGTGGTGGCGGTGTAGACCACGCAGACCTGGCGTTCGCGCCCTGAATGATTGACTCGGCGGCGGTCAGGGGCGTCTCCGGGTGTCTCACAAGTCTCCAACCTCCACAAAATGGACAAGCGTGGCCCAATAGGCGGCGGGACTGCAAAGGCAATACGTTGGTTATTCAGTCGTTATGCTTCTTTTTCGCAGTCTCAAACCCGGCTGGTGCTTTGGCCCCCTGGTGGCTTCTTGTCGCCTGCTGCACGTCCTAAGCAAGTGCTATGCACCGTGCCTTCCCTCCCTTCTAGCGGCCTTCTATGTGCCTTCCAAATCTGGCCCATGCTCCCACATCCCAGCAGCCTCCAGGAACCGCTGAATCGCTGCACATGGTGTTGCAACCCAATCTGCGCAGTAGTGGAAGGGAGAGGGTGAGGCATCGTGGCGACCGCATGTAACGCCGGAGCCGCAACTCTATGCTGCTTGTCAAGTCACGATGCATCATCACCTCCAGTCGCGTGGTAAGGTCCAACATGGGCGTTGGAGACTACCGTCGGCTTGTGGATCCTCATCTGTGCACAAAAGCGCCACATACGCCTTAAACAAGGTCGCAGGACTGCCCCAGCTCCTTGACAGCTAGCAGCGGCATGCTAACAGGAAAGGTCATGGTGAAGCTGTAGTGTCGCGAGCGCGAGATGAACGCAAGGATAGGGCCGCTCCACAGCTGGACGCGCTGCGATGCATTGATCGAGTGTATTTGAACGTGCCCTGCTCCATGCTGTCAGAAGAATGCTTGCCCGTTCCCTCTACACGCACCACATCTCCAGACTGCTAGGACCAATCACCTAGAGCCTCAGACACAGTCAGCGAGCAGAACTGATTTTGCTGCAGCCACGATTCACCTTTTCTTTTGCCGGCTCTAGGGAGGAACACGATCGACCAGCGCCCCCATCAGTCCACGACAAAGTTACCGACCATACCGACCCTCTTGTTGGGCGGAAGCAATCTAATCAGCACTCCGGCCCAAAGTGTCTTGTACGTCACGTCACCACATTGTCTAGGTGGACAGCCAGGACGCCAGAGAACCAGAACCGCCGCGCCGCCCCCGCCACTCTTCAGTTTGCTTGCGGTGAGACGCGCAGTTTCGTGTGTCTGCATAGCCGTTCGTCTACATAAACCGCAGTGTCAGTGTGGTGGGCTTCAGACGCTTTGACAGCGACGCTGCCTGCACATCGTGGTCCCTTTTTGTCGACTAGCGCCTAGGACGATCCGCCCAAGGCCGAATCTGCTCTAGCGCCCCTACGACTTTCTGGGCAACTACGCGCAACGAGGAAAGAAGTACCTGCAGACTCTCCAACACCACGCCCTCCATCACCGCCATCCCCTGCCCTGCCCTCTCGCGCGTCTATATCTATCTCAGGTACGTACTCCCGCTTTGCACGATTCCCTTTCGCCCCGTGCAGCCCGCGCATTCCCGCTGCAGGTCCTTCTCACCGCTCCACTCCCCTTTTCTCCTGCTCCGACGTGGCCAGCGTGACTGCCAGACCGACAATTTCTGGCGCGCCCTTCTTTCACCCTTTACCTTGACGCTGCTGCCACGACGCCCGCTCAACCTCGCAACTGACATCGCCATCTTCAGTAGTGCATCCGCTGCATTGACCTACGCGCGGCCCCTCGACGACTCGACCTGACGCCCTCACCAACGTCCATCTCTGCTGCGTCCTCGCCCGACGCCTGATTTGCATCATCCTTACAGGCTCTCACCCTCACTTGGTGCGCACCGTCCCGTCTCTTGCTCATCGGGCCTGCAGTGCCTTGCCGCTTTCCGTCACGCGCAACCCGCCGACCGGAGAATGGAGTTGGACACGATTCTGAACCAGAGATTAACAGCATCCCTAGGAAACGGAGCGCTCACCATGCAACACGCAATGCAGCCCCAGCACTTCGGTGCGCCCCCGAGCTACCTCAATGGCGGCCACATCAAGTCGGAGAACGGCTCGGAGCGTGGCGTGTCGCCGCACCCGTCAGACTCGTCGCGCTACTCGTCGCAACAACCGCAGCAGCAACTCCCCTCGTATCCCGCGATCCCCCAACAGCACATGAACGGCCTGCGCTACCCCTCGCCCTCGCAAATGCAGGCGCCCATGCCCATGCTCAACAACAGTAATTACATTCCCAACCCGCCAGACCACGCGTACGCGCAGCAGCAGCAGCAGATGGCGGACGCGCAGGTCCAACACCAACACAACGGTGGGCGCCCCGCGTCGGACACGGGTCCACCTAAGGCCTTCGCGTGCTCGACCTGTGGTAAAGGCTTCGCGCGACGCAGTGACCTCGCACGTCATGGTAAGAAGCTTTGGCCCCAACATCAAAAGCAGAGCACTGACAACATGCAGAACGTATCCACAGCGGTATCCGCCCTCACGTGTGCGACTACCCCAACTGCGGCAAGCAGTTCATTCAGCGCTCCGCCCTCACGGTTCACCAACGTGTCCACACTGGCGAGAAGCCTCACATGTGCGAGCGATGTGGAAAGGTATGAAAATTCTGCCATGCGCTGCATTCACAACTAACACCAAATAGCCTTTTAGTGACTCCAGTTCGCTGGCCCGCCACCGTCGCATCCACTCCGGCAAGCGCCCATACAAGTGCCCATACGCCGACTGCCAGAAGACTTTTACGCGTCGCACTACCTTGACGCGTCACCAGAACCACCACACCGGCACTGTCGAAGAGGCCGCTGCCGCCACTGCTGCTGCGCTCGCATCGCGTGCCTCTGCCTCGAGCAGGACCGGTCGCTCTGATGGTGGTGACTACTCCGAGACGGCTTCACCGCTCGGCACTCCTTCGCCCAATGACCGCAATCTCTCTCTTTCACCCGCACAAGGAATGCCTCCTGGTGGCATGCCTGGCCTGCACCGCCAGGGCTCCGACTACGCCTACATGGGCGGTATGAACGTCCCTCCTCACATGCGTCATGAGATGCCCCAGCCCAGCCCTCGTGCCTCCCCTGCGCTCACAGCTCAGTCATACACATCCAACGTGAGCGGCTCTCGCCCAGCGATCACCTCTCACCCGACCGCCTACGGCCCACCGCCGATTCTTGAGCCTCCTGCGTCTGCAAACCACAACCAGTCCGGAGGCACCACCAGCGCCAACGGCAGCCCTCACATGTCCGCCATGGGCTGGCAATCACCAGGCCAACAGGCTCTCCCCTCCCCTGGAGCCCAAGACAACGGCTACGTCTACCCAGAGCCCCAGTACCAAGCACAAAACGGCATGTACTACCAGCAAAACAACATCCGTCGTCCCAACAGCACTGAGCCGGACCACTACAATCCCAACCACCGCGAGATGGGCAACGGAATGTGGGCTCCTGCTGTCCAATAGAGTTGCGGCCCTGGCGCAGTTCTCCCACAGATCCTGGAAGATACATTCGACGTAACGCTTGAGCAAGCTCCACCGCGGCGTCACGGTTAATCTTCCCCACTGTAAAACTAATACATGCGATCACGCCAACCTAGGGAAAAACTGAACAGCCTGGAGCCTACGTTGACTTTGGGTCGCCTCCTTCGCAAGGTTTTGGGTCAATGTAGTCTGCAGACCTGTTCAGTTTTCCCCTGGTATGAGGTGCGATCCTTACTCTGGTGTTCTCGGCAGGCAGGACCTATACCCTGTTCCACAAAATTTTCTTACTGGCTGGCGCGTCTATTGTTTGCGGTAATCTGTCCTGCATAGCGAACCCTATGGGCATGCGGGTCATTGAGCGCGGTTTTCCTGTTTCATTCGACTTGCCCATATCTGTTTGTTGCAAGTCTTCCCATCTCCGGGTCGTGGTTATCTGGCGGCGGTTTTTCCATGGGTTTTCGTCCATCCCTCTCGAGACGGGGTGGCAGGCGTTGGGCGTGCCTCATACACACCAAGACGGGCAAGGGCGTCCGGGCTTGTTCCGTTTTGTCTTGTTTTTCATATGCACCGGTAAACCTCTCTAGACTGGTATTTAATGAAGGACTTATATCCGCCTCTTAGACTACACCACTATTCTGCGCAAGCGGAGCCAAAAATTTAAATCTCTATAATACACTCATTCCACGGTATGCAAGTGAGATGCGTAATGTGTGAAAAGCTATGCCATTTCCATTATGGTAGGTACAAAGATGTTGTGCTCCCGTCGTGCATGGCAGGAACGTGCAAGAGCTCGGCTGTACCTGAATACCCTGAAGGTGTTCGCAGAACTTTGAATTGACGATAAAGTTCGACAACAATGCATGCCTGAGGGTGTATCCCAGTTGAGCGTACAACTTGCTCGAGGCGAGCGCCTTCGTATTCTGTGTGCTGCCCTACAGTCGCCTCATTGGGCTCAGCGCATTGCGAGCATTACCCGTTGCATCCAAGATCTGCCCAGGCGACAAGAGAAGCCTCGTCAGCTCATTCGCAATAGTTGCGTGCTGCTCGCACAGTTGTTTCACGACAGAGAAGGATATCCAAGTATCTAGCACGAGTGAATGCCACAATATCAAGACCAATGTCCATGTTGGACCTCAAGTGAAGGTGTTGGTGGTGCCCGGCATTGACGTCGTCGCCGCGCTTTGACCCTCGAATTCGGTCGCTCGGCCCTGTCCTATGCAGGCGGTCATCGCACCAGCCTCGCATTACGTCTATCCACGTCTCTCCTGCATGTCCATTTTACCCCAGCTTGCCACAACCCACGCTGCCATATCTCGCTACTCTCACCATCGCTGGGCAATCAATTCCGACGACAAACCGCGCTGTTGATTGCTTGCGCCCGTCTACTTAGTGGCACGTCATCCGCCCAGCGCTATACCTCAGCCACTCCTCTGGCGACCCTTCCCTCCCGACAGCTCCGACCCAACGACACCGCACACCGAGAGACGGAAATTACGTCGCGACCATGAGTAAAATCGCGAGATCGGTCAAGAACGTGACCAAGGGGTACAGCCAGGTCGAGGTCAAGGTCCGCAATGGTATGGAGTGCCCCAGGAGCTGCATGCACGGCGTAGCTGACCATCGCAGCGACCAGCAACGACCCATGGGGCCCCGTCGGGTCTGACATGGCCGAGATCGCCCAAATCACCTTCAATAGGTACGACGAGTGCGAAGGCTACGCGAGCCATGCTGACCGCTACCCAGCTCGACCGACTTCTATCAGGTCATGGACATGCTCGACAAGCGCCTGAACGACCGCGGCAAGAACTGGCGTCACGTTCTCAAGTCGCTGAAGGTGCTCGACTACTGTCTGCACGAGGGCTCTGAGCTCGTCGTGACGTGGGCGCGCAAGAACATCTACATCATCAAGACACTGCGCGAGTTCCAGCACACCGACGAGGACGGTCGCGACGTCGGCCAGAACGGTAAGCGCGTCCTGCTTTGCGAATTCGTGTGTTACTAAGACAATCGCAGTGCGAATGGCAGCTAAAGAGCTGACTTCGCTCATCCTCGACGAAGAGCGCCTGCGCGCCGAGCGAGCCGACAGGAAATCGTGGAAGTCGCGGGTCACGGGCATCGAAGAGTACCCCGGTGGAGGCCACCACGGTCCAGATGGCGGGGAGAGAGCCACGCGCCCGCGCAACGGAGAACAGCGTCGCAACCGCAGAACGGAAGAAGAAGATCTCGAGCTGAGACTCGCGCTCGAGGCAAGCAAGAACGAGGCAGAGGAGGAGAAGAAGCGTCGCGAACGTGGAAACAGAGTCGAAGACACTGACGATGACTTGGAAAAGGCCATCAAGCTGAGCAAGGAGGAGGAGGAGCTGCGCCGGAAGGAACTCGAACAGACCAACGCCGACCTACTTTTCGGCGAAACCACCGCACAGCCGAACGCCTACCAGCCCACGGGCAACAACCAGGGGTACCAGCAGCAGGGCCAAGTGGACTGGTTCGGTAACCTCATGGACCAGAACCAGCAGCAGCCTCAGAACACTGGCTTCCTCAACAACGCATACTCACAGCCCACGGGTATGCAGCCTCAGCAAACTGGCTTCCAGAATGGGTTCGGCGGCTACGGTGGCTTCCAACAGCAGCCCCAAATGCCACAACCTACCGGCTTTGATCAGTTCGGCGCTCAGCAGCAACAGCAGCAATACATGCAGCCCCAGCACACGACCCAACCCCAGCAAACCTCGTTCAACAACAACCCGTATGGTCAGTTTGGAGGTGGAGGCTTTGGGGACATGGGTCAGCAGCAACAACAGCAACCGCAGCAAGATCAGAATGCACTCCAGCCTGGCAGTCATAACCCGTGGGCAAGCAACCAGACTCAAGAGTCGCTCAAGCCGCAGCCCACTGGCTCCAACAACCCATTCGCTCAGTCCTTCAACCGACCGCAGCCCACTCAGACCTTCACGCAACCGACGTTGAACTCGTTGAGTGAGCAGAAGACCCAGACCCAGTTCAACAACACCTCGTTTAACCCACCGGTATCCTTCTCTCCTGCACCGGCAGCGCAACCACAGCAGCAGCAGCAGCCACAGGCGCCACAAAAAGAGATGGACCCGACCGCTGCCAGACTCAACGCGCTTCTTGCAACAGGCGAAGGTCAGGACACTTTCGGCAACGTTGGAAACATGCGTATCCCAGCTCAGCACACAGCTCCTGGAACATTCGTCAACTCGGCTGGCGCGGGCTTGAACCGGGTCAACGCCAACGCTACCGGTAACAACCCGTTCTTGAACTCCCAGTTCACCGGCATGCCGCAGCAAAACCGCATGATGCCCGCGGCAACTGGCCCAGCGAGCGGCTTTGGCGCCAACCCTTACGGCAGCGCGAATCCATTCGGTGCTCAGCCTCAGCAGCAGCAGCAACCCCGTCAGCCTGGTGCCAACAACCTAATAGACTTATAGTGTGCTAGTCCAGAGGGTAAAGCTTGCGCTTCGGGTCATTCTTCGATGCTGAAGCGTGGCACTCAGGTCTGCCCCAGATCCCCTCTCCCTCAGAGGCCCAAACCCGCATTCACGTATGGCAAGGCAGAGAGGAGCTTGGACGAGGGTGGTGGGAACGCGTGGTCATTTTGATTCCCTTATTATTATTTCCCCCGACCACTGCGGTTTGCATAGAGGCGAGCGACCAGCGCAACGAGTCAGTAGTGGCTAGTGTAGATAGCTTGATGAGACTATTCAACCCATGATAGTGCAGCTCGTCTGTGGTGCCGCGCCAATGTCTAGATTGAGACTGGAATCATTAATCCCTATTCTCTTTTCACGCTCCTCTCCGTGAAGTGAAAACTTGGAAGCTATCGGGTACCAGCACGAGACTGCGACGGCCTTTTCCTATTGTCCATTTACGCCCTCTCACCGTGAATGGGGAAGCTATTGTAGAACAGGCACACGTGACGCAATCTTCATGCGCACTGACGTTTGCTGGGCCCACAGCCGTTCTACACGCTATCCAACCCCGCAATCATCCACCTCCGCGTCGAGTCCACCTGCACCTTGCCGTGTCGCGAACCTCCTTGTCGGCTGTTGTTTGCGCCGCTTCGGTTTATTGCCATTGTATTCACTTTTGACGCCTCTCTTAGCCCAGCTGTTATCGAATGCCGCGCACCTGTTAGCATTGCCTAGACCTCACGCTTGGCCAGCAGACTTCACGCTACTGTACTTAGCGACTTCGACGCGTCACGGCCAGCCAGCCATCGTTTGATATACAGACAAAAGAAATACGATTGCTAGTATCGCTATCTTTAGGACATATCGTTCTACTCAAGAGCCTACATGGCTTCAGAAGACGAGGTAATGCACCGACAAACACGCCCGGTGTCCGCCATGAGTAGCCGAAAGCGTGCCAATCAAGAGGAGGAAGTGGAAGCGCATGCGCCAGAGCCTAAGAAGCTTCGTACTCGTGGCCCAGTTGAGGACGATGTGGTCGGCAGCAAGCCTCAAGCTGCTGTGGCATCAAGCTCGCGAGCGCGCAGTGGTCTTCTCACGCCAGAACCCAGCACCTTGACCGAATCGCAACTCGAGCCTCCAGTTGACACCTCAGAGACGTCCGAGACCGCAACGGCAAACTTCTTCCCCTTCATGAAGCTTCCCGCCGAACTGCGCATCCACATCTACCACATGGCGCTCGTGCGCGAAGAGCCGCTCCTCCTGCATGCCGACCGCGCGCCCGAGAAACCCGAAGACGGCGACGACCTTCTCGCAGCACCGCGCCGAAACAACCTCTACGCCCCCTACATGCCCGGTCGCGAACTGCCCGGCCCCGGCTACGCCTTCCATCGACCCAGACAGGGTCCCGAGCGCATCCCGCTAGACGACCCCATCGTCCCCGAGATCCTGCGGCTGAATAAGTTGATATACAGAGAGGCGCGTCAGGTCCTGTACAGCGACAACGTATTTACCCTCAGCCTCACAAGCGGCATCCACACCCTCTCCACATTGCACCAGCGCTCGCGCAGCCTCATAAAGCACGTCGTCCTCACCATACCCTCCCACCACGACATCCTCGACGGCTTCGCCGACCTCGTCCGCCTGGGCCTGCGCTACTGCTGGGGTCTCAAGACCTTCAAGATTATCCTCCAAGCCAGCCTACCAGACGACGGACGGGTGACCGGCGCGACAAGCGTATACGCCAACGCATTCCACATACTTCGATGGCTGCCACGCGGCTGCAACGTCGGTCTCGAAGGCAACGTGAGCGATACGGTCAAGCGCGTCGTCGCCGAAGAAGGCAGATTACAGGCTGTACTTGATGAGGTGAGAGAGAGAGAATCTGAAACAACGTCATGATGTGAGGATGTTGCGTGCTGACCAGTGTTGCAGGCGAGTTATCTCAAGAGGCAGCATCAGATGCCGGAGAGGCATTAGTGGTGTCGATGTGGTGGCTCTGTGTTGTGTTTTTTGAAGAGAGCGTGGTCTGAGATGTTTCTGGGTGTAACGCTGTTGATGATGTGATGGGAGGTTGCCCTTTTTGCTGGCTTTGAGCCTTCGCGCAACGGCATGTTTTTGCGTCTTGCGTTGCCGTCAGCGAAGAGATTTTACGCTGAGTTGCAGTGTTGATCATACGATGAAAGGTTACGCTTTACCGGTTGCCCGCTGAGAGCGACATTGGGTTGTCGCGCTTTGCGTCGTTGTCAGCGGCGAAAATGCATCTTGGGCTGCAGTGTTGTTCGTGCGATTGAAAGAGGATTTTGCAAGCTGGACTAGAGACTCGTGTTGTCTCGTCTTGCGCAGCTATCAGCAGAAGCGTACGCCTTGAGTAAAGCTTCTCTACCACACTGCATCTCCATCTTGCGTGACGGAGTAAGCACGTGTTATCGCATCTTGCCTATCCGTCAGCAGGAAACCTATACTGAGAGTACAATACCTTCCTCTCGCAATCACATACTGGTCTTTCGTCTTACGTTAGGTCTCAATGACCAGCTCAAACTAAAATCGGGACTCAATCTGTGTCAAAGGTTGTTCTCTTCGTCGAGACACGCCCGCGACTGCTTCTCTCACCTTCTTCTTGGCAAGTCACGTAACGTCACCTGCCATGGAACAAGTCGTGAGAGTAACGTGACAGACATCGCCAACCCTTGGAAGTTGTTAAATTGACGATGCTTCTCAGCCGAGATGATCTAATTGGGTGGTTGTGGTGTAGATTTCGTAAGTCGCGAGTGGCACATGCGCAGTGACATGGTGAAAAGCAGACGAAATAGACTCAAATCAGGTGTCGCATCGCTTCTGTGTTGACGATACTTCTCATTCAAGAGTACCTGGTTGGGTGGGGGCATACGAATTTCGGAAGTTGTGAGTCGCCCATCTGCTTCACGCCACCGCAGGCATCACTCTCAGCAGTTGAACGTGACAGACGACCGCCACACCCAATTTTGTAATTTTATCGTAAGTTATGAATAATGCACAGCTCGCCCCTTTCCTTCGAAAAGGCGGCGTGAGATTCCTTGTCTCGCGACTGCTTATGCAGCACCTTAGCTCCTACCTCTATTGGCTAGTAGCTTACGACGTTGAGACGCCACAGATACAGTACCATCTCAGCTCAACAGTCTCGTGTGTTGGCTAGCGAAGTATCTAGTAATCCTCTCGTCATCGCACGTCTGAGATCGCATGCGCTGCTGGATCGAGGTCTCTTTGCGCTTGCCGGCGGGAATTGTGGCGGTGACGCGTCAAATGCGCCAGCGAGATGTCACAAAGCTATGAGAACCGTCTGGAAATGCAGGATGATGAACCTTGTCGCCAGAGCGAGGGCCGAAGCGCGAGTCCGAGTTATAACCGCCTCCTGTTCATGTGCGCGGATGGGAGACATCGCACCGTACCACCAACACTGCTCGGTACACTGGCGTCCAAGTTCTGTTGGAAAGACTCAGCTAAAATGAAGTTTCTCAGATGATTCAGCTACTTCGGAGAGTGATGGTGCAGGCGGTGGGGATGAGGTGGATCTCTCTACCTCCTGCTCCGCCTGCTCTCGCGCATCTTAGCATCCACCATACATTCGTCAGATCGGATCGCGGTTCCGAGGTGATTCAGCTCTTTGTCAAACGCAAACGCCCATAACTGTCCTGTTCGTTCAGTATGCCCAATGCGGAAACAAGTAATCTTGGGATTGAGTGACCAAGCGGCTCTCAATCCGCGTCTGTCGCACAACATTACCGGCAGCTATGACTAACTCATCGAAATGAATACCCTTTGGATTTGGCATCTCGGATGACCATATCCTAATGCCGTGCGGTGAAGTCAAGGTCAAGGTTGACGGCAGCAGAGTGGTGAGGAGCGTTACTTGCCTCCGCCGCCCATTGGGGCTGTTGCTATTCTTGTTGTGTTTAATCAGCAGTGCCCAGGAAAAGCACGGCAGCGGAAGCCGTCGCCTGGCTCTACCTAGCCAACGTCGAGGTAGGGTCTAGGCTAAGCTCTCTTTACGGCTTGGATGTAACCCTGCCGTCTTGCAATTAGGGACTGATCAGCGGCTCAAAAGCAAGCCTTCGCCAACGCTTTCGGGCAATATTGATCCCATCGTTCTGGTTACCGAATACACTAGCTGGCGCCATGAACTCTCCTCCTACCACTTCATCGTCACAGCTTCTTTCCACACCCGATGCGCGGCCAAAGCGAGCGGCAGTGAGTGAGGAGCCCGGGAAGAAGCCTAAGAAGCCCAACAGCGAGATACGAAAGCAACAGAACAGGATAGCTTCACGCAATTATCGTACGTCAATCCGCAGGGTGTCGCTCGTGGTGACCACAACTGACGACATTTGGTATAGGAGAGAAGCGCAAACGAAAGCTCCAGTACCTCCAGCAGTTGATCAGGGACGACTCGAAAGGCCGTCAAGACTCAGAACCTTCGCCTGAGCAGCACGAAGTGTATCCGCGCGCTCTTTCTGCAGACTACGATATTACAGGCGCAAGTCCATCACCATACCAGATGCCGTCAAGCCGTGTCTTCGGCGCAAGCAGCGCAGTTGCAAACGAAGCCATACTGGCAGCTACCGTCGCATCCCTTGATCCTCATCACCTCGCAGTCGATCAAGCGTATCCTTCTTACCCGCCTCATTGGAATACGCACATCTACTCTCCGTCTCCGCCATCGAGCATACCTTGGAACATGCCGCCAGCGTGGATGTTGAGTTTAGACTACTCTGCGCAGGCCACTGCGACCACTCGCCCGTCTATGTACCGATACCACACTCATCCAGCACAGCCATCATTTCAGCACCCGCATATGCCATCACCGTCAAACTTCCAACGCGATTTCCTGCCGAACACAGATGTCTACGGCTATGGCGCAGACTATGCATCACACAGCCAGGCGCCTGGCAACCCTAACGTGAGTCTGCCTACCTCGTACTCGTACTCGCCGTATCATCAGGCCCGGCGGAATGCTCCACATTGAGGTTCGAGATCCTCTTCCCCCCGTATTTTGCCATATGGCTTGGGTGGAGATAGCAAGTAAGCTGACGTGATGAACAACTAGCAGTACGCGCTTGGATGCGATCCTTCGAGCTACGAAAGGCTGGTTTACATCTGAACGTCTACAACGCATCGAATTTAGTCCGCAGTGGCTCACTCAGTGCGAGCAATGCAGATGAAACCGCACCAGAACGTCTTCCTCCATCACAGCCACGGGAAAGCACTCTTCCCCGATCAAAGATAACGCGCGTCATCACTAGACCGGCAAGCTACCACGCACGGAGAATAGGCACGACGATACAATCAACTTTCAGCTGTCTCCACAGTTCGCTTCAAACGAAGTATCTTACCCCATCAGGCTATTGTTCACGCGCGGAAGCCGCGAAAACAGCTTACGCCAAGACTACTGCCACGCTGGTAGCACCACATCACGATATCTGAGACACATGGCCACGCGGTCTTGCGTTACTTGTTGGTATAGGCGTGAGATGGATGAGGTGGATGAGATGGAGGGGTATCTTGCCGATGCCAAACGTTGTTCATGGGCAGTTGGTGGGGAAGTGACGATGACGACTATTACGACCTTTATCAAAAGGGGTAGTGAGGGTGAGTTGGAAGGAAGGCTGTCATCTTGAAGCGTGCATAGTTGCGGCTGAGAGACCAATGAAAAGTTTGGCAAAGTACGGAGTAGGGTACATGTTTGGGGCGGACTGGCGTGACGTCAGCTGACCGTTCACCTTTCTAACTGACACCTGCTCGATTGAAGCAGAGAATTAGATATATGTGCACCAGAATAATTAAGTCAACAAAAGATATACAATATAGGCACAAATCGAGGTCAGGGCTGGTGTCAACTAGTTGCGCTCTCTGCTTGGCTTTATCGATGATGCATGAGGCTTCGGCTAAGCCTGCATGCCAGCCTTGTGCACTGCCCCCGCAACGCAGGCTGCGCAACCAACGTCATCAGCTGAACACTCCAGCCCTCCTTCGTTCCTTCATGTACCTGAACAGATTCTGTTTTCTACATTATACTACATATCAGTTAGGAAACGTGAGCCTTTGCAGAGAGATGTCAGGCTTCCTCAGATACTTGAACGACAAGTATCGCCAACACAAGAACCTGTCTTCCGGAGATGAAGGATCAAATGCGATGGTAGCTCCAGGAGGCCATTCGGAGTTATTGTAAGGTGACTAGCATGCTCTAATAGAATGTACTGACGGCGCGCAGTTGTAACGTGTGCAACCTATACAATTCCACCGTGATGATGGCTCGCAGTGTTCGTGTTGATCAACTGAGCAAATATTGCCAGTTTTGCGATTATCTACGCAAGTGTCATCAAAACTTTGGAAAAGATTGCAACCAAATGAATTTATGCTTTCAAGGATCCACGAACAATATCCAAGTCTGCTTTTCCGTGGGAAGCTTTACCTCGGCCAGATGTGAAGACATCCACGTCCAGTTATACTCAACAGGTTTGTCCTTCTTCGAAATGAACCTTGATCGAGATTGGCTTATATGATCGGCAGCATCGGCTACTAATGTAAGCCCGATTCGGCACGCGAAAGAGATATGTGAAAATCCCGGGTCCGAAGCCTCGATTGCTGTCATGAAGGAGTGGATCGATCGCTGCCACATGAACCATCAGCATATTCCACCAAGACACGGGTGTAGACCTACACGTCTGATTAAGCTAAGCAAGAATCAAGAGGGTCTCGTAAGACTGTGCTCGCCAAGCATTCCAGTAAAGTTTGCCGCGCTCACTTACCGATGGGGGTCTGACAGGCAATGCGAGACGACGAGAGGAAACGTCCGAGGACGTTTCAAGGGGCTGGGCACATCCGACTTCCCCAAGACTCTGCAAGACGCTGTCCACATTGCGGGGAAGTTGGGCTTGGAGTATATCTGGATCGACCGGATTTGCATAATCCAGGACGACAATGAAGATTGGGCGAATGAAGCGTCTCTTATGGCAGATATCTACGCAAATGCGTATGTAGTCTTATCAGCTACAGCCACCGAAGATTGCAAGGAAGGGTTTTTGCAGACGCGTTCGAAGCCCCTGCACCTAGAGTCCACACACTGGGGAGAACGTGAAATATGGGCGAGAAAAGTGGAAACCCACAACTGTTTTCGATCTAAACCGAAGGAGACATACACGTTGTTCTACCGGGGCTGGTGTATGCAGGAAAGGTTTCTAGCTTCTCGAATCATTCACTTCCTGCCGGATGAGATTCTGTTTGAGTGCGAGTATGAAAGAGACTGCGAGTGTGGCGCTGCCAAGCAAGAAACGATCGTCGATCCCAACAGAAAAGGGTTCCCAACTTTTACAAGACTGCGAGCAGCCGCTAAAATGACACAAGGCTTCGGGCTAGATTGGTTGGAAATCGTACAAGATTACACCAACATGAACCTCACGTACGGAGAAGACTCCCTCCCTGCACTTTCTGGACTGGCAGCATGCATGGAGCACCTGAAGCCCGGCAAATACATTGCAGGACTTTGGGGGCACGACATCGCGTTTCAACTTGGTTGGTGTGTTGTGCCCAGCTCTAGCACACGACGATGGAAATATCCAGACGATGTTGACGTCGTCCCGGGTCCCACGTTCTCCTGGAGCTCACACGTGCGCCCTATCGAGGTTTATCGCCCTCTACACGATGAAAAGGAGATATGTACTCTAGAAAGCTTCGAAGTTCATCCGGCCACACCCAATCCTTACGGTCAAGTGTTACGTGCATCTCTCTGCCTTAGCGGAGAGATGGTGAGTGGTGGCGATTTGATGTCATGGCTCGAGACGTTAAAGCCTGGGGGGCATACTGAGTGTGTGCACTTCGACACGGGGTTCGAATACATTGCGTCTTCTCTGTCCACCCACAGTAACGAATACGTAAGGCTGCAGAGCAAAATAAAGGGCAGACATCAAGTGTTTTGGATTATATAGGTATGGGTCGTGGGATGGTAATGTAGTTGATGGACTTCTATTGAAGCCCGAGGGCACCACAGAGGGTGTGTATGTCAGAATTGGAGTTGTTCGGGAGCTAAAGAAGTCTTGGTTCTATAGTAAAGCGGGGTCATGCACCATTACCATAGTATGAATGCAGAATCTGCGGCGAGACAAATACATATATTCGCTGCAACTCGGCCTACGCTCCTCCTCCTCCTCCTCCACCTCGTATACGTCTTCTTCCACCCGTTCTCGGCCGAGACGGCAGCTCCTCCTGTTGAAGTGGTACCTCACCTCTAGTCCACCTGTTTTGCTCATCCCTCAGATCAATCCAGCGTTCATCCAAACCCTTAGCCACAGCCTTATCCCTGCGTTCTTTACCGGCCACTTTGTCCGTTACACCGTCCTGAACCAACAGCTGCATACCCAACCCCTCGTCGGTACCTTGTTCATACATGCCCAGGTTCAACGCGCCACCATCCGAATTGTACGAGGCGCGGACGTCGACTACACCAGCACTGTGACGGACAAGAGAGTGGGAGAGCATGGGATCTGGGTATGTATCCGCAACACCATGGAGTGTAAGACTCTCGACAACGCCTTCAAGGCCGGCATACAAGTTCTGGGAAGTAGATGATGGGATCGAGAGGCTATAGACGGGCGAATCTCCTCGTAAGCGGGAGTAGTCGGTGCGATACGCCGTGCGTGACGGAGTGGTGCGGGGAGTGAGGTAGAGATTCCAGCCGCCACTCACGATCGGAGTCTGGCTCTTCAGCCCATCAACGATGGTGTTGGTGGCTGAGTCTCGCGACAATGCTTGGTTTGTTGGCTTGGGCTTCTTGTCGGAGAATGAGATAGAGTGGTACGCATGCGAGCCTGAAAGGCGCAAGTCGAACACCTTGATCATGCTGTGTAGAGCCACACCCGCTACGAAGCGTTCTCGCCCTTGTGCGGCAAGAGAGTAGACTGGCGAATCGTTCGTTGGATCCCAGAAGATCTGTTCGAAGCCGCGTGGTGAGCGCATGTCATGCAGCCTAACGATGCCGTCGTAGCCGCCAGACAAGAAGGTATGGCCTGCTTCCGATGCGCCCGGTGATGTGCTGGGTAAAGGAAGTACAGGATAAACCGCCGTGTGCCTTGAATGCGCCAGGCTCTCGCTGGCCAGATTGAAGCGACGCAAAGGCTCAGATACGAAGCCTCCGGGCCCAATGTGGTAGACCTCGATAGGTTCGGCGTGAGGACCCCATCCAACAGCGACAGCATCATCGCTTATAAACTCGCATGACCATAGTCTCCGTTGCGTTTTCCCGTCTAGTACGGCCTTTGTTGCGGAAGAAGGTTTAATTGCTTGATCCGAGAAGTTGTGACGATCGATAGGGTAAATCGCTAGCGACGTATCCGAAAGTGCGGTGGCTAACAAGGGCGTGCTCGAAGACGATATCGAAAGATCAGCGATGGCGCGTTTTCTGGTTTCATCAAAGACATCAGGACGGTCAGTATTGTACTGTTGCACTCGCGTCTCTGAAAAATCAGGGCTGGCGCTGAGTAGAGATAGCTGGCCTGATGCCGTCCCAAAGACGATGTCATCGGAGGCTAAATCCCGTTGATGCGGACGGAGCAACTTCAAGTTGACGATATCGTCGCGACCTTCAGAACTGTCCGGGATCTTATACGTAAACCACGTATTCAAGTGTCTGAACGCGTCATACCTCCACGTTTGATCAGGCGCCTGGTCGAGCCCCTCTTCGCGTTGTCTGATCTTCTCAATATTGGCACCCGTCTCTTTCGTACGCATAACAATCTGCGTACCGGCAGACCACGCCAATACTTCTTTTCTTTCTCCCCACGATCCATATATCTCTTCATAGCTGTCAATGCTAGGTTGATAGCCCATTGTCTGGCCCTGTGGACCCTTCCATCTTTCGGCCCGCCAGGTATTCATGCTCACGGTCTTCTCTGTTGGTTCTAGGTACCCCGCAATCAGACCTCTTCGATCCCAGTTCCGGCAAAGTGTTGTCACGCCGTGGACGGCATTGTAGGCATCCGCGTCCAGACCGCCCAGGCCAAAGCGGCCTCTGAGCAAAGCTTTCCATCCATCGAGCTTTGCGAACTCGCTCAACCGGCGGCTTGCCAATGAGAGGTAGAATAAATCCCGCGGTCGTTCAAGATGGCTCGTTATCAACGAGAGAATCTCATTCGGGAGCGTGTCGATAGTCGCCATGCTGCAGTCGCGTCCCTTAGCTTTTGCTCAAGGCTTCGACGACGACTAATAATGCGATGCTGATATTCAAAGTGTCAGTGTTAGTAAAGCGATCGTAGAGTTGGCATGGTGGCGTTTATAGGGCTCATGTTTGCTGGGCGGAAAAGTGAATGCCTAGGTGTCTCATCGGACGATGACGACAGAGTTCTCGCTTGGTGGCGTTTGCACTAGCCACATATGAGCCGAAAGGTCTGGGGAGTCATCGATCATGGCGACAACAAGGCCACTTTGTGACTCTTCTTCGTATACTGCACGCCTAATCCGGTCGATATCAGCTCAACCCAAAGCGGTCGCGCAGTCAGGAGACGATATCGTTTTGTACCTGACATTGAACTGCGCCGCTCGGCATCCGCGCCCCAAATTAGCCGGCATCCCTCATCTGGGACCGCCACACTACCGGCTGGCCGCGATTCCCCTGGCATCAAAACGCGCTATCGCACCGTTGAGATCACGGCTGCGACTGTTGGCTCGTTTCCACCATGAGCCCGCACCGCTGTTGTTGGAGTCCCGCACTGTCAGCACGCCCTGTTGATCGCGGTGCAACTCTCGCCAGATAGCCCGATCGCGCCCCAAGCTCGCGGTATCTTCTCGGGTCCAGGGCCATCCCTATAACCAGGCCGTCCATCCACCCCCGCGGACCTGGCGCTGATGACTTCCTTGTTGTGCTCTGTCTTGTGACAATCATCCGCAAGTGCCAACCTTAATCCTGGCTGTTTCTGACTAAATGCGCGGGGTCTCGCGAGTGTTGCCGTCAGTCGCAAACGATTCCTGACAGTCAGACACTTGTTCAGCAATCCGGCGCCGCCCAATCGATCCACGACATTTGTTTTGCTGCAACGCGACGCGACGCGACGCTACGCTACTGCGCCATGGCGGACGATGAGAAAAGGGTGTTCGCCTTAATTAGCGCCATCGGCACCATTCGCGACCAGCTGCGACAGGACATCGACGGCTTGCGACAGATCCACAACCGTTGGAGAGATAGCAATGGCTCTTCCATCAACCTCATCGCGCAACTAACGGCCTTGAAGTCTAGTCTCGGTAACATCCTGGACTGGCTCAATTATGCTATTAGCGACCTCCATCCACAACTGGTGTCCGACTTGGACGTGCTAGCGCATTCTTGTGGGCTGCTGGTACGCCATGTAGATGCCCTGAATGCGCGTCTGGACTATCGGGACCATGGTGCTGTCGATGTCGCTTCCAAACTAAAATACAGCGTCGCTAGTAGATCTATGGAACGACTGCAACAGGTTGCGCAACGACAGAATGACGCCGTGAACTTGCTGCTTGCGGCATGTCAATGGTAAGCTGCTAATCCACCCTACGTACAATTGATCTAATGCCTCTCAGTACTGCACAAGCGCAGCGAAAGATCCTGCTTCATAAGAGCCGCCAGATCAGGAAGGAAGATGCGGCAAATCTGAGGACCCTCACCCAATCCTCGAAACTAAACGGCGCCTGCATTACAAGCCTTGCGCAATTATCGCGATTTATCCAATGGCTGAGACTATTGTTTCACATGAAGATTGCGCGGAACGATTTCGATGGAACAATCACACCATCGGACGAAGAGTACGAGCATATGGCAGCAATCAACCGGTCCGAAGCAATAGATCGTGCTTTGGAGAGAGAAGCTACTAACCTTCGGCACGAGACTAAGCTGGTCCTTGTAGGCAATCCCCAGGGTGGCAAAGAGCTGATAATGCATCAGCTGAAAGTGCAGTTCGCCGAAGGTTATGATAAGACGGAAGAACGATTGAAGTACCGCCCCGCAGTATACCAAGTCGTAAGATCACTCATATCCTCGATCACGAACCTACTTACAGAAACCGGTGTCACGCTCTCTGCCGAACTGACCCACGACTTCGCGATCTTATTGCACGAGCTGGACGCCAGAGAGGACGGCATATCGTCAGACGCCGTCAAGGCCATCACCAGAATCTGGTCGTGTCCCGAATTCTCCAAACTCTACGTCCGCAACTTCGAAATCGACTTCCCACAGTACGCGCCGTACTTCGCACAAGAAGCCCCGCGCATAGCCGAAAAAGACTACGTCCCCAGCGAAGCCGACATAATCCGACTAACCCGCTCCGGCGGCGGCATCAACGAGACACGCTTCGACTGGGACGAGCTCGACATCCACCTCTTCAACATCAAAGGCTACGTCCCGCAACACTTCAAAGAGCGCTGGTACCACCAACTCGAAGACGCCACCGCCGTCATCTTCACCGTCGACGTCTCCCTCTACAACAAACCCAGCCCCGAGCGCCCCTCAGAATCCATCCTCGTCCATGAATTCGAAGGCTTCGAACAATGGGTCAACCGCCCCGGCTTCGCAAACTCAACAATCATCCTCATCCTCAACAACTTCACCCGCTTCGTCAGCAAAATGGCCTACGCACCGCTGGAAAAACTGTTTCCGGATTATACACGCAACGAATCGGATCCGGAACTCAGTGCGCGCCAATACATTCTACGCAGGTTCAAGAATATGAATCATCAGTGTTTGAGCATTTATAGCTTTTGGGTCGATTTGGATTCGAGCGATAATCAGCATTTGTGTGGCGCGCTTAAGAAGACGCTGAGTAAGGCTCAGGCGACGAAGGCGCAGGAACGGGCTTGGTGTGAGGGGCTTGAGGCAAGGAGCGAGAGTGAGAGGCCGAGTACGAATGGGCTGAGCGTTGCGGTTAGTACGGAGAGGACGAGGAGTCGGAGTGGGGGGAGGAAGAGGTAGGAGGGGGGTTGGGTGGGTGTTGGCAGTTCGATGTAGTTTGGATGGGGTGAGGTTGGTTCGATGAAGTGATGGGTTGGTTGGATATGGTCATTAGGCTGGTGCGTTGAATTGGGATTAAAGACTGGATTGGTTCGATATCTGGGGTCGGGGGAATGGCTCGGTATTTTGCTGTTTGGGGACGGCGTTTCAAGGATTGAAGATACCATGGTGCGGCTTATTTGGATAATAGACGTGAAGGGATTGAGCGCAGCAAACTACGGCCGTGCTATTCACATGGAACGTCGTGCATAGACTGGTTATCTCAGATAGATTATATTGTAATGTTTAATACCCATTTGGAACATCCTCGCTTCTTGCAGCATTAGGTCGAGTCACAGGACAGTTGGATGTATTCTTTGGTTCGCACGTCGATCTTACTCAGTAAAGTTATCGGCGCGGCCGAAATCTCGCTGGGAGCGTTCTATTACCCGTCTCACAAGTCTCGCAGTTCGATCGTAGGAAGCAGGTGAGCATGTGCACCGCCTTCGTTCTCACGATCCCACGCCCATCGTTCAGCAAGAGAGGGGTCTAGGGTACCATCCAGCATCTCCATAACGTAGCGACCAATCGTAGGCATGAACTTCCATCCATGGAAAGAGCCGCCTGTCGCGAGATACAGATTGCGGCAATGCGGGTGTGGCGTGATAATGAAGTCCTGGCTTGGTGTTACAGCATCCCTAGATTTTATCAGCCCGGTCCATCAAGGTAGCTCAGGCGTGCGACTCGCCAGCAGACACGATACTCGTCAAATTTGATGTTCTTCCCAGGTTCACCCAGTATGCCGTTCTTGACGAGTTCAAGCCGTTGCTTAAGAGCTTCGTTCGGCTGCCTCTGCGCTTGACCGGGCTCGTTCGGCGGGGAAGAGAACTCTTGACCTGATGCCTCGTGTTTGACGGTATTTTTGTAAGCCTCGTCTCTGCAGAATTTGACGGTGTATGGATCTTTGTCTGACAAGGGTGCTGTCAGTGGCATCACTTCCCCTAGATTCTGTCAGTTAGAGTACAAATGGTAGACGTCGGTGTCTTCACCTCTTATTGGTAAGACGGAATGGACTGTGACTGGAATCTCGGTATACTGCTGCCCCTTCTTTGGGTCTAGGTTGACGATGCCAGTGACTACTGCTCCAGCGACCAGGCGCCCGTCGACTTGTAGTTCGGTTCTATCTGGAGCGCTCTCGGCGATCAATTTGGCTGTGCCTGCACCGGTCGCTAGGATGACGCGATCTGCTGTGATGATTTCACCACCTTTCGTTAGAACTCCAGTACATTCTCCATCAGTACCGAAGGTCAATACATCGATGTTAGCTGCGGTATACTTGACTCCTGCCTCGATCGCGGCGTCAGTGTAGGCGGTCAAGGCTTTGGTGGCTTCAGCCCACCCGCTGTCTCTGTTCACGAACACTTCGCCAACTTCAGAGAAATCGGTGTTGTCGTAGAGAGAACCGTACATCGCCTTCAACCGTTCCGGACTCACCACCTCCGCATCGACTTCGATACCAAGCTTCTTGTAGTTCTTCAAGATCTCTCTACCCAGGCCGGTATTATCGATATTGATCAAACCGCTCTGGTGGTAGAACTGGCTGAAGAGTGGATCATGTCGCCAGTACTGTATGGCTTCCAAGGCCTTTTCCATGTAGAAGACGTCGCCATAGTCTGCACGGATGACTTTGTTCCAGTCCCAGGATGCGGCAAGGGGGCAGGGGTATTGCGTTCGGTCAATTAGTTGTATATGTGCTTCGGGGTACTTCTTGATCAAGTGGTAGGCAGTGGAGACGCCGAAGACTCCGGCCCCGATAATCAGGGTTGATGGCTGTAAGCTCATCGCGCATGGCAATTTTGTAGCGAGTCAGCAAGTTCACTCAGACTTGTGGATGTGCATGAGTTGAGTTAACAGTTCGCATGCTTCAAGTATGGTGTTGACGATCAATGTATGAGTCGAAGACGACAGGAGCGAAAGTGGTGATGACGCACACCCCTGTCATGCTCGCCGTCGCGCTAGTCCCCTCAACGCGTCGCGTCGACCAACGCTCCAACGCCCCAACTTATCGATTGCTCCACCCACCCACCATGACGCCCAAGACGCGTTCCAGCAACCAAGACGCCGACTACAAGGTCTACTACTCCAAGAAAGTACCGCAGCAGGTTCGCTTTCCACACAAGCGCAAGTCTGTGCGCCGGCGCTCGACTCCGGTACACGATGGGAAGCGGCAAATGGTCTTCCTTCCGGACAAGATGAGGAGGCAGGGTACTCCTGTCGTCGCCGACTCGGATGAGGATAGTGATACAGATCTAGAGGAGGATTTGGAAGACGGGGGAGTTTCTATCAAGGCTGAGGTGGATGAAGAAGAAGAACAGCAGCCTGTGAGGCAGACGAAGCGGAAGGGGAAGAAGCGGAACAGCGACGGGATACAACAAGAAGATAGCGGAGAGGACGAACCAGTGCAACCTACATCTAAACGCCGACGAACTGCAGCCACGCCTAAAAATCCTCGCCGCTCGAGGCGCGCCGAAGCCGGATCCGATGACGAGAACGATGCGACAGCGACCAAGACCAACCGAGAGCGCACATTACGGCGACAGTCAACAATGACACAACTGGTGGACGGAAGAAAGCCCCTACCAGACGACGAAGAGCCTAGCTTTAAGCCCGTGAAGCAAAGCTCGCGACTGAGTTGGGGTGGACGTGGCAAAAGCGAGGCAAAGAGCGACAGGAAGCAGCGCACGTTGACGCAGATGATACCAGGCATGCGGCCGCAGGAGATCATGTCAGATGAGGATTTAGACGAGATATTGAGCGATGTCGAGGCAGAGGAGAGAGCTAGTCAGACGTACGGCGATGCTGTTGCGCAGCGTCTGGCGCAACAAGGGTTTTATCGCGTCGAGGGGAATTGTGTTGGAGAGGACAACAGTACAAACGAAGCTGAAAACGACGTGGAGCAGAACCCGGAGGAAGAACACATTAAGAAGGAGCCCACGGCAAACTCGCAAGACACCCCGGAGTTGGTGGTGCAGTCAGTGGAAGACGAGATGGACGAGGACTGCGAAGACAGCTACAAACCCACACAGTTCATCGAAGCGCCTGTCACAAGAACGACCCGCGCGACAAGACGAGGAAACAGACCACGAGTCGCAGACACGGAAGAAGCTTTCTATGCGCCGCAAGGGCAGGCCAAGACACGCAAAACCCGCTTCAGCCTTCTAGCGACCCCAGAGAAACGCCGTATTCGCGAGATTCCCTCCTCTCAATCACCAGCCGACTCACCGCTATCGACTCAAGTTTCGCCACAAAAGCTATACCGATCACCCCTCAAACAGCGCTCGGACAACCCAATACTTGCACCAGAGACACCTTCGAAACGTAAGCAGGTGACTTTCAAGATGCCTTCGAAAACGCCTATACCACCACCAACACTGAGGAAGTTTGAGAGTACGATACAAGACTCCGAAGACGAGGATGATGGTGTCATAGAAGAAGACCTGCCTACGATTGGACGTCGCGAAGGTGGGGATGCGCAAGCTTCTTTCGAGCGCCGCGAAGTTGCGACTGGGAAAGCCGTTGGCGCTGATACTCAGGCTGTCCTTGACAGGATCGACCAGGCATGTGCCGATGCAACCGGAGAGGAAGCTATGGAGGATGTGGCATCATCACAAGAATCAGGCGATCTACCTGAGCTTCGCGGTGCCCAGGAACCTTCTCCCGAACTTGGCGACCCGCAAAAGCAGTCGAGTGGCAGATCGTCCTCTACTGTAGCCGAGTCCGTCGCTGTCAAGCAGGAGCCCGGATATGACGATGACGACTATGAGGATGACGAAGACGACGACGCAACAATACTGCCCACAGTCACGTTCAATCCGTCGAATGAAGAGAGGCCTATCAAGAGCGAGACTAACACGAGCAGCGAAGGAGAACTGCCTTTACCAGAAGAGCAGCTCCGCTCCACCCCTCCAGTCATTGAAGACTTCAATCAAGAAACCTGCCCATCCACACCGATGGTCATCAACGACGATTCATCGGAAGAAGAAGAACAAGAAGATGCCCCACCACCAGACCCAACGCCCCCACGATCAAGCAAGGCACATGTACCGCAGTCCACCTCGACAGACATCCACCAGTCAGCAGACCTAAACAGCGAATCCATACAAGTCCCCCGTTCCCCATCACCAGACCACGAAACCCAACAGTCCCACTCCAGCAAAGCCGAACAACAGCTCCACAACGAATGGTTCTCATACTCGCAATACGTAAACGCCCGAGCCCCCGACTCCTCAAGCATGCGTGCCGCCCCCGACGCATTCAGCTACAGCGACACACCCCGCCTCCCCCAAAACCAGAACACAGGACCCCAGTCAAACCACCAACCATCAGGCTACCACCCCTCTCAAGCAACAACAGTGGATGAGATCACGCAGCGCACGCCCAGGCGTAAGCGTACGCAGCACTTTTCTAGCACGCACACAACACCCCATCGCATCGCTAGTTCTCAGCCGAATATCTCGCCGAGTAAACCGCCGCCGTTGTTTATACCGAGTAGTTTCCCTAGTCCGGAGAAGGTTGCGGCGGAGGGTGAGGGGTGGAGTAGTCCTATGTTTGGGATGACGCAGGCGACGCATACTGCTGGGGGATGGAGGAGTAGTCAGTGGGCGAGTTTGGAGGATTTCAGTATTCCGCCGCCGCCGCCGGGGATGGATGGGAATGGGGATGATGAGTAGAGAGATAATACGTAGAATCTAATCATTTCTGAATTATGTCCTTGGACATGATGCCATCTCCTAAAAGACCATAGCCCCACCGTCCACAATGATATCCGTCCCATTAATATACCTTCCCGCATTACTACACAGCAAGACCAACGGCCCCGTCAACTCCCACGGATGCCCCATCCTCCCCATCGGGTTCCTATCATTCCAACTCTTCCTCGCCCTAATCAATCCATCCCCATCATTCAATATCGTATCCATATACCCCGGGCTCAGACAATTAACCCTAATACCATAGCTACTCCACTCTGCAGCTAGACTCTTCGCCAGCGACAACAGCGCCGTCTTGGACGAATTGTACGCGCATTGCGGCTGAGGGTAGTTCGTGTGATGCGCCGAGATACTCGCTGTGAAGGTAACACTACCCCCCGTTCCTTGCGCGCGGAATTGCTTCGCAACAGCCTGCGCACACAAAAACGACCCCGTAAGATTGATATCGTGTGTGCGCCGCCATTCATCCGCCGCCATTTCTATCGCGTGTGTGCAGCCTACGACGCCGGCGAAACAGCAGAGCATGTCTATGCTACCCAGCACCTTGACGCTGCTTTCAACCGCTGAAGCAATGGCGTTCTCGTCGCGTACATCGACGGCTTCGGTTATGATGCGCGCGGAAGGGAACTTGGAGTGCAGCTTCTTGACGCTTTCGAAGGCTTGGTCCGGGTTCATGTCCCAGAGGGCGAGGCCCGTGGCGCCGTGTTCGAGGAGGGCGGCTGCGGCTTCGAGGGCCAGGGTGCCGGCGCCGCCGGTGACTGGGGTGGTGGTGGTTAGTATGGTGGTTAAGGTGTGTGGTGTGTGGATGGGGATGGAGATAGGTGAGGTTACCCTAAAGGCGTTCACGTACTGATCGCATTGCCCTTGACCTGGAACCTATACTGCGCTCTTTCTCCGGTGGAGAGGTTCTCTGGTGGTGGTCTAGGTGCTGTGAGAGGGTTGTCGGCTGTTGACAGGGTCATCTCTGGGAGCTGTCGGTTGACGAGCGCGGCGCGGTCTTCTGCGTCTCCTGCCATTTTGATTGGATTATTGCGTCGATGAACTTGAACGAGGACTTGTGGCGTATGATCTGGTGAATTGAGGCCTCAATATGCCGGTTCGGCCTTCTTATGGACGCGTTCGGACGACAGACGTCCGTTTGTTCGGATTGTTGGTGGAGCGCGCCCAGCTCGAACATGACGTCGGAAAGGGTCTGCCCCACTGGGCTTTCACCCCACCAGAGAGTGAGGAAGGTGTGCCGAGCGCGGGGTTCACTGCGACACCACAGTCCTTCATTTCCACGGTGTTGATGTGTAACCACCAAGAGCTCATCAATGCGCCTCCGCGACTCGTTCGCAACACTACTGTGTTCCGACTCAACATCCTCACAGGTCGCGATGTGCGCATCTGATCTGATCTAATGATTTCACACAGCGCAAGGTGTGGCGCGATTGACAACTAAAGGGTGAATGCCTTGATCAGCATGCTCGCTCAGTACCAGTATTCTCTTTCACACACGACCTATAATAATTGTAAGCTGGATGTAATCACCTCTATTATGTAACCCGTCCAAATGTATGAGACCCCACTCAACGGCAGTCTTCATCCTGATCAGCTCAACCATGAAATACTCATCGCAACCAACCCCGTCAGCCCTCGAAAGAGACTTCGGACCGGAATGGTCCGACCGCCTTCGCATGACTATTTCTTCTAACTCAGAGCTGATGATTGTCGAACAAGAAGCATGGAAGGATCAAGCACACATGAGAGATGATACACTAGCCGACCCAAGACCTGTGGACCCATGGAGACTACTGACTCCACCGGAGACGCCTCGGAAAGGATATGACGATCAAAGAGAAGACATAGACGATGGTCTAAGGTTTGAACAGGAATACGACTCCACGCAGTGGGCGCTCGTCAAACACGATTACAATTTCGAAGCTTTCGAAAGAGTCAAAGCGCATCGATTGCGCTGTAGTCTGGAAACGCAGAACTTCGCGAAGAGGATCGTGTGGTATGTCTTCTTGGCTGTCCTGCTCCATGGTATTTGGACGCACTGGAACGAGTCTGAGAAGCGCGGCATGTGCGACTGCCATTGCCCGTACTGTACCGCGACAGTCGATTGATGTTTGGGTTTGCTGGAAGGAGTCGGAGAAGCGAGCCGATGTACCTGATTGGAAAGTCAGCTCGTCTTTTTCACGCGTTCTTGTACGTGCTAGTATGTAAATATACGAAGAAGTCGCTGTTCTCGCATATAACAAATTCTTTGATTTTTCGTGATGATACGTAAATACTGAATTGACAGCAACTCCGTCCATCACTGTGCAGCGCACGATGCAGCTAAGATGCGGGGTCTCCACATCGTACCTCTCGCTAGCAATAGTCCGATCTGCATCATGAAAACGTACAACTACCCAGCTGATCAACGCTTTTCGATCATGACCGGCCGGTCGGGATTCTTATCACTCATCTATTCGCGACCCTTTCCAATTCCATCCAATGGCAAATGGTGATGACCTGGTAAGACGCGGTACCAAAAGAGCAAGAACGCGGCACGGGTCAGTACAATCAAGCATACCACATCAAGCCCAACTTGCTGACCTAGATTCTCCAGCTGCATCAACTGCAAAGTAAAAAGGCGAAAATGCGACGAAACGAAACCCACCTGCGGTCGCTGCAGCAGCAAGAACGAAAACTGCAACTGGGCTTCTCGCCTCACCTTCCGGGCGGAGAACGCGTTAGGTATCGGGCCATCGTCGCTGCATCGCGCACCAGGACGACCGCCTGCACGCTTTAAGATCAAGGACGTGACTGAGGAAGTTATACGCGACTATCAGCATTACGATCCAGTAGTGGACGACTCTGATGTAGCAGACCAGTTCAATCATGATGGTCAGACTCCGACTTCTACTTCTACCACCATATCGCCAGCTACAGCCGACAACGAGCAGGTACCATCGCATCACGCTCACCCGTATTGGCAGCCAAACACACCTTTCTCGGTTGCAGAAGATACTTTGGAGACTCTGCAGTCGTCCCAATATGTTGCTTTACCCACTCCCGGAGATATCGAGTCTATCTGGCATAGTCCCGGCACTACTACGTATCTAGACGACAGCGTCTTCCTACCAGGTTCAGCGTATCTCGATGCGCACTCTACGTTTCGGAGCCATTTGATACAGGAAGTGAGATCTAATGTGCCGACTCGAGAGGTTACACCGGATGCTGCGCGTATTGGGCAGGTCTGGGCGGGAGTGCAGGCAAATCACGCTTCAGATGCAGCGAGGCACGTTACGGAAACTTCTCTTGATGCCACTCCCATCAATGAGCCTGATACGACAAATACCTCACCGCCCCAGCTTTCCGCAGAGGAAGAGTTTGAACTATGGAAGAACTGGCTCGATGAAGTAGCCCCCTGGATCGATAAATTCGACCCCGAGCGCCACTTCCAACGCACACTGCCCATCATGGCACGCTCACACGATCACTTGCGGTATTCGATGCTCGCTCTCTCGGCACGCCAGATAGAGCGGAAGAATAATAGTAAGCATACCTCGCGCAGTCTAGCGCTGTATCAGACAGCTATCCAGCTCGTGCTACCGCAACTACATACCCGCAGCACGCCGGTAATAGCATCATGCGTGGTGCTATGCGTACTCGAGATGCTGAGTAGTTCGGCGAAAGCGTGGCATCAGCATTTAGATGGATGTGCGCATTTGTTGGAAGCTGTGGGAATCAATGGCTTCAGCGGTGGTGTGGACCAAGCACTGTTTTGGTGCTTTGCACGCATGGACGTTTGCGGAGGCCTTATCGCGTCTTCCAAAACGCTCATACCGGTAGAGCACTGGGCTTCTTCAGGAATGGGTCTCGATGCCGACGTAGACCGTTTCCGTTCCGTTGGCGACTACAACGTCTACGCATGCGAAGCCGTGTATCTCATTGCCCAGATCCTCGAACTACTGTCTTTCCATTCCAACCTAGCCGGTCGCGTGGGCGCCACACCCCGTTTACCCACAAACACAGATACCGCATACACCGCACGCTGGACTCGACTCTGGCACCACATCTCAACATGGTACACCACGCGCCCCGCCGAAATGCTCCCAATCTCCTCCTTCACCCCACCCACCTCCCCCTTCCCGCGTCTCCTCTACAGCAACCCCGCCGCCATGTCCGGCAACCAACTCCACCACACCGCCTGCATCTTGATGCTCCGCCACAAACCTCCCAACACCACCGTTACACCCAAACCCAACTCGATCTTCTGGCACGCGAGACAGATATGTGGGATCTCGATTAGCAATGATGATCATGCGGCGTGGACGAATGCGATTCAGCCGCTGTGGATTGCGGGGCAGTGGATGAGCCATGAGAGTGAGCAGAAGGCGATTTTGCAGCTGCTGGAGAAGATTGAGAGACTTTCGGGGTGGAGTACGAAGTGGAGGGCGGAGGATTTGAAGGAGTTTTGGGGGTAAGGGGAATGTTGGGATGAGGCTGCGGTTCAGCCTGGTCTTTCACAGCGTGTGTGGTGGCGGTGTTACGCGAAGCCTTGGGTTGTTTGCCGCTGGAGGCGCATTTGACGTCCTCCATACATAGGGCTCCCAATGAGGTCCGGCGTACTTGGATGCAAAGCTCAGCTTTCGAAGCTCAGTGTCCAGTCGCAAAAGCCTCTCGTGTTCGCGGGCTTGGCGGCATCTTCCGGCCCCCCATGTTCAGCCTCGTAGCCTGGTCTATGATGTTAAAAGCTTTGCTGTTGCCAGATGTTGTGACAGTCTAATCCGTATCTGCATAGCCTTGCTGTAAGTCGAATCCGCCAGAATGGGCAATAGCTTTGGTTTCCTCAGAGGCGAAAGTGGAAGTGGGTTTCAGTTCAACGTGGTGGAGGCTTGCAAGGCTGAGGATGTAGACCTCGCTCAGGCTTGTAGCCTGACGTTTGGTGCGGATCATGACCTGGTCTCGATTGGTAATGTTACGAGGGGAAGCATGGCACCGCAGCCTGGTATAGCCGGAATCGGAGTAAGTCGAGATGGCAGATGGAAAACATTGTACGCGAGCTAACGTCGCTAGATCTGGATCGCGATGGTACTGTTCTTCGCTGTTGTCGCGATATCCCTCGTCTTTGTCGTTATCGAACTCTTGTCCAGGGCAGATTTCTCGTAAGTATATCGAAGTGTAAACTGTCGAACCAGACTAACCATCAACGTACCTAGTCAATTCAGCAGCGCCTTCGCGAGCCTCAGAGACAAACCCAACAAGACTCCCGAGAATCCGGACGCAGATCCGACATGGAAAGACAGAGTGCGCGCAGCTGGCCGGACGTTCGTTTTGGGCGTTGCAGATACTCAGACCATCTTCGTTGGAGCTTTCCTTCTCGGCTTTGCTGGCCGAAGCAAGTGTAAGCTGACCAGCTACCATTTTACAGTCGCCGTCAGTCAGATGATGATCGCGCTGTCTGTTCTCACCTTCTCCATCGCGTTGGTACGGACGTACTGGCGAAACCCCCTTGCAGCCGCTTTTCGACTGTTGCTTTCCGTCGGAGCCTTCATCGGTGTCGGATTGACCATCTTCAGGGAAGCCAACTATGCTCCGTATGGCGCGCTCAAACATTCGAGCAGAGACAGCGCCATCCTACTCCCAGTAGCATGTATGCTGTAAATGGACCTGCGATCAGCGGCAGAAGAGCAAGCACGCCAGAACCAAGCCGACCTGGGTTTCGGTAACGCAACAGCCTGGCGACCTGAAAGATTCATGTACATCGTCCTCGGCGTCGCTTTCATCGCCGCCCACATCTCAGTCCCCATCCGTTTTGCGGAATCCAAGGACCGCGCACCGAACGTCTGGACGGAGAAGCGCGCATTTGTTACCTTGATCTACTGGATCTTGGTGTTGCTCACACCCATGGTAACGTCAATGTTCTGCTGGTTCCGCGTGTACACAATGCGCGAGTGGGTGGCTGATTCGGGTTGGATGGAGGATCCGAATACGGAGATGATAGTGTGGGATTCGGGACAGTTGATTGCTATGGGCGTGCTTATTACGGTTATCATGAACGTACTTACTGAGGCGAAGGAAAGGGAGAAGAAAGACGCGAAGAAGAGGAGTGACGGAATGGATGGGGAGGCGGGAGTGGAGTTGCTGCCGACTGCATATCGGGGGTATGAGTATTAGGATGCCTGATGGATCCTCTCACACGTTTAGACAATGGTAGCGAATTGTAGCCGAAAATTGTGACTAGACGACCCATAATGGAGGTCTCTCAGCATCGCGTCGGTGTTTGCGCGTCGTTAAAAGTGAGTTTCGTTAGCGCATGAATTGTGACATTGTGTTGGTGATGGTGAAGAGCGGGCGCGTCGCGATTTCAAAGCGCGATGACGGCACCAGAGTGCACGGACTTTCGGAGGTTGCGGCGATGTCGACCACTGTATGGTTGTCTCCATTACCACGACCATCGCCGCCCGAGACACGCAGAACCCGGTCGAAGGCCTTACGTAGCTTGCGCCTTCTATATACGAATCACGACACCGAGTGCACCTCTTGCCCTACGGATGGGCACACCTCCACATCGCCCCCAACTGATCGCTGCCTTGGCCGGTGCCGTGTGCTTTCACTATTACCCTTATACCGCGACATATTCACACCTAATCTAATACTTCCCCTGTAGACCGACCGAACACCGAGAGCGTCAGTACCTATCTAAACACATTTACCCTACACATACACCGATTCGACGTCTCGCATTGGCCTCTTCAACGCCCCGCCACCATGTTCACGAGCTTCACCGGCAACACGCGAAAGGCGCGCCAAGTCAACCTCGGCGGCAAGAAGACGAACCCCTTCGGCCCTCCCGGCTCCGGCGCCGGGTCACAAGCCGCCCTCGACCGCGCACAGCAAGAGCGAGCGCAACGGCAGCGGGAACGAGACACGCTCAATGCGGCCAAGCGGATACAGAGAGTATGGCGGGGTCACTCCGCCAGGAGAGATGTGGCTGACGAGCTACGGGGTGCATGGGACCGGGTAGAAGAGGCGAATGGCTCTTCGAGGACGGCGACATATGACTCGGAGGAGGAGGCTCTCGCCCAACTACAACGGCTGCTCCGATTCGCTTCTTCACGGAGCGATGACGACCTTAGACGGATACAGCACTATGCATCGCGGCAGATGGAGACAGTCAAGAAGTTGGGCATCACATCCAGCGGGCCGTGGCCGTGGGCATATCTAAGACTGGAGCGCATCCTACTCGTGGCCATAGAGCGGCAGCTTCAGAAGCACGCGCCCATGCAATGGAATCAGGTTGGGGCCTCTCTCACCGTCCTACAGTTCCTCGCAGACCAGATACCCGCCGAAACGTCCCAAAACGCCGAGCATTACTATCGTACTCTTGCACGCGTCGTGTCCACTTTCACCCCAACACTTGAAACGCAGAGCGAAGGATCGGAGATAAGTGACACCATAGTCAGGGCGGCCCTCTCGCCGATGACGCGGGTGACTGGCTACACACTGGATGCTTATGAGGCTTTCGGTATACACTTCTTGACTCTCCCACTATTAGGCTCGGACTCAACGTCACCACCATTACAAAAGTTCCGCGACTCGCTCGCTGACGCCATCAACTACAAATTACTCGCAAACGCATTGGCGACACTTTCCAAGAGGGCAGGACTGCAAAGCAAATCCGAGCTGAAGAACACATCAAGTAGACTGCGTTTACTGGGAAACTTCATCTACTTCCACCGCTACGCCCACAACTTCGACACTCCCGAAGCCTACGCTGTTCACAAAGACTTTGTAGCCGTCGTATCGGTTCTGTTGAACTCTCTCCCAATCAACATTGTAGATGACGATCATCCAATCGCCGAGCTTTCCGAAGACGATGGTGCCGAACAAGACTCCACCGCCGTGTCGAATTTCTTGAAAGAGCAAGTCCGCTCCCTGGTACATCAGGAAGGTATCGGAAGTCTTTTGGCCGGATCATCACAGTCAGCGGAAGCTTCAGATGATGAGAAGGTCGAAGAAGCCCGGCAGCTTGCAAACTACGCGCTTGCATTACTACGCTTCTTCCCTCGTCGCGGTGATGAGATACGAATGTGGCTTTACATCGGTCCATCAGAGGCGTCTGGAAAGAGCGCAAGGAAGCTTCCCGCGATCAGATACTTTTGGGAAGCATCGAAACGATCATCGGTCTTTACCACCATCTTCAGGGACTCCAGGGCGGCTATCGGACTCTTGAAGCCGAAATCTTCAAATCTGAACAACTCCGACCGCCCAGGGACATCCGGACTAACGCAGCATGGCTTCTGGCAGCCAGCCCAACAGCAAGTCGATCGCGACGCAGTCACTACCGACGAATGGCGGGTCATTCTGGTATTCCTCGAACTATATACCTTTGTACTCAAAGTCACCGACGACGAGGAGTTCTTCACTTCGGGGCAGAAAGACATCTACTCGGGCCAGATCCGCGACAGTGGCCTACCTCTAAGCGAGGTGAAGGATTTGACGACTTTCCTGAAGAATTTGGGCTTCACCCTCTACTTCAACGCAGTAGACATTACAACTTCGGAAGATGATATGGGAGGCAATAACAGAAGTCTTAGCTACTTCAATCCTGGCGTCATGGACAATCAAGCCCAGAAAGAGCATGCTGAGCCATCAATAGGTGGTGTCGCAGGCTTGAGGATAGATTACGTGAAAGGTCTGGTCACTGGACTACTTCGTATGGTGTACGAGCGCGACTCGCGACGCAAGTTCCTGCCTTCAGACCACTGGCTCATGGTCTCGCGCTTTGACATGACAGGGTTCATTCCGGCTGTAGTTGAAGAGGAAGAGTCGCGGCACAAGATCCAAGAGGAAGATGCGGAAGATCTTGATGACCTGGAAGAAGAGGAATTCGACGACACACCACAACTCATTGGCACAAGTCGCACACAAACACAACGACGCTTGGAAAAACTACAACGGCAGCAGCGCAAGGCGTCACGGAGACGGTACCTACAGGCTGTCGCGCCTCGGCTCGAGATCTTACAGAATATGCCGTTCTTTATACTCTTCACCACCCGCGTTCAGATCTTCCGCGAGTTTGTTAAACTCGATATGATTAAGCGACGTGGATCTGCGGATCCTGAGTTCTGGCGGTTCCGGACCATGCAGCAGCCGAACGCTCGCAGCCAACTCGAGAAACATACGGCACGGATCAGGAGAGAGAACGAGTTCGATGATGCTTTCGAGCAGTTTTATGAACTGGGCCAGGGCTTGAAGGAACCAATCCAGATTACGTTCATGGATCAATTCGGCGCTCCTGAGGCTGGCATCGACGGAGGTGGTGTCACGAAAGAGTTCCTCACCAGCGTCACCAACCGCGCGTTCATGCCGACTGAGTACATCGACATGTTTGTTGAGAATGATCAGCATCTTCTGTACCCCAACCCCGCAGCAGTTGAAGAACACAAAGAGGCCCTCCGACAAGCTGGCATACGCGAAGGTTCTCAAGAGTACCGTGCTCAAATCACTGAGCTGCTTCAACGCTACGAATTCCTGGGACGCATCATTGGCAAATGTTTGTACGAAGGTATTCTGGTCGATGTAAACTTTGCACCATTCTTTCTGCGCAAGTGGGCTCTGACAGGTGGCACCGGCTCCGCACCCAACGAATCCGGCTACCGCCCCACCCTCAACGACCTCCGCGATCTAGATGAAGAGCTATATCAAGGCCTTCACAAGCTCAAGACCTACCCTGGCGACGTCGAAGACTTCTCGCTCAACTTCACCGTAACCGACACCGTCATCGTAGACCACACCACCTCGCCCAAGAAGACCAAAGCCATCACCAAGGACCTGAAGCCCGACGGCTCCAACACCCCCGTCACCAACCAAAACCGCCTCGTCTACATCAGCTACATGGCGCGCCACCGTCTGCAAAACCAACCCTACGCCCAAACCACCGCCTTCCTCCGCGGCCTCAGCACCATGATCCAACCCTCCTGGCTCTCCATGTTCAACCAATCCGAACTCCAGACCCTCATCTCCGGTACCCGCACATCCATCGACATCGAAGACCTGCGCCGCAACACCATCTACGGCGGCACCTACGTCATCGGCGACGACGGACTTGAGCACCCGACCATCCAACTCCTCTGGAAAGTCATGAAGGAGATGACCGACGATGAGAGGCGTGCGGTGCTGAAATTTGTGACGAGCACGCCGCGCGCCCCGCTGCTGGGATTTGGTACGCTGAATCCGAGGTTCAGTATTAGGGATGCGGGGAGGGATCAGGATAGGTTGCCTAGTACGAGTACGTGTGTTAACTTGCTTAAGTTGCCGATGTATGAGGATGAGACGACGCTTAGGGAGAAGTTGCTGTACAGCGTTTTCTCGGGCGCTGGGTTTGATTTGAGCTAGGGGGTGGCGCATGGCTGGATGTGATGGGAGGATATTGCGCCGTTGAGGCTGTGGACGTTGATAGATTTGCATAGCATGGTATTATGGGGCTAGTATGAAATAGACTTGCACGATGCGTGTACACCATCCGATAACACCTTGACCGCCCTTCAATCTTGTGTATGTCCGCCACGAAATTCGGGCCGCGCAACGAATGTAGGTTGGTGGGCGCATTCCAAAGCGACAATCGAATGTGAATGCGGTAGTGAACTTCGCGAAGCGACACATTGACAGGTTGGTCATATTGACGTGGAAGGCGGATAAGGGTCCACCACGTACCATGGGAAGCAGGTGAAGGCACAATTCACCTCTTTCTATACACACCATCACCGCAATAAAACCAACCACCATACATCCACACACGTTCCTCATTCTAACCTCTCGCTATCCCTCTCCAAACTCACTATTTACACCAATTAATCCCCCATATCCTCCTAGTACCCAACCCAAACATTCTGCAGCACCGTTTCTTACAGACCATGGACAGCAACGGCCCAGGCTCCCCGCGAGCAATCGCAAACTTCATCATCACCAAACTCACCGACGCGACAATTTACGTCCAGGATCTTATCGAGGCAAGGGCTGAAGCTGAGCGGCGCCGTGTCCACGAGGAGAACGACGCGATATCGAGGGAGGCGCGCCGACGCGTTATGGAGTATGGGGATGCGGATGAGTCGTTGATGGGGGATGAGGAGACGAATGAGGAGAAGAGGCGGCCCCACTTGGAGGAACACTATCGCGCGTGGTAACAGCATGCGTAATGGTTAAAGATGAATGGCGAGTTGTGGAAGCGGAGGTGATTTAGTAATAAGACCACACTTCCATGCGAAAGGGACTCATAGACGGCCTTGGCCCGACTGTTCTACTAATTTTATTATCGCATTTCAATCGTATTATCTCCAAAGGCTGCCTCTTCCGCACTGCCCGTGGATGTGTCAAACGTGTTCAAAAAAGGTTGCTAGGTAGGCAGAGAGAAACTCTAATAGGTATAGTTGAGCCTGTCACATTACAAGACCTATTATACGGATACATTCGAAGTTCAAGTTGTCGTGCTACCTTCTTGACATCCAAAAAAGGCGGGCTAGCATTTCTTGTAGATCTGGTAGGAGCCTCTTCCGACAGGAATATTTTTGCACGCGTCTGTGACCCCAATCCATCGAAGACCAATTCTGTGCGATCCTGCATAAAGTGTTAGCCTTTATAGCCTATTCGTTGTCAAATTTGCGTTTATTAACCTTTCTGTAGGGTGAAATATCCCTTACTGCCTCCATTCTGGTTGATGCATTCCTCGGGGCCCCCGCAGCGGGAGCCATCGAGGGGTCCGTCGCCGTTTGTAACACCTACCTTTTCCCCGTCGACAAACACCTCAAAGTGCTGGCACCTGTCGGCAGAATCGGCAACTACGAATATGCTTTCTTCTGGTACTTCGACATGTTCATCGTACATTTCCGAGGGCTCGTATGTGCCCTTCGCGTGGGGCAATTCAATTTTCGTCCAGTTTACTAAGACATCGCTCAGACAAGGTTTCTCTGCAAGTTGTTGTGAAACCGGCTCTGGAACAACAACAGTCGGCGGGTCGGGACGAGTTCGGTTGAAAACGAATCCGTCACTGCATTTGCAGTCACACAATTCTGGAACAGGATCCGAGCATGTGAGGGCGGGTACCTGGCCTTAAGGTTCTGTCAGTAACGGATGTCATTACAGAACGAGAATTGCTTACCATTCTCACAAGTGACTGGCATGCCTGAAAACACGTCCGAAGCGAATTGTGCGCCTGCGATGCCACAGAGCAAAGTAATGAGAGAGGCGGAGGTACGCATTTTGTTGGATGATAGTATGATTGTAAGTAGCAAAAGGGTGTTGAACTCCGAAAAGAGCTGTTGTTGTAGTTAACTTTGTATGGAAAGTCTTCTTCTTAAGACCTTTCGTCCTCTCTCTCGGACCCCCTCATCCCCGATGCAATTGTAATGGAGGTATCGCGCAAGATTCGCTGTTAGTCGGGCTGTTACGCTGTTTTTTCAAAACAAATACTTGTTGAGGCTGGTAGATCTGGGAAGGCCGACTACTTCGTGCAAGATCTTCGAACTTGAGCACCTAAAAGCAAGTGTTCCAACATACCTCGCAAGAGTTATCTAGCTTCATGTGCATATAGAATGGTTCCGATAAATAAATCCCACGCTATTAAGGAATAACTCGATCTGGAAAATGGTACTGCGATAACGCAAAACCAAAAGAAAGACCCAAACCCGTTCTGGAAAATGGTACTGCGATGACGCAAAACCAAAGGAAACAGTCACTCGACAAAATGGTATAAGATGCAGCTATAGGAACGACTAAAGCTGATATCTCACTCATACCTCCTCATCTCCTTCAAAACTCACCTATTACAATCACCATAAGAAGTTTCAGTGTCTTGCTTGCCGGCACTCTGTGCACGGTTAGCTATGCCCAGGGCACGCAGCAAGTGCTTGGCTCACTCGATCCCATCGGAAATTCATACCAGTGCGGCAATGGTAAGCAAACCTAAACCTCATAGCACCTTGCGAAGCTCACTCAAGAATAGGGTTGAAGCCATCTATCCAATGCATGGACCCTTCACCACCAGCTAGCTGCTTCTGCTCCTGCTCCAACGATCTCACCTTCGATCTTACTCTGCCTACGAACTTCACGGGCGGATCGCAGCCTTCCCCGGATACTTGCCAGGCAGACAAGGAACAATGTCTGCAACGCGAGAATAATTGCAACGACTCCTTGGCTGCGCAAACGGCGTTGGCAGATCAATTGAAGACGAACCTCGACGACGAAGAACACGCCCACGCTACTAAGCTGGAAAACCAGAAGAATCAATGCGATGTTCAGGAACAGGCCCACACCGCACGCCAGACTGAACTCGAGAAACAGTTGGAGACCACCAAGCAACAGCTCGACGTTGCCCGCAACAACCACACCTCCTGTGTCAAGGAATGGAATCAGAAGCCCTTTACGTACCAAGGCTGTTACCAGGATGTCATTAGCAAACGATTGCTATCTGATTTCTTGATAATTGACGACAGGATGACGACGTGGAAATGCTCGAAAATTTGCATGAGCTACCTCTACTACGGTGTTGAGAATGGAAGAGAGTGCTTCTGTGGAGACATACGAATGAATTATCCTTGGAGCAATACATGTAATACCAAGTGTAAAGGTGACGCCAGTATATGTGGAGGTCAATTAGCCATTTCGCTTTACAAGAAGAAGATTTAGGCGGAATGAAATAAGGAAGTAGCAGTGGGGGTTTTATTAAATGTCTTCGATATTCGTAGTAGTCGAGTAATAATAGCAGGATGCGTTGGTAGAAGTAAATGAGCCCTTGAAACCAATGACAGTTGCCATGCACCTCGAAACCCCACAACGCACGTGCCATATGTTTGCCAGTTCATTGCTCACTCCGCAAATCTCTCATTCTCATCATTGTTCACATTTGACAACACCCTTCAAATACCCTGCGCGAACGCGCGATTGCTTCTCTGTAGCCCTCCGCATATCGGCCCCTCTACATACCTTCCCAGATAATAATGTAGTAAGCAGTAGCAAGGGGTGAATATATAGACATACATGTGTTTGTTCTTCATTCATTATTCCTTTCTTACCATTATCAGTCTACCTCTTTCTGTCCATCATCTCCACATACGGTTTTCAGCAGGATCAATGGCGCGACGTGGTCAATAGCTCGCTTTATTCGCTAAGCTAGAGTATTCCTAATATTGTACATGACCAATGAAGCGAAACCCTCCAGGGAGAGGGAAGAGGTCGAACGAACGCCATTCACCTCATAAACAACGTGCTTTTATGCACATGCATCATTCCCATCCCGCTGACTACGCGGGTATCGGTGCGGGAGGTTCTGGGCCGTCACCACCATCACCCCTTGGTCTTATCGCCGTGGGGAGTGGGTTGTCTGGGATTTTGATGGGCGCGTCAGGCAAGGCCTTCAGCCGGCCAGGAAGGTCCTCGCCCTTGATGACCTTCATGATCTCCTTCTTGTCGAGCGTCTCGTACTGCACAAGCGCATCGGCTAATCTGTCGAGCTCCTTGCGCTTCGACAGCAGCAACTCCTTTGCATCCTTTCTCGCCTCATCGATCAACTTCCGCACCTCGTCGTCGATGATTCGCTTGGTCTCGGGTGCGACCATCTCGTAATTAGATTTGTAGTCGACGTTGCCGAGCTTCTCCGAGAAGCCGCACTGGGTGACCATCATGTACGCTATCCTCGTTGCGTTGGAAATGTCGCTAGAAGCTCCGGTGGATACATTCTCCTCACCATATACAAGCTCTTCGGCAATCTTGCCGCCCAGAGAGACCTGCAGTTGGCGTATGTATTGTTTGCGAGTGTGGTGGCCCTCTTCTTCCGGAAGGAAAAAGGTGATACCGGCAGCGTGGCCTCTGGGAAGAATAGTCGCCTTGTGCAGATCGTTGAAGCCAGGCTTGTAGAGACCGACGAGCGCATGACCACCCTCGTGGTAGGCGGTGTGAATCTTGTCCTTGAGCGGTACGGAGCGGCTCTTCCTTTCTGCGCCCATACTGATCTTGTCCTTGGCCCACTCCAAGTCGTCGAGAGAGACGAACTTTGCCTGAATCTTGGAAGCACGGATAGCTGCTGAGTTGGCAACATTCTCTAGCTCGGCACCAGAGAATCCAGGTGTGCCACGGGCGATGGTAGAAAGGTCAATATCGGGAGAGAGGCGAATCTTCTGGGTGTGGTACTTGAGAATAGCGAGCCGACCACCCACATCGGGGAGCTCAACCTGAACATGGCGATCGAAGCGTCCGGGGCGGAGCAGGGCCTCATCGAGAGATTCGGGGTGGTTGGTGGCAGCAATAAAGATGACACCACTGCTTTGGTCAAAACCATCGAGATCGTTGAGAAGCTGGTTGAGGGTCTGGCGGTGGTAGCTGGCGTCGCGCGACCTGCGCTTTCCGCCTATGGCATCAAGTTCGTCGATGAAGACAATGGCAGGCGCCTTGCCTCGGGCAGCAGTGAAAAGTTCGCGGACACGCTTGGCTCCGACACCAACGTAGACTTCGTCGAATTCGGAACCGGACATGTAGAAGAAGGGAACGCCAGCCTCTCCTGCGCAAGCACGAGCAAGCAGAGTTTTACCAGTACCAGGAGGGCCAACTAGGAGTACACCCTTGGGGAGTCTGCCGCCGAGCTTGTTGTACTTGTCCGGGTTCTTGAGAAAGTCAACGACATCGGTGAGTTCTTCCTTGGCCTCGTCGCAACCGTGGACATCGCTGAAGCGGGTGTTCTGCTGCTCGGGGCGGACTTCGGCGTTCTCTTTACCGCCAACGCCCTTCTTGAGGACGCCGCTGGTCTCGACGAAGAGAGTGATGAGGATCAGGGAGACGTAGGCAGCCAGAGCGAAGCCGCAGATCCAGCGGACCCACTTGAAGATGACGTTCATCAGAGACTCTTCGACGACGACGTAGACGGGGTCGGCCTTGACGCCAGCACCGCCCCTAGTCTTGGCGACCTGAGCACCGCCAGCGTTCGCGCCGATGGCCTGGGTGATAGCCTGGCGTTGGTTCGCAGTGAGTCCCGAGTGTTCGCCGCCGTCCTGACCCGTCTTTGCCAAGGCGTTGTTGTACATCTTGTCGATTGTAGAGTTGGTGGCGAAGCGTCCTGTGTTGTACCGGTCGATGATGATCTGGTGGTAGTTGCCGCGTAGAAGAGCCGAGTAGAAAGAAGCCTGAGCGGAGGCGCTCGTAGGGTTGGCATTAGCAGCCTGTTCGAGACGAGCGAGTTGTTCCTGAGAGGGGCCACCGAAGAGCGAGCGCTGTTGTACGAGGCTGAGTCCGAGCATGCCGGGCTTGGTCAGCTGGCGGAGGTGCGAGAGAGGGCCGGTGCGCGACATGGAAGAGAACTGGCGGGCCCTGAGGGCAGCGACGGGCGATGTCAGGGCGAGGGGATTGCATAGTCCGACGCGCGGTACTGCTGAGTGTCAGTGTTGTGTCCCAACTGTGCCTCACTGCGACTAACCTGAACATGAAGACGAAGATGCGGTGGTGAGCTGCCTGACGCCGGCAGCCGTGGGCATGCGGCCCAGGGTGTGCCACGAGGAGCGCAGGGCGGTAGACATGGTGGGCGACAGTTGCGACGTGACAGAAGCGACTTTCTATGTCCAAGTCAGTAGGGGTTCAATGACGCGATGTCGGAACTCGTGGCAAAACGCACCTGGGCAGCGCCGGCCGCGTGGAGGGCCATGGTGAAGAATGCGCAGCGCAGAGGCCGCAAAGACTATGTCTAGTACCCGATGAAAGAAAAGGAATAGGCGCGCGTGGGCGGTGGATTGGGCGTGGCAGCGAGAGGCCACGGGAAAGTTGGTCGTCACGTCTATGGAAAGTGGCAGAATGGGCCAGTGCTTAGATGCGTCGTCGTTCCGAGACCCTTGCATCTGTCGTGTGCTTGGCGATACGGCGGAACTCGACCTTGCGCCACCATCTGGCTCATTCACCGCCACGGCTCATCACACAGTCAACTTGTAGGATATCATGTACTTGTGTTTATTGCATCTGTTCACGTGCAGCATGTTACAGCGGCGTCTACTTCCGTGACGCGCCTCAGGGCTTGATGCGATTGGCCGATGACGTAGAGGAAGCAGGTGCAACCGATCAATCTCGACTGTCCGATTGACCGAGAAGTTTATATCTGAATACACGCGTGCGACACTCAGGGCCGTTTGGTTCCATGTTGGAGGAGACATAGTTCCCAGAGTCCCGGCGCACCTCGGCTGGCGGGGTAAAGAGCCTCATAGCTTGTCGAGCTGCATGTCTAGATCATATACATTGTCTCGCGCTCTATACTACAAAATCACAACAATGGCATCGCCAAGATGGAAGAAGCTATATGAATACGCAGCATGCGACGTGCGCTTACCTTCCTCATACCCAGATTCGTAGCTAAACTCTTGTAGCTCGCCGATGGCCTACTGAAGCTACACGTATCAGGCGCGGGCTTCCTCGCTGATATCAGTACGATCAATTGAGACGTTGGATCACGTCAATTGTTGACTCCGTCAGGGCCGCTGCTTCATACAGCCAGCGTTCCCAAGCCTGAACTGAAGAAGGTCCTCGCGCCTGCATCGACCTTCCTTATGATTCCGAAAGCGACCAAGTCGTTCCCGAGCCCTCCCAAAATGGCGGACAGCATTCCAGCTTCCAACCTTACCGACTCCAGGCCGTACGCAGATTATACCGAGAGCGGCACCATTGTAGTCATCAGCCAGCCTCCAGGGCAGTCGTGCGCAGTCGTCGGAGGGATTATGGCAGCTCGCATGCAGCATCTCGGTGCAGAGGGTATCGTGGTCGACGGTCGCGTGCGGGACATCACCGCGCTGAATCAAACGCAGCTGCCCATCTGGTCCAAGGCGACGTCTGTCATCGGCGCGGGAGCCGAGACCAAGTTTCATGCACACAACGTGCCCGTGAAGATCGGCGAGACGGTGGTCGAAGCCGGCGACATCATCATGATTGACCCTTTCGAGAATGGCGTGGTCGCGGTGCCACAGGGCAAAGTAGACGAACTGCTCGATCTACTACCGAAGCTGATCGAGGCGGACGAGAAGGTGATTGCAGACGTGGGCAGCGGAGTCAGCGTGGAGGAGGCGTTCAAGAGACATAGGAATTAGCCATGTACCGTTTAACACCATGTAGCGGAAATAATACACAGCTCATGTTATCGCGATGAAGAGACCACTGAGAGAGCGCAGAATTACATGACGCCGCTAACCAATTCGCTGGCCCGTGCACCGCCCATTTTCGCGATCCCGGCATGACACCTCTCGCAGCTCTCGTTCCCCATCGCCCAACACCCTCCGCTACCACCCGCACCCACACTCGAGGACCCCCAATTGCCCCGGAGCCACCACAATGGGTATCACCGACTTCTTCTCCGACGTCTGGGAGACCTTCTCCCACCCCTCGGCCGACGCCGAGGGCCAACCGCCCGTCCAAGGTGGCACCAGCACCCAGACGCCTGCGTCTGGCACCGACGAGGAGAGCGGCGACGAGGCCGAGGTCAACAAGCAGGATGCGAAGAAGGGCGGCGACTCGGGCGAGCAGGGACACAAGCCAAGCGGCGATGACGAGGATGAGCCCGAGGAGGAGGAAGAGGACGAGGAGGAGCCCGACCCAAAGGAGAAGCTTGAGCAGGGTGAGTTATCCCGGACTACGAATACGGCAATCCAGCGGCCTTGAGAGATCAATTGCGTGTCTGGAAGGCTTCGGCTTTGGTCGGACGTGTCGATAAGAAGCCCACCGTATCCGACATAGTCCGATACCACACACGCAGCGCCACCGCAGACGGAACAGTGACTAACCATCTCACCCAGAATGCGCCGAGTCCAAGGAATGCCACGGCCCCAAGCACCACTACGACGAGTGCGCCCAACGGGTAACGGGCCAGATCGAGAACGACGGCAAGGCCAGCGAGGACTGCGTTGAAGAATGTACGTCAACAGTCCACCTCCAATCACCTGTCCGCAACCTCTAACATAAATCTAGTTTTCCACCTCGCCCACTGCGCGTCCCAATGCGCCGCCCCCAAGCTCTTCGCCCAGCTCAAGTAAACAGACCCGACCCCCGCCGATCCTCGTCCTCCTACGAGCGAATACCAATACAATGTTGGCAGACGACAAGTAGTAGGAACGCAGCCGCTTCGGAATGGAATGAATGCAAGCATCAAGACATGTCAAATGCGTGGATGACTGTACATATTAGAGTCGTGTTTAGAATATCACTGTACTTCTATCTCCCGATCAAATCAAGACATTGCTCAACATCATGAAAGAATGACGCAAAGTATTGCCTTAATTGATAATACGCGGACATGAATCCCGTTTACGATAATAATGAAAAAGACGAACCAAGGAAACCAGTTCCCCTCCTATGATAACCATACAGTCGAGATAAACAAAACCTAGCCTACAAAGAAACCCTAGTCGTCATCATCATCATCCTCGTAATCGTCACCAGAATCCATGTCCCCAAGGAGTCATTGCTCGTGTCCCTGGACGTTTTCACCAGACCCCTCTTCCGCCACAACAATGCTATCGCCATCGACGTCCTTCTTCAGTCTTCCCTCTCTACTAGCGAGGCCCAACCGCTTCACACCCAACATCAGCGGCAGTGGCAAGACCACCGCACAAACCACAGCCTGGAAGACCAGCGCCCAAAGCATATGTCCAGGCGGTCTATTCCCACCCGTAGCCTCATCCCTGCCCGCATCTTGTACAGCGTCCAGATCCACGGGTCTTCCGTCTTTGAGCTCGTTCATGATGACGATGAAGATGCCGCCGAAGACTTGTCCTCCGACCCAGCATATCGTAGAGGAGACTTCTGGACTAGCTGGGAAAGTGATCTCGACAAGGTACTCCAGCGCGATTGGAAGCAGGGAGAATGAACATGCACCTAAGATTGCACCGAGCACATACGGCGCGACAATCGTCCGCGTCTGCGGCGCCCAGATCATCGCTAGATAAGCTGCTGATAGCACGGGGCATAGGATCTTGATGCCGAGGAGATATGCGTGTGTGCGGTCTATAATAGGAGAAGTGATAGCGCAGGCTACCAGTCCGACAACGATGAGCACCGCGCCACAGATACCCGCTTCGTCTTCGGTGTAGCCGTATGGGTACAGGATCTGGTTTAGCAGCGAAGTGAAGGCGTTGAAGAAGCCGGTGTAGACGCTGAATGTGAAGAAGACGAGGTAGAAGGAGGGGGTGCGTAGCATGTGCTTGAGGGAGGTCATGATTGACGTTTTGGAGATGGCAGAGGAAGCCGAGGGGGGTGTTGGTGGTGCTGCGGGGATGAAGAAGGACTGTGGGGTGTTAGTCATATATGTTGTGGAGGTGTGGGAAGACGTACCGGGAGGCATGCTACGGTTGCGATGATTGATACTATCAACACCGTAGTCGGTACGTCGCCCAAAAACGGGTTAATGAGAGACGCAAGCTATGTCTTGTTAGCCATCATTTCCTCTCTTCTTCCCGCGTCGTTACATACCGCCGCTCCAAAGGGATTCGCCAAACTAGCCACCGCCGTTGCTCCAATCCTTCCACCCTCGGTGAACCACATATCGCTATACCGGGTCGGCGCCGCGAGCACAAACGGCTGCGCCAGTCCCGTCAAGATCTGGCCCGCCATGACCACACCGAACACGTTGGTCTTGGTACCAGCATACCGGATCCAGTTGCCAATCAGCAGCAAGATGGATGCGGCGATGATGGATGGTTTGGGGCCGCGGTGGAGCAAGTAAATCGTTAATGGACATGTTGCAGCGAAGGAGAAGAGGAAGGCGGTTGAGAGCCAGTTGATGGAAGATTCCGGGACGTGAAAGTATTGCGATGAGGTTGTTGATATGGGGGCGAATGTTAGCCACTATGTTGTATGTTAGCTATGTTCATGCTTCGCAGTTTCTTGGTGCTCAAGAGTGATGTTGATGCGATGTTGTCCCAACACCATCGATCGACAACGCAGGGCCATGCTCAAAGTTCGGAACGGAAGACCCCTTCGCAACACGCGCAGAAGCAAACAACGGAACGGGCGACGGTGTCAGGTGTCAACTTACATCCCAACTAACAACAATGTTCAACAACACCAACTGGCCCAGCCCGAGCCATCGTCTCTTGTAGACTTTGTAATGCGTATGGCTATAACTCTCTTTCTTCTTCCCCAGTCCAAACCTTCTCTTTTTGGGTCTTGGCGGCTGTTGATGTGCCTCAATGATTCCATTCTCGGGATCGGCGGTACCATCTCTTCCAAAGTCGACTATTCTCATGTTAGAGGACCCGCCTATCTCGTCGTCTTCGGGTGGGACGTCTTCTGAAAGGTGCGCGGCGTTCTTAATCATCTCGTCGTTCGTTCGGGTGTGCGATAAGTCGGCCATGCTGGGTACTGCGGACGGCTTCAATCCATGGACGGCGGCGGCGCACAAAGGGTGTCCGTCTCTTGATGAATATGGGCTGGGCTAACGATAACGCTCCAGATCGCGCGGAAAGATGGCTCGGAATATCCGGATGGCCAACGTCCCAGATGCGCGCCTTAAGTTGATGCAGTTGTTGATGTTGTTCTTATCGCTTCCGCGTCGCAGTCGCACATGTCAAACCCGGGCGTTGCCTTCCAAGGTTGTCGCACGGTCTATTGGCGTGGGCTAAACAGTCGCGACCTGATGGGGCAAGGGGTACGCCAACCGGGTGGTGCGGGACGGACTTGCCGTCTTATTAAGCTAGTCGGCCGCCACATTGGCCTGCAGGTGGGTGAACTGTATCGTGCGAACTAGCCTTGCGCATTGTTGTCGCTGGGGTGCGGGAGTCGGCTGATGCGTGCGCACTGGGAAAGATACTGCTTTTGGAACAACAGAGGTGGTAGGCGAGGCGGGGTACAATGGGATCGGCATTGCGACTGCGAGGGGGATAATAAGATTGTGGAAGAAGAAGCTTGTGCGTGCATCTCGACGTTTACTTTTCAGGGTTGGGGAATATCAAGCAAAGTACGAGCGGATAAGGTTTACTCGAGGCTGAAATGATTGAGGGTTTTTGGCGCTCGGATATGGCTCGCTTCGCTATTCCATGTTGACCTGGCAGGCACGCAGGGCGTAGCCGGAAGGAAGCACTCGGTAAGCTGCATCCCCCCAAGCTCCCATTTTGATGAGGCTCGAGGCAACAACCACTCACGATGGGCGTGCACGTCAACCAAGCCAAGCCAATCCACGCCCACCTTGCTTACGAACCTTTACCGCATGCGAGCGAGTACCTGCGCATTCTCAGCCTGCACGCTGGTAACGCATGGGAGCCCATTCGATGTAGCCTGCGTCCAGTCAGCCTCCATGAGACGCCATATTATGACGCTCTGTCATATACCTGGGGCGACCCCAACGCCACGAAGCTGATCGAGGTCGATGGCGTCGCGGTCAAAGTTACCTCCAACCTCGAGCAGGCGCTCCGGCACATGCGCGACCTGGAGAACGACCTTCCGCTGTGGGTAGACGCTGTGTGCATCAATCAGTCGGATACGACGGAGAGGTCGCACCAAGTGGCCCTCATGGGCAAGATATATTCCGGATGCGCCCAAGTACGGATCTGGCTAGGCTGCGATGCTTCGCGATGGCGCCTTGGCAATGGAGCCAATGACGACTCAAAAGGAGCGGATCCATTCGAAATCGTACGCTTGCTAGCGAGTGGTCGCCATGTCTATGAGTGGCAATGCTTTGAACCCCAAGCTCCCGATATAGCTGTCTACAAGCCCGATGACGACTTCAATCTGATGTGCGAAGGCTTTCTCGCCGTCTATCGAAGCCCCTGGTGGACACGCTTGTGGACCGTACAAGAAGCTATCCTACCAGGGACAGGCACTTTGTACTTGGATACATGGACGACATCGCTTCAGACGGTCACCGATTGCGGATTATACTACGACCAACATGCCTGGAAGCCATGCTGCAACCCCCCCGTATCACAAATGCCTATCACAATGATCAATGCTCTAAAGGATTTCTGCAGCATGACTCGGAGCCTCCATTGGGATCGAAAACGTGATATCAGCGGCAAGCTCAGGCGACATGACCTACAAACACAACATGTAGTGTACGGGTTCCGGGCGTGTAAGGACCCACGCGACAAGGTCTATGGGCTGTTGGGGGTTATTGATCACCTACTCTTCATCCCGGATTACACAGCGTCTAAAGAGGAGGTTTTTCTTCAAGCTACTTACACAATGCTTTGTCGCGAATGGGGGTTCTTGAAGAGTCTGACAGGCCCTCAATATGGCCCAGCGCCGGACAAACTGGCGTCCTGGGTGCGGGACTTTGATGCGCATTGCGATCGCATGGACGTCGATGTAGTTTTCGATCGACACAAGCTATTTGATGATGGCGTCTTCAATGCTTCCGACGACCACAGATCGAGACCTGTATTTCTAGAAGCTTCCCCGTGGTCGTCAGGTGAGGTGGTGAGGCGAGTGGGGCTTAAGGTCATAGGCAGGCGTGTAGGCAAAGTTACCTTTGTATCCGAAGACGTACAGACCTTGATATCCCCGACAGACGATGCTGACATCAGACATAAAAATGTCTTCAAGAGATGGATGTTATCCGCGCTCAACTCGAGTGCGTCTGACACGTTAGCTCACATTAGTGAGCAGAGCAATCTCTATAGACAGCCGAATTCCGTCATAGCGTTTTGGCGAACGATGCTTGGTGGATTGGACATTCCAGTCGATAGAGAAGGCCACGCGTGGGATCTCAAATCTAGCCCTGCAACTAGTCCCGCAACGATGCGTTGGCTCGAGCACTTTCTTGCATGGGTGGAAGGAAAAGAGGATACGATCAATGCCACACTATGCCATATGATCTCTGTCACAACACATGGACGTCGCTACTTCAAGACCAGAAGCAATGGTCAGGGCCTCTGCTATCCGCACGTTCGTGTCGAGGACGAGGTGTGGGTTCTAGACGGTGGAAACGTACCGTTCATTCTGCGGCCCGCGCATTTGAACCCTAAAGAAAGAGAAGCACTCAAACCCGTAAATACGGATGGAGTCCGGAGCGATGGCGACATCGACAATAATGGTGACGGTCAGTCGGAAAAGCCGCCTGAAGGCTATTACGAGTTCATCGGCGACTGTTATTTTGACGGATATATGCACGGGGAAGCGGTTCGAGACAGCACCATTCGTGAACAGTCTATCGTGTTGGTTTGAAAGGATTGTTGATACACTGGTCCTGGAAGAAGAAAGCACGTCATAGCGGAAAGCTAATACAGTGATGACTGGGCGTCAGGTCGCAGATATCTAAGTTAGGATGTTGTGCGCAACGAAGCAGCGCCTGATGGTATGTCGAGCTTTGACGTGTATGAAGGCGTTATCTACTGCTGCGTCCAACCTGCGACTTCCCCGGCGTCCTAACCACATCACGATCTGTGCGAATATCAAGAATCACAATGTATCTCCATTCATGTAGCAGTCAGCCTTAGCTGCGGGAGCCTAGGTATGCTTACGACCGCTACCAATCGATACATGAACTATCACCATACTGTTTGAGTCATCTACCCGCTATGTACCTGCACATCACAGCTCCGAGCGACGCGTTCGATAGCCTCAGCGAGCACCGCAACCATCATCATGCGCAACTGTTCAAGCAGCTGCTCGCCCATGCCTGTAGCCACACTGACCACGAAGCACACAGGCGCCAGCAGTACGTCGCGCTCGACCTTCTTAGTCCAGCACAGCTGACGCAACAGAGCGGCGTAGACCCCCATAAAGATTGCCGATTTCCAGAGAGTAAGAAGCAGAGTCTTCGGCCCTAGAAGGGATGCGCTGAGGAAGGCGATCGCGTAGATAGCCATGACACCGAACTGAATGTCTCGCTCTAGTTGCGCATTCGAGATCTCGAAGGGACCGATGGTAAGGCGCTCCGGGAAGTCGCCGATCTTTCCATCGTCTCCGATCAACCGCTTAGAGGTAATAGCTTTGGTGAGGTCGGCCGCGTCGATCTTGATGATGAGGTTCAGCCGGCCTATGTTGTTGACCTTAGCATCGGCGTCGCCTCGACGCTCCCGGTTGTGCTCGGCCAGCGCTTCGGCGATCTTGCTAGTGACATACTCGCGGATGCCCTGACTCAGCGAACTGTCGTCGTCGAAGATGTTAGACGCAAAAGACTTGCGGGGGCTGGGTTCGTCTTCGTCCAAGAGTGTGGAGTAACCGTGCTCGTCGGCGGTATCGATGAGAAGTGGGGGTTGTGGCGATATACGAGCAGTCTTGAGGAAGTCGTTTGTGCGCTTGATACTGGTGGTCTTGTACTGCACCATGCTGGGGTCTTCGACGGGGCCGCCGTGCTGGGGATAACCGGGGCTGTCTGCAAGCTTGTTAGTCAGTGCGTTGACATCGTGAAAAACTTGACGTACCAGGCGATATCTGACGCCCTGTGGAGCCCGCGAACCATGCATCTTTGACATGGCTGCTGTTCGCGTCTGTTTCAGTGTTAGCATGTAGTATCGAAGCGCCCTGGGTAGACACTTACTGTCCATGGCCTCTGCGATCTTGTGGGAAGAACCCAATGGCAACCCGCTTCGCTTGTCTGCATCACCAGCTGTACGTGGAGAGGTATCCTGACTTTTGGCGACCTCGGATTCAACGGAATCACGGCCTGCTTCCTCAGCATGGCGTTTTGGAGAGGCACCTTCAACTGCTGTAGAGCCAATCGTCTGACCATCGCCAACCTCGGTCTCACCAAGTCCCTGTAGACTGTGCATGGACTGCTCGCTGGGTAGGAGACCGATTTGTTCGTATCCTGGGCGGACATATGGCGACGCCAACGGGCTAGAAGCGACGGGCGGAGGCGACTTTTGCAGGGTAGCGGGACTGGACGGTGCGCTCGAGCTTGATTGTTGTCTGAACAGTCCGCGGAAGCGGCTCGGCTTTCGATCGGCTTTTGGTGTCGCATTGGCGGGTCCGCTGAGGCGAGCCATGTCGATGTCTTTAGCGTTGATAGGCGCCTCCTTTGGTGTTGCGGATGACATCTGGGGGAAGTAAAGTGAGTGGAGGGGAACGGGCTGCGGAGTGTTGTGGCCGTTGTCGCGCTTTGCTAAGCGAAAGCCGCAGTGAAGGTGAGTCCGCACGGATCCAAACGCGTCGACACTTCACTAAATGATCTAGCCTTTGAGAGTTTGACATGACGCTCGATTCTCTTATGAGTCTTCTTCACTCCATGGAACTGCGCAAACAATCTCGTCGTGGTGTTTGATGAGGCGCAACCACATCATTGCTTGCCTTCACTTCACTCAAGCGAACGATGCTCAATTCCGAGTGTAGTAGGAAGCAGTCCCCTTCATGAAATAATGCGCAGAGCTCGATACCTGCTCGTCCAAGCGCATTTGCGTGTCTTGCCTCCACGATAGCTCATCCAAGGACGGAACGATGCGACCGCTGGGGCGGCCAATGATGAAGCGCTTTTGCAAACATTCGGTTTGGAAATGCGGACTGACAGCAAGCCAGCAGTTCAGTAACCCAGACAGTCCGTTCGTAATGTATAAGGCGACTGACGTGTGTACGGCACAGGCTTCTCGTATGGGTGTTAGCCAGCCTCGTACTGTGTGCATCGTCCCAGAAGACCACTGAGTTATTTGATGACAACATTGCGCAGACTGGCGGTATGTTGCAGTCGGTCTTCCAACCCTCAACGCTATGCCTTACCTTAACCACCAAGAAAAAGCCCCAAGTACCAGAGGATTCAAGCAAACGTGGGTAGCAGAACAGTCAAGGGTGAGCTGTCGACTCTGACTTTGGTGTCGACCATATAGCGGATGCGCGACCTCCATGAAGTGCGAATTCCAAGGTTCCGCGCGATGACGTTATCGCCTGATCCTTCTTGTCGCTCGAGACTATAGCCGATCATCGCGCGATGTTTGAAGAGGTAACCCGCCGTGAGCAAAATCAGAGGAACATCTGTCATAGGACTCTAGTTTGAGGATGGCTGGAGGCTGCGTGTTCTTTCAGAGTGTTGGAGTCTTGGAGTCACCCGCCAAGGAGACCTGGGAGTTCGATGGGTGGTTTTGGCGATGGCTCGTGCACCATCTACGCGTCTTTCGCGCCGGTACATGCAGGCGCGCCCTTGACCCTCATAACCATGCCGTCGCATTCCACAGCAATTGACACCGACAACGACCCCGGGCATATAGTCGCCCCCCAACATGTTCTCCGGAGTCACGCTTGTAAGCCCTCACGAGAGGCATGCCGTCAAGCATGAGCATGGAAGGCAGCCCATGTCGGCGTCTTCCTACGCTCCGTCACGGACATGGCATCGCGACTGTATGGAACGCTCTTCTCGAGAAAGATGCTTTCGCGAACGACACCCCACAATATGCGGTATCTAACGCTTAACATCGAGGCCTGCTTGGCGCCAACACGGTACTCAGCCGCAAAATTCGAATTGCAATACTGTGCGTCGCGCCATCAATTCGATCGCGTGCACTGAGCGCGTGGAAGATGAAGTCATCCTTGCTGTTCTTGCTCGCTGGCCTCAGCTCAGTAGCTCTGGCTAATGCCGGAACACCCAGCGGAGAAAGCCAAGCCCATGCCACAAGCAACATACGGAACCCCAACGAAGTCAAGATCGCTATGGACAATGCGCAGGCTGCGCAAGATCCTTTGATGATGGGTGCGATGCCACCAAGCGATAACGGCGCGTCGCCCCGCCACCGACGGGAGAAGCTACAGCTGCTAAAGAGGATGGACAAGAAGAGCGGTAAATGGGGAACGAGCCATCCGCGTTACAGGCTCCTCGAAGCGCTGTGGGCATACACGAGGTATCGCGAACGCCACATGGCTGAGCTGGATCGCTGGCGGGGTCTGTACAAGAGCGTCAGCAAGAAGCAGAAGAAGGTCGGTCGCACGTGCGCGAAGTAATACCGGTCGCTCACAATGAAGCAGACATTGGAGAGCACCGCCGGCTACACGAAGAAGCTCGATGAACTGGAAGAGTTGATCTACGTGAATGCAGCGGTCTCCAAGAGTATAGCCATGCACGCCATGAAGTTCTACGGCATCGGCCAGGAAGAACTGGACGAGCACATGAAGCAGGCAGAGCAAGACAAGCGCCAAGCAGACAAGTTCGCGACAGCCCAAACGCTGAAGCATTACGTACGCGACTGGGCGGACGAAGGTCTGAAAGAGAGAAATGAAGCGTTCCCATGCATACTGAGCACGTTGAGCGCCATCAAAGCAGGGTCAGCCGAGAGCGCACCGCTCAAGGTACTACTTCCGGGCTCCGGCGTCGGTCGGCTGGGCCACGATGTCGCCAATCTCGGAGGTAAGTGTGGCGCGCAAGAGCAGAAGCGCGACGACTGACGCAGTGACAGGCTTCGAGGTCACGATCAATGAGTGGTCGATGTTCATGAACGTCGGATACCGGTACATGGAAGCCCAAAAGGATGCGCACGCGGTGACCATACACCCATTCATCGACGGAATGTCGCACCATGCTACGAAGGCCGACATGACCCGGAGTGTAACGGTACCCAACATCGCCCCCAACCCTGGTGTTCTGCTCGTCGAGGGCGACTTCAACACCGCATTCAACGATCAACCAGGTCACTACGACATCATCGTCACCCATTTCTTCATCGACACGGCGCGCAACCTCATGGCCTACTTCGACACTATCCAGAGGCTACTGAAGCCCAGTGGTAAATGGATCAACTTCGGCCCACTCCTGTACGGCACCGGGCCTTTCGTGCAGCTGAGCTTGGAGGAGATTGTGAACGTTGTTGAAAAGATGGGCTTTGAGTTCGAGGACCTGGGCGATGAGTGCGGCGAGCTGACGTTTGAAGGCAAGAAAGTTCGAAGCAAAGAGGCAGAGTACGGGTTCAACCGGAAAGCGTTGACGCGATACGCATACCTAGCGCAGGTTTGGATAGTGAAGAAGGTGTAGGCTGTCGAGTCGTGTCGCTCTCGTCGCTCTCGTCGCTCTCGTCGCTCTCGTTGTTGCTCCTTACTTTAGAGTTAATACTGTGCGTGCTACGTACACGTTACGTCTATAAGTAGATTTACTTATACTAGCTCTAAGAGCTATAATTTTAAGTTAAAAGCTAATTATATATATATATATATATATATATACACTA